>OY763889.1:16307787-16632115 GCA_963667165.1 Barbarea vulgaris
GAACCAAACCCGACCGATCGAAATAGAACCGGCGCGTAGAATGCATTAACCGTGATTCCGGTTAACTGTTGAAAACTAGGTATTGCCACAGCAATCACAAGATGAGGCCTGAACCGTCTCTCTAGTATCGTCATAAACGGCTCGGCTCTAGCTTCTATTGCTAGCTGGCTCGACTTATTCAGCTCTGCTAGCTCGGCTTCCACGTTAGCTCTGTTTTCGGCGCCACGTAGCTTTAACAACGAGGCGCGAGCGTGATCGTGTTTCCCACGCGCCAAGAGACTAGAAGGTGTGTCGGAGATGAATAGACATCCGACGGTCATGATCGCGGCTGGTACAGCGGCGAGTCCTAGTGAGATACGCCAGCCGTTACGGTGGTTGTCTGTTACGTAGTTTATTAAATTAGCTGCTACAACTCCAACACCGATGAAAAATTCAAAGCCGGAGTTGAAAGCTCCACGCCATTGCGGTGGCGCTACTTCGGATAAATACACCGGAGCCGCCTAACGTGTTCACATTCAAAAATTAGTATTTTCTATAATATTTGTTTTAGTTTTTTTTTTTTTTTTTTTTTTTTTTTTTTTTGATTGTATATGGTTATAGGAAAAAAAACAAATATTTTTATTACCGGACTAGTGGTGATGTATTCCTTTGTTTTGGGGCTAAGATATTTGTTTCAATAATATTGTCCTTTAGTGAAAAAAAAATTAAATAAATACCTAAACCAAAAATGTGTAAACCGAACTGAATTTTTTCTACAAACCAGATATTTAAATTATTTTAAAACCCACAAAACGGAAACAAGAACTGAACCTAAAAAAAATTTAATTAATTAGTGTAACTAAAATCTTTAAGGGTTGTATATTTTGTTTGGGTAATATAATAGCTGTTTGTCGGGAAAAAAGGTTGTATATCTTAAAATATATACACTCATCACATAAATATACATTTAAATCCAATGTAAAAATTAAATCAAACCATGCTATAATATAATCATTCGATTATAGTTTATAGTTTATTTGGTTAATTTCTTCAGGTTTTATAGAAGTGAATTTTTTGTTTTTTTTTGGGTCAAAAGTTTTATTGAAGTGATAAAACTAAAAGTCGAAGAACCTAATCTATAAACCGGATTGCTCACTCTTGACTCTTCCATGTATATCTATCCACACAAACAAACAAAAATATTATGGACCTTAGTGTAATTAATTGGAATGATACAGCTACCTGGTTGGTGAAACCAACACCACATCCTAGCAAAATCCGACCGGAGATGAGCATAGCGA
Source organism: Barbarea vulgaris (assembly GCA_963667165.1). Taxonomy (NCBI): domain Eukaryota; kingdom Viridiplantae; phylum Streptophyta; class Magnoliopsida; order Brassicales; family Brassicaceae; genus Barbarea; species Barbarea vulgaris. Next base: position 16,309,068 of record OY763889.1, read on the forward strand.
TGTTGGCAGCTAAACCATTAATGAGGGCACCAAAGAGGAAAGTGAAACCTCCGAGGATCATAGTGGTGCGGCGACCATAAGTCGCAGTGACACGACTAGCAACTATGGAAGCGACTAAGCCGGCCACATAAAGGCTAGATGTGAAGGCCGTTAAAAGTTGACTGTCGTAGACGCAGTACACATTTGTCTTAGCTTCCGAAGCTTTTATAAGAACCGATGGAAAAAATTTCTCAAGAAATGGCTTCATCGTTGTTACACCCCCTTAAAAGTCAAAAATATAATTTCTTTTTAAAATTTTTCTAAAATTATTTTATTGAAATGATCCTTTTATGTGTTTGAATTGTAACCTGAGATTCCGATGTCGTAGCCAAAAATGAGACCGCATGAGGCAGCTACAATGCAACTCATGACAACTGCGGTTGTGATCTTGGCGTCTATGTTGCCGGCGCCGGAGACATCAAGAGCCAATCCTCCTATAGCCATTTTGTGTTATGCCTTACGCATAAACTTTGGTTTTTTTTTTTGCTTCTTGTTGTTGTAAAACCAATGAACAATGAGAATACATTAAAGAGGGCTTTTAGGTGAGTCTCTTTTTTTTTTTTTTTTTTTGGTTAAAAGGGTTTAAGTAAGTCTGTTGGTTAGTTGGCGTGGTGACTTGATGGTGCAAGTGTGCAACTACCTTTTTTTGTCTGTTTATGGATATAATAAAATAATTTACACTCTTCAAAAAATACCATATATAGGTATTAATAGATCGAGTTGGCTAATTTACCAAATTAACTCTATAACATATAAGATCCTTATTGTTGAGAACAGGATCCATAAAAAATGATAAGAATGTGAAAATAAATTCCCACACAAGAGAAAGTATAATTTGATGGCGGTTTGTCACGTGGTACCATTTTGGCATGAATGATTGAAGACGTAGTTGCAGCAATGCTTTTAATACTAGTTGGCATTTCCTAATAAATAAAATTTTTGAGATGTACGTATTTCTATATCTGTAAGTTTGCATCAGTTTTTCGTATGTAGTGACGAATTAGTTCTTCGCCTCCATTACAGCAAACTTAAATATAAGCATTGAGAATATCATAATACAATGTATCCATGAGGATCATGACTCACTATATCTCTACTAGTGAATATACGTTTGTTATGTTTGTTAATTGTTGTTTTCTTTTTTTTTGTTCTCAAATATGTGGCGTTCATACTTTCATATATTTGAATACAACTTAATTATTTGTTGCTCTGTAATTTGTATGTGTTTTATTCAAATAATATAAGTGTAACCATGTAAACAACATCACCTTCTGTAGGTTCTGTTAAACCTTAAAATTTTATCTATACTATTATAAAGAAAAGACAATTTGAAAATAATCTTTTTTTGATAAAATATTACATGCAATGCCATTAAAAAATAGAAAAAAAAATATTTATTAATGGAAAAAATGTCTTTGTATTTTAATCTAATCCATGTATCCAAACAAATTTTTTAATATTAATTAATAAAATTTAGAGAAATTCCCTCAAATAGCACCAAAACAAGTTTTTGTTCCACAAATAGCTCATATTTTTATTTAGTACAAAAATAGCATTTTATGAAGTTCATATTTTTTTTTTTTTGGTTTGGGTTGACTATATTAGAATTTAGGGTATAGTTTTTAGGGGGTAGGAGGTACAATTTAGGGTTTAGGGCTTAGAGTTTAGGGTTTAGAAAACCCTAAACCCTAAATCCTAAACCTTAAAAATATGAGGCCCTTTAATAAAAATGCTAATTGTGTCTTAAATGAAAATATGAGCTAAAAATGTCACAAAAACTTCATTTTGTGCTATTTTTGAGAATTGCCCTAAAATTTATGTATAATCTAAAAAATCTCTAAAGATGTAAAAAAACTAAAATATATCTAAGAAAATCCTAAGAAGATTCGGTGTAAAATTCTAATAAGATTTTGTGGTTTTTAAAATATTGAATCAGTTGCTTATAGATTAATATTAATACATTACAAGAAAAATTATTATTTAAAATATATCAAATTTATACATATATTAATATTAAGTTCCTACATATGAAAATATAATATTATTACATGTATAAATATATAAAATTTAGTAATCACAGTTATATTACTGTTAGATTTATATTGCAAATATTCTTTTTAATTAAAATATAAGGAATCATGTTTCAAGATAAATTTTTTTTAAAAACTTAAATGAAATGAAAAATCAACTATATAAGAAATATTAGTATACATAATAGACATTTAAAAACATACTGATTTAAATTTAAATAGAATAAATCGTTTCAATATTATTTTAATGGGACTACTCGAACAATTTGTAAAAGAAAACAAGATAAAAATTTTGGATAACGGTACAGGTAAATTCAATTTTGTTATAAATCATATGTGGATTTGCCACACTCTAATTCTGTCCGCCTGGCCCATGGAGGTTCCGCCCCAAGACTTAAGTTAGGCGGTTTGTACTTTTCCTATTCCTATTAGGTTTTCCTTTAGTCTCTTATGTACTCATCCTTATATAAAGGAACCGATGTAACTTCATTCATTATCAGATCAGATCAGATCAGAACAATACAATACAATACGAATTCCCCTTATTCTTCTCTCTAGTTTACAACACGTTATCAGCGCGATTGTTCTAAACCGTAGCTAGAAACCGGCGAACCTAAAACCCTAATCTCGCCGCCGAACAAAGCAAAGTTCATACAGCCTACCAAGGTTACGGCGAACTAGAAGAAGACAAGCACCATTCATCAATCAGATTTTTAAAGGTAAGATCTATAAACCCTAAAACTCTAAAACCCTGAAAACGGTAAATCCTAGTCAAACTAGGAAACCTTAAAACCCTGAAATCGGTAAATCCTAGTCAAACTAGGAAACTCTAAAATCTAAATATATGTTCTAAATATTATTGCATGTTTGATGGAGGGTCATGAGACCCGGATATTCTTGATTGAAATTTGATTGATACTTGTTTGATGATTTCACGATAAAATCTTAAATTTGGTTAAATAATTATGAAACCCTAATATGGAAATTGCGCATAAACCCTAACCCTAATAAAAATTTTGATTTCGTTGATTGATGTTTATGATGCATGATATTGAATCCGAGCATGCACATAGGTTGATAGAATCCGCATGAGAAAATATTACTGATTGAAATTTGATAGCATGAGAATTGTCACCAAACTAAAATCCGATCAACATATATATATATATATATATATATATATATATATATATATATATATATATATATATATATATATATATTTACACTACAAGAAAACTGGCCGAAAACTGACGGCCAAATCCGTCGGAAATCCGTCGGAATTGGCCTATTCCGACGGATTTCCGACGGATTTGGCCGTCGGGCCTATCTCGTCGGAATTTGATAATCCGTCGGAAAGCCGTCGCGTGTTCCGACGGAAAGGTGATGAAAATAATTCCGACGGATTTCCGATGGAATTTGCCGTTAACGGCAACTTCGTCGGAAATCCGTCGGAATCATATAACCGACGGTTTTCCGATGGAAGTCCGATGGACACGGAACCGACGGATTATCGACAGAATTCCGATGAATATAATTCCGACGGACTTCCGACGAATTTCCGACAGCACAATTACGACGGGTTTCCGACGGATATAATTACGACGGATTTCCGACGGATATAATTACGATAATTCCGACGGAATTACGACGGATTTCCGACGGTTATTAATTTTATAAATTAAAACATTTAATGAATTTATATAATTAGAAAATATATTAAAATTTATTAAATAATTAAAAAAATATATATTGAAAATTAAAAATGAAATTAAAATTAATAATATCCAAAATAAAAAAAAATTAAGTTTTGTTGTTTTAAAAAAAAAAAACATTAAAACGAAAAATTTAAAAAATCTACGGTTGCGGTGGCGGGGGTGGTGACGATGACGATGGCGTCTGCGTCATCCGAGCAAAATACGCGGCCATCTGAGACGCGATCTGGGCTTGGACTTCTTCTTGCACCTTCGTTGCCATCCGTGTTTCCATCTCGCGGTTGTTTTCTTCCAATGTAAGAATCTTGGTGCGTATTTCGTCCATCTCCGAAGTCCTCTGTGCGAGTTCGGCCCGTAGATCTTCATCTACTGAATAGCGGAAAGAAGCAGAAGATCGGAACTCGTCGGGAAAACCGAAAACGCGACCTCTGCTCCGCGGAGTTGCCTGCGGAAGAAATTAAACGTTAAAATTTAAAAATAGAAATTAAAATTAGATAGTAAGTAAATATAAAAACAAAATATTACTTACCTGCAACACGAAGTTGTTGACGACCTCGACAGGAGCTTCAGTGCACGGAGGAGTTCCGTCAACCAACGGCTGAGATTGGAGATAGGCTTGCGTTTGCACCTCAACGGCCTCGCATATCTCCCGAGCCATCGGATCTTGTATTTCGTGCGTCTGTTTGTTGGTGTGGGCATCCTTGAGCAATTCGAGGGCGGTAGGCTCACGTCCGAGTTCATGACACTGAAAAATGATCAAGTAATAAATATTAAAAAATTATGAAAAACCTAAATCTAACCGTTAACTTAAAACTTAAATTGCAAAAAACCTTAATATAACCGATAACTAAAAATTCTCATTACAAAAAGTAAATAATAAAACTTACCATTTGAAGCTTACGGGTTGCCTTGCTCACCGCTCCTAAGTTGTGCGTTGCTTTGCCCTTGCCACTGCGGTTGCTGTTCCGGTTAGTCGAGTGGATTGTTGAAGCCGCTTTGGTTGTGTCTCGGCTCCAATACTCACAAAATCCAGCCCACAAGTCCGGGTTCCCAAGGAACGGCTTCGGACTTCATTGTTCAGCCACTTCTCCTTCCACTCGTGCATCTGCTTCGTGTAATGAGACCCCGCCTTAGCATCAAAGGCGGCTCTCACCGTAGCCGTGTGCTGTGGGTCCCATGTAAACTCTTGCTGCAAAAAAAAATTGAAATAAAGTTTAATAAATTAATTAATATTAAACTTAAAAAAAAAAAAATTAAGGTTTACCGCAAAATGTCGAAACCAAAGTTCTTTCTCTTCCAACGGCATCGACGAATATGTTGGATGTGGATGTCGTACCATCGAGTTCAGCATCCGGTTGATGGACTTGGGTATCCCGCTGCTTGTAAGATGAAACCTACAAAAAGAATTTCGAAAATATATAATATTAGAAAAATTTTAAAAACCAAAAAAAATTAAAAGATTTTAAAAAAAATACTTACCACGTTCCACCTCCGCGACATAGTGGATGAAGTAGCGTGCAATGGTCGCGGTTCGGTTGAGACACGAAGTCCTCGATGCTCATCTGTGTTGGAGCTGACTGGGTCGGAGCCGACTGCGTCTCCGGAACATGAGAATGGGGGAACGAACCCTGAGCCGAGTCTGATCGACGACGACCACCACCCCTAGTCCGCTGTCTCTGTCGGGCACGCTGCTGAGAACCACCGCGGCTAGAACCGCCCTCGTCGACACGCTCGTCGAGAAACTCACCGTAATCCCTAAAAAAATAAAAACAAATTAAATAAGCAATAAAATCTAATAAAATTCATAAATCAAATACGAAATTAAAAAATAAATTATATAAATCTAAAAATCCTAAAAACTTAGAAAATCATTTAATTTAAAGCAAATTTTTCCAATTCAAATATATGTATAAATTTTTATATTATAAATTATAACAAATGTATAAATTAAAGATAATTAAATTATAAGAAATTAAATAAATATATACAAAATTCTATTATATATATATATAAAATTCTAAAAATCTTAAAAATAATAAAACTACAGTTTCATATAATTATTAATCTAGTTTTCATATATTTTAAATTTCCAAAAATTTTTAAACAATTACATTAACAAAAATCTAACCTCTAATTTTAATCTAACCATACAAAACCTAAATCTAACCATCCAAAACCTATATCTAACAATCATGAACCTAAATCTAACAATTTATTTCCAAAATCTCAATTCCAATTCCCTAAACTCAATTCCAAATCCTAAATCTATAAATCTATAAATCAAAATTAAAAGAGTAGGATTAGATCTTACATGTTCTCTGGAGAAGCTGAGATGATGATGAAGTTGTGAAGAAAATCGGAAGTTTTAGAGAATTTGAGAGGTTTTGAGGTTTTTTTTTTATAAAAATGGCGATGAACTCGCGGAGAAGACGAAGTTGTATATATAAAACAAATTCCGACGGATAATTCCGTCGGAATTCCGTCGGAATTCCGTCGGAATTTTATTAATAATAAATGACACCGAGACTCGAGATTCTTCTTTTCTTAAATTTCGCGTATCCGTCGGAAATCCGTAGGAAATTTCCGACGGATTTCCGACAGACGCGCGAAATTTAATACACGCGGGAAGACGAAAAATCTTGTTTCGCGGTTTTATTTTAGCATTCCGTCGGAAATCCGTCGGAAATTTCCTACGGATTTCCGACGGATACGCGAAATTTAATACGAACCGTTTCCGAAATTTAATTCGCGGTTTTATTTTAGCAGTCCGTCGGAAATCCGTAGGAACTTTCCGACGGATTTCCGACGGAATGCAAAACAAAACATGTCTGTCATTGGTCAGTCAACCTTAAACAAGGCCACGTGTTTCTCCAAATCCGTCGGAAATCCGTCGGTAATGTCCGACGGATTTCCGACGGATTTGGGGTTTTCGAGTTTTATTCGATCCGTTCCTGGTGAGATATGTTTGTATGGTAATTCTTAGTGATTTTTATGAAAGAATACAAAATAATATCTTCCAGATTGTATGAAAACTTGAAAACTTACATTTCAAAGTTTCAAAACACAAACAAGTAGCTATCGTATATGAAACGTTATGAAACACTTTCGTCATTTGTATGACAAATCTTGTAAATATGATTTATAGGTAATATTTAAGTTCATTTTATAACTTGACTTATATAATAACGTTTTAAAACACATTTTTGGGTTTCTTGTGTGGAACGATTGAAATTTGGTCATGAAACCACAAATCCGTCGTTTTTCCGTCGGAAGTCCGTCGGATAAGGTTACCGTCGGATTTTCGTCGGAAATTTCCGACGGATTTCCGACGGATTCGATAGATTTTTAAGGTTTGTGCTTATTGGGGTAGTTGGTGGTTTTAAGGGTTTGTATTTGTGGTTTTAAGGGTTTTGTGATATTTTTATTCTTTTAAAATAATTAAATTAAATAATTTTTAAAAATTTAATAAATATGATTATTAATTTTAATAAATATAATATTGTTTTTTATTAATTTTAATTATCATCATCATCATCATCATCATCATCATCATCATCATCATCATCATCATCATCATCATCATCATCATCATCATCATCATCATCATCATCATCATCATCATCATCATCATCATCATCCTCATCATCATCATCATCATCATCCTCATCATCATCATCCTCATCATCATCATCATCATCATCATCATCATCATCATCATCATCATCATCATCATCATCATCATCATCATCATCATCATCATCAACATCATCATCCTCATCATCATCATCCTCATCATCATCATCATCATCATCCTCATCATCATCATCCTCATCATCATCATCATCATCATCATCATCATCATCATCATCATCATCATCATCATCATCATCATCATCATCATCATCATCATCATCAAAATGTTAGAAACTGCGGTATTTTATTAATAATTGCTAAAATATAAAGAGCTGCAAAGGAGCTTATCGCCGTAAATTTAAATAAAATTACAAAACACAATTACGTAATGTCTTAAAATTAAAAACATGAAAAAAACAAAATTACATATTGTCGTTCTCTGGTTCTGATGATGAAGATCCTTCAGATGGAATATTTGCGTCTGAATCCTCAAAAAATTCTCCTTCTTCTTCCTCTGACTCTGAATGAACTACACCGAATTGTGTGAAATCAACGACAAGTGCGAGATCACAAGTAGGCTCAACTGGATCCATTGGAATATTTATGGTGGGTTGTAACGGATCGTGTGCAGCAACTCCATAAATTCTTCCTCTAGGGGTAATAGCAGTAACTGTGACCCAAGGATCTGACCGCCGGGTTACTCGAGGGTAACGAATATAACACACCTAGTATGATGCGGGTAAAAGATTGTCGATGCACACATCTATCACCTTACACGGCAAACCAAGACCAGATACAAGTTTTTGTATCTCGTAGTATGATGCGGGTAAAAGATTGTCTTCAGGCAACATATCTTTCGCCCAATCTGTTATTGCATCAACACACTCCTCCGCCAAATTGAAGTCCGTCTTAATCGTCATCAATCTACTTGCAGATGATAAAGGCGATTGACCTTCTTTACACCCTTTATATAGTGGTTGCTTTGCTGCGTCTAGCATATCAAAAAATCTTCGTGCTTATAAATTAGGTTCAACACTCTCTTCACCCCCATAGTACTGCACATTCTCTCTAAACGCATCATTCACCATCTCAACTGTGCCTACACCTACATCTACTTCCGTTCTATCTCCTAAACTATCTGAGACAGTTGGTTCACTAGTACTACCATAATCGTAATTTCTTTCTCCATGTAGATACCAAATCTTATATCCAGGCGTAAATCCATTGCTATACAAGTGATGCCAAACCATCTCTGCCCTAACATTACGAGAATTCTGGCAAATTGAACATGGACATATTAACTTACCTGATTTTTGCACACGCAGTTGATTTCCGGCCACTTGCATAAACTCTACTATGCCTCGTGCATAATCCTCGTTCAAGGTGTTCGACTCCGGATTCATCATTGGTTCGTCCATCCATGATCGAAAATATCTAGACATATTTTTCACTTTTTTTGTTATAGAAATCGTATATTAACAAGAAATGATAGAGAGAATGTAATGGAATTGGATTGTGGTGTAATGAGGTAGAGGGGTGTGAAAACATATTTATAACCTCGTATCCGTCGGAATTCCGTCGGTTTATAACGGCTCTATTCAACGGCTATATAACGGTCATACGTTCCGACGGATTTCCGACGGAATTATTTTTTTCCGTCGGAAATCCGTCGGAATTTAAACAGTACACTAACGGTCATAAAACGGCTATATTAACGTTAACATTTACTCGGAAAGACGTCGATAATCCGTCAGAAATTTCCGACGGACTTTAATCCGTCGGAAATTTCCGACGGAATTCCGACGGATTGTAATTATTAAATTCTGTCGGATTGTCGTCGGAACTCCGTCGGTAATTTCCGACGGATTTTATGGCCGTCGGAAATACCGTCAGTTTTTGGCCAGTTTTCTTGTAGTGTTAGGTTGCATATCATTAATCATGTAACTCGATTTTGCTAAGTTGCTAGAAATATTTTATGATCGCATAAATTGTTTTACACCATGCATGAACATTGAACTTTTGTGATTATTAAGAGAATATGATGAATAAATTTCAGATGTCGAACATCCAAAGTTTGGAATATGCTGCCCTCACTCTCTCGGGAGATAATTACTTACAGTGGGCGTTGGATACCAAGATAACCCTAAAGTCTGAGGGACTTGGCGATTGCATCATTGATAATAACAATGAGAATGAGCGAAATAGATACAAAGCAATTTCTATAATTCGCCATCATCTTGCTGAGGGTCTAAAGGATCAGTACTTGACTATCGAAAATCCTCTAGCACTTTGGAATGAATTAAAAATGAGCTATTGCTGAGAAATAGTGAATTGAGACCTCCCGGATCAACCCCATTACCTGAAGCCCATGTGGCCGCTGAGGAAAAGAAAGAAACACACCACGTCCAACAAGGTTTTAATGGCCGAGGTAGAGGCCGAGGCCGTGGACGTGGGAGATGGCAAGGAGGACGTGGCCACAGCTACAGTCCATACGGCCGAGGACAAGGTAGGGGCCGTGGGTATCAACCCGAATCTAACCGAGGCCGAGGAAGAGGCCGTGGCAATTTTCCACAGGCACAAAATTCAAACAATAAATCTGGATGCCATCGATGTGGAATGGGGAACCATTGGGCAAAGACGTGTAGAACGCCCAAGTATTTATGTGATCTCTATCAAAAGAGCCTCAAAGGAAAGAATCCGGAAGCTAACTTAGTCCATCAGGACCATGACGATGATTTCGATCACGAGCAAGATGACTTAATGGAATACGAGACTTCTGATTGTCTCAAAGAATAGAATGATTTCGACATTTGATTTTTATGTTTTGATTTGGTGTTTTATTTTCTTTATGTTTTACGGATTGCATGTTATCTTTGGATTTATGTTTTGAATTTATTTGATATTATTTCGATTTGAATAAGAGAATATTATACTCAAAAGTGCCAATATATGTACCATAGCCGGTGTGGCAAATCTAATAGAAGGATATGGTCAAGCAAATATATTATTACCTAAGGGTACACATCTAGAAATTTCTGATGCACTATACTCACCGAGCTCAAAGAGGAGCCTATTAAGTTTTAAAGACATTCGTATGAATGGTCTACATATTGAAACAAAGGGCGATGGGAATAGAGAATTCCTAATGATATATGAACTCGCCAATGACCATAAGAAAATCCTTGAAACCATACCGGCCATATCTACAGGCATTTAATGTGCTAAGATTAATATGATAGAAGCAAATGCCTCGGTAAACAAGGAGTTTTCCGAAAATTTCACTTTATGGCATAACCGGCTTGGCCATCCCGGTACAAACATGATGCGAAAATTATTGCTAAATACTTATGGGCACACATTGAAAGAAAGAAGAGTTATCCCAAAGAATCTCACGTGTGAAGCATGTTCACTAGGGAAACTCATAGTAAGGCCATCACCAGCAAAAGTAAACAAATAAACTTTGAACTTTCTGGAAAGAATACAAGGTGACATCTGTGGACCAATTCACCCACCATGTGGGACATTCAGATATTTTATGGTACTTATTGATGCATCCACGAGATGGTCACACGTTTGTTTATTATCCACTCAGAATTTAGCATTTGCAAGATTGCTTGCACAAATAATCCGTCTAAATGCACACTTTCCAGATTTTCCACTAAAGACTATACGTCTAGATAATGCTGGTGAATTCACGTCCCAAGCTTTTAATGATTACTGTATGTCCATGGGGGTAAGTGTTGAACATTCTGTGGCACATGTACATACACAAAACGGTCTAGCAGAATCATTTATAAAACGTATTCAGCTAATAGCTAGACCATTACTAATGAGATCAAAACTCCCGGTCTCAGCTTGGGGACATGCAATCTTACATGCAGCAGAACTAATTCGCATCAGGCCATCTAGTGAACACAAATATTCCCCATCACAATTACTAACGGGTCATGAGCCAGACATATCCCATCTCAAAACATTTAGATGTGCCGTTTATATACCAATTGCACCACCACAGAGAACAAAGATGGGACCTCAAAAGAGGATGGGGATATATGTTGGATATGATTCTCCCACAATAATTAAGTACCTCGAGCCGACCACGGGTGATCTATTTAAGGCCAGGTATGCGGATTGTCATTTTGACGAATGTAACTATCCAACATTAGGGGGAGATAAGAACCGGCTGGTAAAAGAAAGTACATGGAACCAAAAGGAAATTATATGGAATCAAACATCCTTAACATGGCAAGATCCTCGGACCAGAGAATGTGACATTGAAGTCCAAAAGATTATACATTTACAAAAGCTAGCTAATCAATTGCCAGATTCCTTTGCTGACCCGAAAAGAGTAACTAAGTCATATATACCAGCTGCTAATGCACCTATAAGAATCGATGTTCAAGAGGGACACGATCAAGTTGCTACAGAATCTAAAACGCGTTTAAAGAGAGGTAGACCATTAGGTTCCAAAGATAAAAACCCTCGAAAATTAAAGAAAGGTGCATTAGATGAACCCGTGGTACCAGACATGAGCGAACCAAAGGAGCCAAACAATGATGCTCGGGACACCGAACCTCATGGTCCTGAAGTTTTTGACAATAATGAGATCTCAACGAATTATGTCATGTCTGGAAAACAATGGAACAGAAAAGATGTCGACATCAATGAAATATTTGCATATAAGGTAGCACTTGAAATAATGGACACATGCGAGGATCTAGAACCCACGTCAATATATGAGTGCACTCAAAGAGAAAATTGGCCTAAATGGAAAGAAGCTATAAACGTGGAGTTAAACTCTTTAAAGAAGAGGAATGTGTTTGGTCCGATCATAAGGACACCATTCGATATTAAACCAGTTGGACACAAATGGGTCTTTGTGAGGAAAAGAAATGAACATAATGAGATCGTGAGACATAAAGCACGGCTTGTAGCACAAGGATTCACGCAAAGACCAGGAATAGATTATAAGGAGACATACTCCCCTGTGGTGGATGCAACGACTTTTAGATTCCTAATAAGTCTGGCTATAAAAGAAAATTTTGATATGCGGTTAATGGATGTTGTAACCGCATACTTATATGGTCCACTGGATAATGAGATTTATATGAAAATTCCAGAAGGTATTGAGCTCAAAGACAAAGAAGGTTCTCGAGAAAAACATTGTATAAAGTTGAACAAAAGTCTTTATGGATTGAAACAATCAGGTCGTATGTGGTATAATAGACTGAGTGAATATCTCGTCAAAGAGGGCTATAAGAACAACCCCATAAATCCGTGTGTATTCATAAAGAAATGGCAAAAGGGGTTTGTAATCATCGCGGTGTATGTAGACGACCTGAATATGATAGGAACATCTGGAGAGATTACCCAAACAGTCGAATATCTAAAGAAAGAATTCGAGATAAAAGACTTAGGACAAACAAAATTCTGTTTGGGATTACAGCTTGAGTACATGTCTAATGGAAACTTTGTGCATCAAATGGCATATACAGAAAAGGTACTCAAGAGATTTAATATGGACCAATCTCACCCGTTATCTAGCTCCATGGTTGTGAGATCATTAGATTTTGATAAAGATCCATTTGGTCCAAAGAAGGACGATGAAGAAGTCCTTGGTCCCGAAATGCCATATCTAAGTGCCATAGGAGCTTTAATGTATCTAGCGAGCCACACTAGACCAGACATATGTTTTGCCGTGAACTTACTATCTAGATTTAGCTCATGTCCAACCCAAAGGCACTGAAACGGGATAAAGCATATACTTCGTTACCTACAAGGAACGAAAGATTTAGGTTTATTTTATACTAACCAAAACAAAGATAGTTTGATTGGTTTTGCTGATGCAGGTTATCTTTCAGATCCACATAATGCTAAATCACAGACAGGTTATGTTTTTACACATGGTGGCACGGCTATATCTTGGCGATCAATGAAGCAAACTCTTGTTGCTACATCGTCCAATCATGCAGAGATTTTGGCAATACATGAAGCCAGCCGTGAATGTGTTTGGTTGAGGTCGATGACCCAACACATTAGAACAGATTGTGGATTGACCGAAGGCAAAGAGGAACCAACCATATTATACGAGGACAATGCCGCATGCATCGCTCAACTCAAAGACGGTTATATAAAAGGAGACAGGACAAAGCACATTTTACCAAAGTTCTTTTTCACGCATGATTTACAGAAAGATGGAGAAGTGCAAGTCCAGCAAGTCCGTTCAAGTGAGAATTCCGCGGACTTATTTACCAAGTCTCTACCGACCTCGACATTCAAGAAGTTCATACATCAGATTGGAATGCGAAGATTGAAAGACATTCAGTGAGGTTCAGAACAGGGGGAGTAATGCGTGTTGTACTCTTTTTCCTTATCCCGGGTTTTGTCCCATTGGGTTTTTCTCGGGAAAGGTTTTAACGAGGCAACATCCAAAGCGCATTACGAGCTCTTAGAGTTGTGGCATCCAAGGGGGAGTGTTATAAATCATATGTGGATTTGCCACACTCTAGTTCTGTCCGCCTGGCCCATGGAGGTTCCGGCCCAAGACTTAAGTTAGGCGGTTTGTACTTTTCCTATTCCTATTAGGTTTTCCTTTAGTCTCTTATGTACTCATCCTTATATAAAGGAACCGATGTAACCTCATTCATGATCAGATCAGATCAGATCAGAACAATACAATACAATACGAATTCCCCTTATTCTTCTCTCTAGTTTACAACAAATTTTCCAATTTTCACTAATTTTGGTAAGAATTGACTATGAAACGGGTATTTTAGGAATTTTGGATAATTTTAAAAAATATTGAAATTTTTTTTGAGAATTATAATTTTTTTGGATAATTCCATTAGTTTTATAAAAATTAAATATTTAAACGGGAAATACATGTATCCCAATCTTCTTCGAAGAAAAATTGGAACTCTGTGTTTGTGACCTTTGTTGCGGCCATCGACGATCATCATCTTCGTTCTGATTCTTTCGGTGCTCTCAAGTCCTTTGGTGAAAATCATCTTCTATACCTTGTCTCTGTATAACCGATGGAGCCACTTGAAGGTTTTTTTTTTATGATAAAAAAGTTATGGTTTGATAAGTTTCATAAAGCGCCTACCAGATGTTCGATGAAATTCCCCACCGAAAGTAAATGACTTGAAACCTTTGTTTCTGTTAACTGTCCACTTTTACAGATGGGAAGGTTAGTTTTGCCAAAGAGCTTTATGGAGAAAGTTTGCAGCTTTTGAAACCTGGTGAGGACTCTTACCTTCATAAGTTATACAATTGACAATCTTAAAAGATCAAAACTTTTAACAATTCTGTTCTCATAGTTTATTAAGATTTTTCAATGAGGCTTAGCTTAGAAACTCTTGTTCTACTATAGCCTGGATTGTTTAGGGTTATAGCATAATTAACTTTATTGTATTATTGCTAAGTTAGAACCATATTTTGGTATTAGGTAATGATGATTATGGTCTTGAGAATTCCGATGATCCCTTTTACGGAAGTCAAGATGAAGAATCAAGTGACGCTCACCTGATGGAAAATGAGAATAAGTTGAGATGTGTGAAATTCCAAACGGTATTCTCTTTTTAGATTGTTGGTTTTTAATCATTCTCTCTTTTAAGTAAATGCTTTTCAGTTTTGATTAATTTCGATTTATCACAGGCGGGATACCGTGAGGGGATTAGTGCGGGGAAAGAAGCTGTTGCGCAGGAAGGTTATAACTTTGGTTATAAAGAATCAGTTCTTGCTGGTTACAAGTTTGGTATTGTTAGAGGTGTTTCCAGGTAATTACTCATTGCGCTTCTGTGATCCCGATTAAAGCATATATCAGACTAGTAGTCTATTTACATTCTGTTTTGAAGTGCGCTGGCTTTTCTCCCGGATGATCTAAGAGAAAAGCTGATCCATGAACAAGAAACTAGAGACAAGTTTCAGAATTTACACAAATCTGTGCATGCTCTTTCGACTGATGTCGCATTGAAGCGGTTTTATGGAACTCTGACTACAAACCAAGGCGAAGAAGGGCGTGAGTCTGGTTCTGCTGTTAATGCGACAACCGACTTGGGAAGCTATGTTGCTGAGCTAAGCTCTCTTCTTGACAAATCTCCTAAGATTGAAGTTAAATTTGACGCATAGAGGAGGCTTGTTTGTTCCCTAAGATGATTGCCAAGAAGAAGCAAGATTAATTAATGTCTAGTTTCCAAACCAAACTGTTCATAAGTTCGGTTCTGTTGGGTTTATTGTCGTTTGGTTGTTAAAAATTGCTTGCATTGATATGAATTATCTTGTTGATACGCTATGCAAATCTGACTAGTAATTCAATTACTATATGCTTACAATTTTTTTCATTGATTCGTTTAGCTGTTACTCATCAGGTTCAAGATCTTGACATTGACCAAAGACTACTTTAACTTCCATCGTTGGATTGTGACCTCTCAGAATTTAAGAGCTTTGAAGCTTAAATCATCTTACCTTGGTGTTAGATTACCTCCGTCTTCATCACTCCTTGGAGGTTTTCAAAAGCTTACTTCACTCTCTTTATCTCTTGTGATTCTAAAAAATAAGATTGTTAGTTGTTTCCAATACTCAGAAAAAAAGAGCTTTGTGAAGATCAACACACCCAACCTCAAAAGTTTCCTGTGGAATTCAAACGAGATTCCATTACTTGGACAAGTTAATTAGTTTGTCTGAGAAAAGCTTCCATCGGAGTGTTTTTCTTTCATCATGATCTCAATTATCAGACACAGAGCTTGTTCACTCTCTTGTCAGGTCTCTATAATTCCTATAAACAACAACTTGGAAATCAATCTGTATATATATCATTTACACATATTTACACTTTCTTCTTCTGCGGTTGGTTCTTTGATTCACAGTTTTACTAATGTTGTGACAGATTTTGTCAAGCAAGAAGGGACTTTTGAAGAATCATCTTCTACCGTTTCAGAACATGAGAACCTTGGAACTGCAAACACGTTTCAACACACACAATATTCAAACACTGTCATGTCTGTTCAAGAGCTGTCCAATGCTAAACACACTTATCCTCAAAATTATTAATGATCAAACAAGTGAAAGAAGGGTAAGTATTAAAAGGAAAAAAAAAGAAGCTTTCTTGGTTTAACTGAATTGTCTTTGTATTTGCTTCAGCTTTTCAGCAATGGAATAAGGATTTGTGGGATATGTCTAACTCAGAGATTCAGTACTGGAAATCTCAAGCCTATGAATTGGAATCTTTCTTGAATCACTTGGAATTTGTGGAGATTCATGGATTCTTAAGAGTGCGAGAACGAAATGAGCCTCGCAATCTTTCTGCTGAAACATGGAAAGGCTTTGATCAAGATGACTCTTTGATCTAGTTTCCTATGTAATTGAATTCATACACAATGATGATAGCTTGAAACTGGCACTATTAAAAGCAGAAAGAGCATGTAAGGTTTGATCCAAAAACGATCTATACAATGAATTTACTTGTGCAAAATTAATTTCTAAATGTCAAAAATAAGAATTTAAAAATTATATTAGTTGTTAATATATTTTAAATCAAGAATTAAAATTAATATGGTTAAAATAAGATCATAAATATGATAGAGTAAACTATGGGCATTTTAGTCATTTTTTGTCAAAAACTATCTGGATGGAGATAGAGATGTAGGGACTGTTTGTTTTGTCATTCAGATGAATCATCCATATGAAAAAACAAAAATAGAAACGAACAACATTCAGATGAATCATCCAGATGGGGAAACGAACAACATTCAGATGAATCATCCAGATGGGGTATCTGGATGATTCATTTGGAAAAAGATGATGGATGAACAAACAAACAGCCCCTATATAGGTTTGGGTTGTTTCACACTGTCTATCATGTTGGTGATATTAAATGCATTTTTTTTTGGGCAATTCTCAAAAATAGCACAAAATATAGTTTTTGTAACATATTTAGCACACAATCTCATTTTAGACACAAATAGCATTTTTGTTAATATTTTAGGGTTTAGGATTAAGGGTTTAGGGTTTAGAAAACCCTAAACCCTTAATCCTAAACCCTAAATCTTACCCCTACCCCCCTAAAAACTAAACCCTAAATACTAATATAGTTAACCCAAACAAAAAAATCAAATTATAAACTTTATAAAATGCTATTTTTGTCCTAAAAAAAAATGTGTGCTAATTTTGGAACAAAAACATCATTTGGTGCTATTTGAGGGAATTTCTCTTTTTTTTTGTATTTTCATGTAATAATCCAATGGATCCTAAATACCTAACATTTAATTATTTTTTGATGGATTAAAACCAGATTTATGAATTCAGATAACTGTTTCTCCATTGTTTTTTTGTTGTTGGTTTGCCTTGGGTTACAAACTCTGGCAATATACATTTTATCTAAACACTAGAAATATACTTTTAACAACACTAGACATTTTCAATATTCAAAATTTATCAAATCGCATTTTATATAATCAAATTCAAATAATTTATCTGTTTATTAAACATATAAAACATCATGCGCGTAGCACGGGACGATCCCTAGTATATATAATGGGAGAGTTCTTTCTCCATCTAGGATGTCCACATCATCATCTTAATCATTCAATAAAAATAAAACATGTCATCAAATAATATTTTTTATTTTGGTGTTTTTATTAAGAATTAATTATATTGTAAAAAAATAAATTTCATTAGCATTACTTAAATATAGAAGTTAATGAGTATTAAGAGATTTAACAATAAAAACAATAAAAGAAGTGAAAGTAAAAAAAAAAAAGGTATTAAAATCATTAAAAAAAAACACTTTGTAACTATATTTTTTTTATATTTTTATTAACATAATATAATGTGGGGGGGGTGAACACAAGATAAGATAAAATAAATTAAAATTTATATAAACAACATTACAATATAAAGAAATGAAAGACCAAATAATGAAAAATTATAGATAGGCACAACCATTACAATTAAATGATTCGATATATAATGTAAAGTAAAACAATAATAACACAAATGTAGTAAACACATTTTTTTTTTTGAATTAAAGACAATTTACAATAAAGCATCCAATTAGGGATGACACATATAATTTTTGTAGTTTATCAAAAGTGAAAATGTGGTTTTGTCTATGTTGTGATAAAAAATATATATGTTTGAGAATATTTTTGAATCGAATGGTTTTAACCTTAAGGTATGCTAAGTTTTGTGGAAAATAATAATTTAGCTTTATAATTATATTTATAATTAATAATTTTTTATATTTATAAATAATTGAAAATATTTATAATATTTTAATAATAGAATTCCGCGCAACGCGCGGATTACTATTCTAGATGGTTGTAATAAAAACAAATAACACAATTTATAAATAATGTTACATCATCTTTTGTAATTATTTTTATTTAACATCATAAAACAATTTTTTTATGACTCTTCTTAACAAGTTTGTGTTCTTGTTTTAATTTGCGGACTGCATAAGAAAAGATAACTAATGTTTTCCTGTTCTGCTCCTCTTTGTGTTTTTTTTTTCCATGCAAAACGGTGAAGCGTTTGATATTATCTTCATGGCCACCATGGACACATGAGAACCAATAAACACTGCCCAAGATACAGAGAAAATACAGAAATACAACCAGAAAGCATAGATATGGAGAAGTCTGCGGCCAAACCGAGTTCTTCAGAACTATCAGGTCAGGCGAAACTGAAACCTATTAAGAATAGCAAGGTAGCCTCAAGCAGAAGCCTTCTGTTTCTGTCTAGTACAGAGAGAAATCAGGCAGCCTCAAGCAGGCGCACTACATTGCTACCGATTTGGTAATGTTAATGTTTTTTATTATTTTTTTTTTTTTGGGTTAAATAGGTTCTCTATATCCAAAATTTTATTAAATTTTCCTTAAAGATTTTGCTAAGTGAGTTGGGCTTTGGCCTCATAAGCCATAAACGACGATAAGAAACTAGAGGGGTCTTCTTCTTCGAAGAAAAATCGGAACTCTGTATTTGTGACTTTTTGCTGCGGCCATCGACGATCGTCATCTTCGTTCTGATTCTTTCGGTGCTCTCAAAGTCTTTTGGTCAAAATCATCTTCTATACGTTGTCTCTGTATAACCGATGGAGCCACTTGAAGGTTTTTTTTTATGATAAAAGTTATGGTTTGATAAGTTTCATAAATCGCCTACCAGATGTTCGATGAAATTCCCCACCGAAAGTAAATGACTTGAAACCTTTGTTTCTGTTAACTCTCCACTTTTACAGATGGGAAGGTTAGTTTTGCCAAAGAGCTTTATGGAGAAAGTTTGCAGCTTTTGAAACCTGGTGAGGACTCTTACCTCCATAAGTTATGCAATTCACAATCTTAAAAGATCAAAACTTTTAACAATTCTGTTCTCATAGTTTATTAAGATTTTTCCAATGAGGCTTAGCTTAGAAACTCTTGTTCTACTATAGCCTGGATTGTTAAGGGTTATAGCAGAATTAACTTTTTTGTATTATTGCTAAGTTAGAACCATATTTTGGTATTAGGTAATGATGATTATGGTCTTGAAAATTCCGATGATCCCTTTTACGGAAGTCAAGATGAAGAATCAAGTGACGCTCACCTGATGGAAAATGAGAATAAGTTGAGATGTGTGAAATTCCAAACGGTATTCTCTTTTTAGATTGTTGGTTTTTAATCATTCTCTCTTTTAAGTAAATGCTTTTCAGTTTTGATTAATTTCGATTTATCACAGGCGGGATACCGTGAGGGGATTAGTGCGGGGAAAGAAGCTGTTGCGCAGGAAGGTTATAACTTTGGTTATAAAGAATCAGTTCTTGCTGGTTACAAGTTTGGTATTGTTAGAGGTGTTTCCAGGTAATTACTCATTGCGCTTCTGTGATCCCGATTAAAGCATATATCAGACTAGTAGTCTATTTACATTCTGTTTTGAAGTGCGCTGGCTTTTCTCCCGGATGATCTAAGAGAAAAGCTGATCCATGAACAAGAAACTAGAGACAAGTTTCAGAATTTACACAAATCTGTGCATGCTCTTTCGACTGATGTCGCATTGAAGTGGTTTTATGGAACCCTGACTACAAACCAAGGCGAAGAAGGGCGTGAGTCTGGTTCTGCTGTTAATGCGACAACCGACTTGGGAAGCTATGTTGCTGAGCTAAGCTCTCTTCTTGACAAATCTCCTAAGATTGAAGTTAAATTTGACGCATAGAGGAGGCTTGTTCCCTAAGATGATTGCCAAGAAGAAGCTTAATGTCTAGTTTCCAAACCATACTGTTTATAAGTTGGGTTCTGTTTGGTTTATTGTCGTTTGGTTGTTAAAAATTGCTTGCATTGATATGCATTATCTTGTTGATACGCTATGCAAATCTGACTAGTAATTCAATTACTATATGCTTACAATTTTTTTCATTGATTCGTTTAGCTGTTACTCATCAGGTTCAAGATCTTGACATTGACCAAAGACTACTTTAACTTCCCTCGTTGGATTGTGATCTCTCAGAATTTAAGAGCTTTGAAGCTTAAATCATCTTACCTTGGTGTTAGATTACCTCCGTCTTCATCACTCCTTGGAGGTTTTCAAAAGCTTACTTCACTCTCTTTATCTCTTGTGATTCTAAAAAATAAGATTGTGAGTTGTAACTGGCACTATTAAAAGCAGAAAGTGCCTGTAAGATTTGATCCAAAAACGATCTATACAATGGCCACTTCTCTGGTTGTGATAAAGTTGCAATCGCGGAACCACAATCCGACCATAGTTCAAAACGTCGCACCCGAAGATCACGAAGGCTTCTCACCGTCCGAAGGATACATAACAAGTCAGCCGACAACTGATTGATTACCGGGAGAAAAGCATCTCGTGCATGGAATAATGGTGATCCTGTATAGTCACGTATGACCCAAACCTGCCCCAAAGTAATATTTCGAGCTAACCCATGAAGAGTGAACATTACACTTTAATATTCCGGCACTCGGTCTTGACCAAACCGCCTCCTCACTGTGTCTTCTCTTTTGATATAGTATCTTTTCAGACTCTGCATTATCATTTTGCTTAAACCAATGTTCAGCTTCTTCAAAAGCATTGGCTAAAGTAATGTGAGGATCTTCTGCCTTCCATGCATATAGATGTTCATTGCGATTCTTCCATATACCCCCATAATATCCATGGAATTGCTCTTCGACAATTATCAGCTACTTCAGTCTTCTCAACCAGATCAAATACAAAATTCAAATTCTCACTTATACCTTTCGAGAAGTCATGTGAGGTGATAGGTAAACGAGAAAGTGACCATATCCGTCGTGCCAAGTTGCAGGAAAATAAAACATGAAGTACAATTTCTTCTTCAAGCTTTGCATATTTGACAAATGGGATTGGTGATCACACCATGTTGTCTCAAACAATCTGAAACTGCCAATGCACCAGATAGAACCCTCCATAGAAACAATCTGATTTTAGGTAAAGTTTTCAACTTCCAAACTCTCTTTCGTCTTGTTTACGGCTAACAAAAATGGTGAAACCGGCTCCTTGATTATTGGTTGAGATCGCAGCCAGTTCCCACTCTTAACAGAGTACACTCCATCTTTGGTATATGCCCAAACATATCGATCCTGCAAATCTAAATCTGGAGAAAAGGAGCAGATTTTAACAACATCTCGAGGAGGAAATAGGCGCATTAAGAAGCGTTCTATCCTAAGTCCCTTCAGCAGTGATAAGCTGTGACACTTTCAGCTCCAAATTGATATGAACCTCTTTGTTAACCGGCCTTCTCGGCACTTCATCAAATAACCATTTTATCCAGCCATACTTGTGTTTTAGTCCCATTATCGATTGAACGCATTAGACCATTTTCCAGCAATTCCCTTCCAGGTCATGAATGGTTGCAAAATTTTTAGTGGTTTTTAGTTTTTGGTTTTTGGTTTTTGGTTTTTGGGATTTTTAATTTTTAATTTTTGCCACAACAAAATCTCTTAAAAACTACTAAAAGGAGGATTATGGATTTTCTTTGTAAATGTGCAAAATCTATTAAAATCCAGATTTTCTATAAAATAGGGAATCTACTTTTTTTCAAAATCATGAATGGTTATAAAATAGATTTTAGAAAAATCTAAAACCAAAAACCACTCTAAAACCCACTACCATTCTTTTTTTTTGTCATCTAGAAATTATATTAATGGAGAAAAAGATACAACCATAGTCAGGCTAATAAACTACACCTAGACGGTTTGGTGAGTACAAAAAGGTTACACCCTAAACCGTACACAAAAATGGCTCAACAATAGCCAAAGATAGACACATTAACTGCCCCCATTAGGCAGAGGTAAAGGCTCTCTCATCTTCAAAGAGTTTTTCCAACCATGACGGGGCTCCAGCCGCTACGTATGACTGCATATAAGAATGTTTAGATGCGCTTTGAGCAATGAGAGAGGCACCTCTGTTAGAGTTATGTGCTTCTAAAATAAACAACCACTCTGTCATTGGTTCCAATATAGACAAGATCTCTGCTCTGTGAAAAGCAAAAGAGGGCCAGGCTTTTGGTCTATTCACTGCTCCTATTAGCTCTGATGACTCTGCGGCAAAGATAACTTTGTTGAGATGATGGTCCTTCATGGACTGAATTGCCCATAAGATGGACACCAAAAAGGCCTCATCTTTGCTTTCAATCCCAACTGATACCCTTCTACTATGTAGAAGCACTTTCCCATTATCATCTCTAACCACCTAAGAGCTTCCTACTAGGAGTTTGGATTTATCCCACGTAACACCCACATTACATTTTGACCAAAGAGGTGGAGGAAGAATCCAAAAACCTTTTGCAGAAGGAGATAAAGCCTCAGATTCATCCACCTCTTGGTTCACTGATTGAGCAAAAACCCATTCTTCTACCTCCTCTTCAATCTTTCTTATAGTATCAAGCGGGTGAAACAGTTTACCTTCAAAAAGGAAAGTATTTCTGTTCTTCCAAATCCTCCAAAGTATCCAAGGAAACAACAATCTTATCTCCTTGGGGATGCTAACATTCAGATGGGATTGGTAAAGATAAAAGAGATTAGAGTGTACCGAAAGGTTATCAAAACCATTCCTTGGAGCCGGGAACCTTGAAAGCGCCCAAATCTGTCGAGCAACTGTGCAAGTGAAAAGGACATGATTGATAGATTCACCATTCACCCCACACAACTGACATCTCTCATCCGTTTTTAGACCTCTAATCTTCAACAAGTCTATTACAGGTAAAGCATCACTGCTGGCCCTCCATAAAAAAGCTTTCACTTTTGGAACTGTGGGAAGTGACCATACCGTCTCTTTCAAACCATTCAATGACGGCTGCATAGTTGCTGTGGTGATAAAATCTTCCTTCTGAATCTGATTAGCTAACCAGTTTCCAGACTTGACAGTGTATTCTCCACTTTTTGTGTGATCCCAAGACCAGAAGTCATCTTCACCAATGACCGGTTTGATTGCCAAAATCCTTCTAATGTCATCTGGAAAAAACAGTTCATGCAGCAGATCCACATTCCATCCCCTTTGTTCTACAACAATCAGATCACTGACTTTTAAATTCATGTCATAAGATGATTGTTTGCGATAAGGAGCTCTCCATCCATTATCAAAAATCCAATCATCAAACCAGACCCTAAAAGATTCCCCATTGCCAATCTGTCTAGACAAACCATGTACCAATAGATCTTTTCCATGGAGAATGCTTCTCCAGCCATATGACAGTCTAGGGCCTAGCTCAGCTTCCATAAGCTCTCCTTCCGGGAAGTAGCGACTCTTGATGACTTGAGCAAAAAGACACTATGGTTCCTGAATCAGCCTCCATGCTTGCTTGGCTAGGAGAGCTTGATTAAAACATTGAATGTCCCTAAAACCAAGACCTCCATTTTCTTTGGAAAGACACATTTTGTCCCAACTCACCCAATGAATCTTATTCTTGTTCTCCACAGCATTCTACAAAAAATCACACATTGCACTTGTGAGGTTTGAAATTGTTGTCTTTGTAAGATTAAAACAGCTCATAGCATAAACCGGCATCGCTAAGGCAACCGCCTTGATTAAGACCTCTTTTCCCCCCAAAGATAGGGACCTTTCAAACCATCCAGACAGTCTGGCTTTTAGCCTATCCTTTATATAATCCAACAGTTTAATTTTCGATCCACTGAAACATTCTGGTAAACTCAAGTAGGTTCCAGCGCCTCCTTCTGCAGAAATGCCTAAGAGAGATTGTAAGGCAGCTTTTAATTGAACTTCTATGGCAGATCCAAAGGTGATGGAGGATTTTAAAAGATTGATAGTTTGCCCTGTAGCTGTGCCATACTCCTTGAGAATCAAGTTTAGCTTCTCACATTGACCTGCCTCTGCTTTACAAATAAAAAGACTGTCATCAGCAACCCACTACCATTCATTGCCTTAGTATTTAGTATTGTAATATGTGTAAAATCTTACAATATCCGAAATTATTACCTGTCTTACAAACGATACAGCAACACACCAGTGTCATTTATGGATACTAAATATCCTAAATGACCTGTCTTACTTCTGTTTCAATTTTGCTAACTAAAACGCTGATGTTAACACTTATTTTGGATCTAAACGAAGCTGATGAAAAAAATAAATAACAGCACATTTTTTTTTTTAAAACCGGATATCCATAACCAAATCGGGTCGGGTCAGATCTAGCGTCCTCGTCTCGTCTCATACAGATCCAAACAAACACCGTATAACTCAATCTCGCCGGAAGCGCGTCGCCGATCACGCGCATTCATCTCTTCTCACCTAATCAAATTTTCGTCATTAATGGTTAAATCGATCTAATTCGTCCGTGAAGGCGTGAGAACTAACTCTTCTCGCCTTAAAACCCTTTTTACTTCAACCATACTTCATCTTCTTCACCACACACACTCTGCACATCTTCTAATCTATATATATATATATGTAATCTATACATACTACTCGAGAGCTCTTCAACAATGCTAGAATGGCTCAATATAGACAATCAGGAACTGAGAGATTTAGCGGTCGCGGCGGTTACCAGAACTATATAAACGGCGGTGGTTCTGATCACGTAGCGATCGGGATCCGAAACGGCGTTGGTGGAGGGAGTAAACCTAATCGGTGGCGACGATCTGTGAGAGCTGATAAGATTCGTCGACTTGGAATTGGTTCTGTTGTGTTTGTTCTTTGCCTTGTGCTTGTTGTTACTGTTCTAGCTTACTATTATATCTCTGGTTTTACTAATAATGGAGCTGGTGATGATGATAAAGGTTAGTGTTGTTTCTGGATCTTTAGTGTTGAAAGATTGTGAAATCGGATTCTGCTAACTTAGGTTCTTCTTTTGCAGGATTTGATTCGTATGAGGGTGATTTTTTGACGAATGTGACGAGGATTGATCCTTCGAAGGTGCTTGAGTTTGGTAAAGGTTCAGTGGTTCATGGACGAGATTCGAGATATTGGGATAAGGATGATAGAAGAAGAGATGATGATTATAATGAGGGTGAAGTTGAGCTTAATAAATCTGTCGATGATGTGAAAACGAAGGATGATTCTGTTCATAATCCTGTACATGGTTCAGGTTTGTATAATGAAGCTGGAAGGAATGAGTTGAACAAGTATGAAGCTGAGTATCAAGCTTCACTTGGGAAAGGTGGTCAATCATTGAAGAAAAATGGTGAGAGTCATGTGGTTGTTGATATGGATCATGATGTTGATGATGATGATGATGGAATTGATTCTCATGATGGTGATGAGTATGTTGATTCTGGGCATGATGAGGATGATAATGAAGGGACGCGTAAAGAGAAGACTGTTGAGGTTGTTCGTTCGATGGCTGAGAAAAGGAATATGGAGATGGATGATGGAGGTTTTTCGAAAAGGTCACTTGGGGATTCTTCGCTTGTTAGTAAAGGTGGTAAGTCTGGGAAATCATCACGGTCTGAGACAAAAAGAAGAGGTCGTCGCAGATCTTCAGGTGATATAACTTGTAATTTAGGTGGGTTGAGAACTTAGTCTAGGTGTTTGCTTCTTATCATTGGTTTGTTTTCTCAAATATTTTTCAGGTTCATCTTGTGAGATGAAGCTGTTGAATTCTAGTCAACAAATAGTGGAGCCTTTGAATACTCGAAAATCTGCTAGATTCTCGTTACAGTACATTGAGAAGGAAGAGAAGCCTGATGGAGAAGAACAGTGGGAGCCTAGATTTGCAGGGCATCAAAGTTTACAGGAGCGAGAAGATTCCTTCGTGGTTCAAGACAAGAAAATTCATTGTGGCTTTGTCAAAGGCCCTAAAGGATCTCCAAGCACTGGGTTTGACCTGACAGAAGATGATAGCAATTATATTAGTAGATGCCACATCGCTGTGAGCTCATGCATCTTTGGAAATTCTGACCGCTTGAGACCTCCTGCTAGTAAAATGGTATGATTATTTCTGGCCATCGTTGATATATGCTTATGTTGTTTGGCCTTCTCTTTTCGACGTCTAAGATTTGGAAACTGTGACCAGTGAGTTGTGTGTTTTTAGAGTAGCATACTTCACACACATGGACCCTGAGTTAGCATAGTCACCTGCTGAGACTTGCAACCCGAGTTATCTTAGAGTTCTAGTGGCACGTGTTGATCTGTGGGTGCACATTTTGAGCTAGGAAAATGGTGTGTTATGAATGCTTATATAGCTGGCATCTGAAAGCCTTATTAGGGTTTACCAGGACCTGGGAGTAGCTCCTCTTAATAAGCAACTTTACACTTCCTCAAGAATCTGACAAGACACATTTGCTCTGTTGTGTTCATAATTTCCTTACTTGTGCTAACTTTATTTTTTCTTTTCATTTAGATAAGTCGGCTGTCAAGAAAAAATGTTTGCTTCATTGTGTTCGTGGACGAGATTACCATGCAAACACTTACTGCAGAAGGCCATGCTCCAGACAGAGCAGGATTCATTGGTTTGTGGAAGTTGGTTGTTGTGAAGAATCTTCCTTACGCAGATATGCGGAGGGTAGGAAAAATACCAAAAATGTTGCCACATCGACTTTTCCCATCAGCAAGGTGAGTCTCATGTGATAACTATAACTCTCATTTTGAACTAGCACTTGTAAGACAACAGATCAGTGGCTCATGGTTGAGTGAAATTGAAAAAAATACCTGAAAGAACAGATCAGTTATAAAGCATATGTATAATTTTCAGTCTGGCCACAAAGACAAAAGTCAAGTATGGAATACATTAAGATTACATCTTGAAAGTGGTTTCTCTGGACATATGCATCTCAATGTGATATGCAATACTTGCCGAAAAGCTTCTCAAGTCGGACCATATCTGTATCAGCACTCAAACAAACTCATCTGCTGTTTATTCTTCCAGGTACTCAATCTGGTTGGACAGCAAGTTACGACTTCAGTTGGATCCCCTACTCATTCTGGAGTACTTCCTTTGGCGTAAAGGTCATGAATATGCTATATCCAATCACTATGACCGTCATTGTTTATGGGAAGAGGTTGCACAAAACAAAAAGCTGAACAAATACAACCATACTGTTATTAATCAACAGTTTGAGTTTTACAAGGCTGATGGGCTGACCAGATTCAATGCTTCAGATCCGTTTAAGCTTCTTCCTAGCAGTAAGATTCTGTTGTTTTACTGATACAAACTAGGATTAGAACCTTGCTTGGGGAGTGTTTGCTTTAGTTAGTGGCTGTAACTACTACTGTGTTGCTCATAACATGAACACAGGGTTTTGAAATCTTATCTAGCACTATAAAGTTGATGACTAATTGACGTTTTGAATTTCCGCACGCTCAACTACATCCTTGGTCAGCTATTATTCCAGAATTTAGGTTATGTGCTTTTCGTGAGCCAAATCCTTATTGCCACCATGCAAGGGTCGATCAATGCCTACAATACATGTGTATGTTGTTCTCTTCATTACTTACAGTCCTCTTACTTATCTTGTCTACAGATGTTCCTGAGGGGTCTTTCATAGTTCGGGCACATACTCCAATGTCGAACCTATTCTCTTGTCTTTGGTTCAATGAAGTGGAACGCTTCACTCCCCGGGACCAGCTGAGCTTTGCCTATACTTACCAGAAACTAAGAAGGATGAATCCTGACAAACCATTTAATCTTCACATGTTCAAGGTAAAGATCTCCGTTAGAAAAGTCTCCAATAATTATAATTCTGCATCGACCAAACAATAAGCTGGTTGATACTTATCTAAAACAATGCTTTTCCTTCACGTCTAAGTTGGTTTTAGGGTTAAAAAGCCGAAACCTCTCTTGACATGATATTAAATATAGTCCTATAAACTAGTATCAGAGCCAAACCTCAATTGCAGTGACTTATCTAGTCGTGGAACTCATGGTCGTATATAATGGTCTCACATTTATCTTGTAAGCTAATTAGTCATCAATGGGGTCAGTAAGAAATGATAATTAGAGATGATGCAGATCTCATGGAATTGTGAATTAGGTTCATATAATGTGTGAGTAGTAAAGAGTATGCAGAACTAGATGTCTAAGTTTCCGTATGTTCTGTTTGTTTCCTCATCAGGACTGCGAAAGAAGAAAGATTGCAAAGTTGTTCCGTCACAGATCAGAGGATAAGCGAAACCTTATACAAGCAGCAATACAATAAAAACGACCTTTTTGTTTACTATGCTGGATCTGTCCTGTATATTACTTTGGTGGCTCTTCTTCAATATTTACAGTGTCACTTGGAGACAAAAGCCACTTTAGCTTTTGCTCCGAAGACTTAGAAGAAACTGGTGCAGGAAGATCCAGATGTTGTTGTACATTGGAACCGAGGCTGTTGCTCAGTGGCGACAACTAGAGGAAGTATACGAATACAATGTGAGGTGATTTGTAGATGTAGGCGGCATTACGAGTTGAAACATTGAAAGATGAAGACGAAGACGAAGGAGCTTGATTCGATTCATGAAGAGGTTCCTCCATTTTTATTCAATTCATTGCTTTGTTTTTGTCTGTATCACTTATTATGCAACCAATAACCCTTAAAAAGAGGATATTGTTACAAATGTGGAATGTCGACATTCCCACTAATGTCAATATATTATTTCATGTGGAGCCCAATGTCATACTTTTCTTCCTCTATATAAACAAACGAATGAATTCGTTTGAATTACATAACAAAAACTCAATACAACAAGTAGAGTTATAACATCTCTCTCCTCTTCTCAGTATCCCGCTATTCTATCGGGTATAAAATTTTTGTCTTTATTTATATTTCTTTACGTGATAAATTCACATTCTTTTTATAACACGTTATCAGCACGATCACTCTATGATTATGCTAAATATTTATAAATATATTTTATACTATATAATATATTACAGTGGGCGGTATGTCGCTTCTATAATAATACATTATATTTCAGTGGTTGTTTAATACACCACTATTCATTTAATTTTACTGTAAGCGGTTCTGTATTATTTTACTGTTATTATGTCATGGCTGTTTACATACACCATAACTATATATTTGCCGGACGGCTCAGCCGCCATTATTTATTTAATGTTTATATTTATTTACTGCTTTATATTATGTCTTATGGATGCCTCATGCACCATAATTCCGGAAGGCTATGCCACCACCATATTCTATCGTTCTGAGGTGGATGACCCTGTCACCATAATTTTATTGTTTAATAAATTATTATATGATAAAATGAAATTTAATTTATAATTATTTTCTGAAATTGGTAAATTTTTATCGGATTGATTATTAAATCTTTCAGATTGATTTTTCTCATTAACGGTCGAAAAAAAATTTTCTTTTAACTTTTCAAAATCCGACCGTTGTGAATAGTGTTTCCGACCGTTGTTTTCCGACCGTTATGAACAGTGATTCTAACGGTCGTAAATAGTGTTTTTTTTCAATCTATAAATTCATTCATTTCCACTCATTTCATCTCACTTCAAAATTTTCATCTCCCTTAAATCTTTCTCCGAAAAATCGCTTTATTTTGAAGTTTTGAAGATTTGAAGTTTTTGAAGAATGTTTCGTTTGATTTTAATTCTTATTTTCTTTGTAATTCTTGCATTTGTTTACGGTCTCTTCGTTGGGGAATTTTCTCACGGAGAGTTCATCGTAAACATCGGTTTACTCTTTTACGCAATCTTTTTCTTTATAATCGCTTGCATTATTAATGTAACCGGTACTTTTTAATTATGTAATATCATCCTATTAATAAAACGTTTATTGCTTTGTTTTTAGTAAAATGGCAAACATCGAGAAACTCAAGTTTCCGGCGTTACAAATAACTGGGGCAAACTATATAGCATGGACAACCAATGCTGAGCTCTATCTAGAAATGGAGAAAATATCGGAGACGATAAAAGATAAAAATACGTCGTCTCCACATGAAAAAGCAAAATCAATAATTTTTCTCAGAAAACATCTAGATGAGAATCTAACGCATGATTATGCGCATTCAAAAGATCATGCGGAGCTGTGGAAAGCATTAAAAGAAAGGTTTGATAACCAAAAGTCAATAACGCTTCCACATGCTATGGATGAATGGAATAATCTAAGATTCCAAGATTTCGAAAAGGTTGAGCTCTACAATTCCGCAATGCTGAGAATAGTGGCTCAGTTGGAATATTGTGGAAAGCCTGTTAGCGAAGCAGAAATGCTTAATAAAACTTTCCTCACTTTCCACAAAAACCACTATGTGCTGCAAGAGCAATACCGCAATTGCGGATACAAGAGGTTTTCCGAGCTAATTGTGACGCTCATGCTTGCGAAAAAGAATAATGAGCTCCTGATCAAGAATCATAATGCTCGACCTACGGGAGCCAAAGCATATCCTGAAATGAATGCAACAAATGCATCGGATGTGAAATATCCAGAGCGAGGAAATCAGATCTACAGAGGTCGTGGTCGTGGTCGCGGCCGCCGATTTAATCGGGGACGTGGAAAACCATATAACCCTCAAGGCAGACAGCCGTATACTTGGGTTCGACCTGAACAAGATCCGAAAGGAAAAGAGTTCCAAGGAAGTACCAGCCAAAAGCGTGACAACATCTGTTATAGATGTGGGTCAAAAGGACATTGGGCCCATGTTTGTCGTACCCCTGAACATCTTTGTAAATTGTACAAAGAATCCGTAAAAGGCAAAGGGAAAGAAGTGAACTTCACAGAACACTTCGAGGGCACGACACACCTTGACGCTTCCGACTTTCTAGATGATTTTGATGAAACAGCTTTTACTGGAAAGTG
The DNA here is from genome assembly GCA_963667165.1 of Barbarea vulgaris. NCBI lineage: Eukaryota > Viridiplantae > Streptophyta > Magnoliopsida > Brassicales > Brassicaceae > Barbarea > Barbarea vulgaris. Next base: position 16,340,682 of record OY763889.1, read on the forward strand.
AAATGCTAATAGTGATATTACTATTGTCTCCAAGTTATGCCATGTATAATTATTACTTATTTTCAGTTGTTTTCAAGTACTTTGTTTTTAAAATAAGAGATTGTATAAATATTGAATATTTTCTATTTATGAATAAAATTTACTATCTTATTATTGATGTTTATGTTGATTACAGAAATGGAAAAAGATACAAGTGGAAAAATCTGCAAGATAAATGCGAGAGAAATTTGTATACCAGATAGTGGAACAACCCACACTATTCTGAGGCACAAAATTTACTTCTCTCATTTAAAACCGACAAACATGATTGTCAATACAATATCAGGTCCTACAGACTTGATCAAAGGAAGTGGCAAGGCAAACTTTATATTGCCTAATGGAACAAAATTTTCCATAGATAATGCCTTATATTCTCCAAATTCAAAGAGGAATTTGTTGAGTTTCAAAGATATATATCTTCAAGGATATGACACTCAGTCCGCAACTGAGAATGGAAAGAAGTATATATATATAACTTCCGATAAATCTGGGAAAAGACATATATTAGAAAAATTCCCAGAACTTCCTTCTGGTTTGCATCATACTTATATAGATGCCATGGAATCACATCTTGTGATCAAGAGAAATTCAGAAGATCTTACATTATGGCATGATCGCCTTGGTCACCCAGGCACTACAATGATGCGAAAAATTATAGAGAACGCACATGGTCATTCTTTGAAAATCAATGAAATATATCATGGGAATAAAATGACATGTGCAGCCTGTTCTCTTGGAAAATTAATCATAAGGCCATCACCAACCAAAATTGATAAAGAATCACCAAAATTTCTTGAAAGAATTCAAGGTGATATTTGTGGACCAATACATCCACCATGTGGACCTTTCTACTATTTTATGGTATTAATTGATGCATCCAGCAGATGGTCACATGTATGTCTATTATCATCTCGGAATGTGGCATTCGCGAGATTTCTAACTCAAATAATCAAACTCAAAGCTCAGTTTTCTGATTATCCTATTAAAAGAGTTAGATTAGACAATGCTGGTGAATTCACTTCCCAAGCATTCAATGATTATTGTATGGTATCAGGAATTGAAGTTGAACATCCTGTAGCTCATGTCCATACACAAAATGGTTTGGCTGAATCATTAATTAAACGTCTGCAACTAATTGCGAGACCATTAATCATGAGATCAAAACTTCCACCTTCTATATGGAGACATGCAATTTTGCATGCTGGAGCACTAATTCGGATAAGACCAAGTGCGTATCATAAGTATTCCCCTTTACAATTAGCATTTGGTCGAGAACCAAATATATCTCATCTAAGAATTTTTGGTTGTGCGGTATACGTGCCTATAGCACCACCGCAACGTACAAAGATGGGACCACAAAGAAGGTTAGGAATATATATTGGTTGTGATTCTCCATCAATTATACGATACCTAGAACCGCAGACTGGAGATGTCTTTACGGCGTGTTTTTCCGATTGTCATTTTAATGAGAAAGTATTTCCGGTTCTAGGGGGAGAAAACAAACATGTAGAAATGGACATTAAATGGTGTGTACCATCTCTGTTACACCTTGATCCTCCTACTAAACAGTCAGAACAAGAAGTTCGACGGATTATGCATTTGCAGAGTATAGCAAATCAGCTACCTGATGCATTTGCAAATACCAAAACGGTAACCAAATCACATATACCTGCTGCAAATGTTCCTGCACGAATTGAGATTCCAAAAGAGATTGGAAGTGCAGATGATACACGTGAGTCTAGAACACGCTTGAAGCGTGGTAGACCTGTTGGATCTAAGGATAAAAATCCTAGAAAGCGAAAAGAAATTGAAAAGCCCAATACTCTCAAAATAGCAGAAAGCATTTTGGAGGAAACAAATAATGAGGCTAATGATGATGTAGAACATCATGAACTTGAAGAGAATCATGAAATTTCTATCAATTATCTCCATAATGGAAAGATATGGAAACGAAATGAAATAAATATTGATGATGAAGTTTTCTCATACCTTGTGTCAAAGGAAATATCTGAGGAAAACGAAGATCCAGAACCACAGTCTGTATATGAATGTCAAAACAGACATGACTGGATAAAATGGAAAGATTCAATACAAGTTGAACTTGATTCGCTTAATAAAAGAGATGTATTTGGTCCTATTACACTCATACCCAAAGATGTGAAACCTGTTGGATACAAGTGGGTATTCGTTAGAAAACGAAATGAGAAAAATGAGATTATGAGATATAAAGCTCGACTTGTGGCTCAAGGATTTTCTCAGAGACCAGGGATTGATTATGAGGAAACATATTCTCCTGTTATGGATGCAATCACATTTAGATTCTTAATGAGTCTAGCGGCTAATGAAAATCTAGAGATGCGTCTCATGGATGTTGTTACAGCATATTTATATGGAACATTAGATACTGATATCTATATGAGAGTTCCAGATGGGTTTAAGATGCCAGAAGCATTAAAATCTAAACCCAAAGAGTTATGTGCAATTAAATTGCAGAGATCATTATATGGGCTAAAGCAATCCGGACGTATGTGGTACAACCGTCTCAGTGAGCATTTAACAAAAGAAGGATATGTAAATGATCCTCTATGCCCATGTGTTTTCATCAAGAAATCAACATTTGGATTTGTGATTATCGCAGTGTATGTTGATGATCTAAACATAATAGGATCTCAAGGGGAAATACAAAAAGCTGCAGAATATTTGAAAGGAGAATTTGAGATGAAAGATCTCGGACAAACAAAGTATTGCCTTGGTTTGCAAATTGAGCATTCCCAAAAGGGTATATTTGTGCATCAATCCACATATACCAAAAGAGTGTTAAAACGCTTTAACATGGATAAGGCAACTCCTCTCAGTACCCCAATGGTCGTTAGATCACTTAAAGTTGAAAATGATCCCTTTCGACCAGCGGAGGAGAATGAGGAGATACTTGGTCCTGAAGTACCATATCTAAGTGCAATCGGAGCCCTTATGTATCTTACAAATTGCACTAGACCTGATATCTCATTTTCTGTAAATCTCATGGCCAGATTTAGTTCCTCTCCCACACGAAGACATTGGAATGGAATTAAACATGTCTTTCGCTACCTTCAGGGAACTACTGATTTAGGATTGTTTTATTCTAAAAATTCAAATGGTCAAATGATTGGCTTTGCAGATGCAGGATATTTATCAGACCCACACAAGGCTCGATCACAAACAGGATACGTATTCACGATCGGGGGCACTGCCATATCTTGGCGTTCTCAGAAGCAGACGCTGGTAGCAACTTCTTCAAATCATGCTGAACTCATTGCGCTCCATGAGGCAAGTAGAGAATGTGTATGGTTAAGGTCGATAAACCAACACATCCGATCAAGCAGTGGGATCCACGTTAATACGGAACCAACGATATTATATGAAGACAATGCTGCATGTGTCGCTCAAACAAAGGAAGGATATATCAAAAGTGATAGAACCAAACATATCCCTCCAAAGTTCATTTCATACACTAAGGAACTTGAGAAGGCTAAATCTATTGAAGTTAAGTATGTTCAGTCATGTGACAATGCCGCGGATCGCTTTACGAAATCACTACCCACCACTATGTTCAAGAAACATGTCCATAACATTGGAATGCGTCATCAACGAGACTTAAAAAAATGACACGTGATCATTCGAGGGGGAGCTTGCATAGTTGTACTCTTTTTACCTTACTATGGTTTTTCCCATTGGGTTTTCCTGGAAAGGTTTTTAACGAGGCAACATAAGATATTATGCGAGACACATAATGACACTGGTCTCCAAGGGGGAGTGTTACAAATGTGGAATGTCGACATTCCCACTAATGTCAATATATTATTTCATGTGGAGCCCAATATCATACTTTTCTTCCTCTATATAAACAAACGAATTCATTCGTTTGAATTACACAACAAAAACTCAATACAACAAGTAGAGTTATAACATCTCTCTCCTCTCCTCAGTATCCCGCTATTCTATCGGGTATAAAATTTTTGTCTTTATTTATATTTCTTTACGTGATAAATTCACATTCTTTTTATAACAGATATGTTATTATTATATAGGTTTTATTTAACTCTTAGAAATATTGTGTTATTTGACGTATCTTCTCTAACACACCAAGTTGAGTCAGATTGGGCCCTTAGACCATCTTCATCGTTTAAAATGATGGAGTGTCTTTAAATATAAAATTAATAAAATTTGAGCAAAAAGAGGAGAGTGTTTTTGAATTGTAAATATTTTTGTCTTGCCATAGACTTTTTAGACAGAGTGTCTTAAAATTTTAATATTAATTTATTTTAAAGGTCTCCATAAGAGGATGACCACTAAAGATGGTCTTATGGTATCTCGTACACACTCCAAGGATCGGTCGGGAGAATAAGTCAACTTCAAAGTAGATTTGTTGTGTGAAAAGTGTGTTATGACCCGTGGCTGCCTTACCTTAGTGTTTTTATGGTGCGGACTGATATATCTAGAGTGAGCTTTAAAGCCGCAATGAAGCATTTCAATGCATACAACATCGGTGTCCATACTCTTAGACTTAGGAGATGTATTCAATCAATGATTTTAAGTGATTTTGCATTAAAATGATAAATCATATGTTATTTAAACAAGCATTTCAAAAAAAAAATTCCGTATGAAATAAAGTGTTATTGGATTACTGATTTAAAATTGACAATCAAGCATACCGTTATTGAAAACATTTTAAGTTGTGGATTTTAAGTGATTTGAAATTATTTCAAGGTGAATTAGTAGAGTTTTTTTAGTTTTAATAGTACAAATATCCAAATCTCACGGTTTCATGTGAGATTTCAAAGAATTATAATACAGATTTCTTAATTATCAAAATTATCTCAATATAACTCAAATTCTTCCAAATTTTTAGTTCAATACACCCTCCAAGGAAATTGGAATGATACGATCCATATAACCAAGAACAGATGCCTCAGTTGGAGATAAGGATGGGTTCATGGGAAACTTTCCTTATCTGGACATGATGGCTTCAGAATACTCTCAAGACAGCCCTTCTCGCATCCTTACTACATGGAGGCGTGCTCATCTTATTAAAAAAGAATATTAATTTTATCACAATCCAAGGATGCAACAAGAGGCTTTGGTTGTGTTCACATTAACTGAACACTAGAACTTTCCTTTTTTGGTGTGTGCTCACAGCCACACTCTAATCTCTAAGTTCCTTGATCTTTTATACATCGCTGCCACTTGAAACTTTTCTCACAAACACCTAGGCCTGAACATTCGAGTTTCGGTTCGGGTTCGGATCATTTTTTTTGGATTTTGGGTATCTCGGTTCTACGGATTTAAAATCTATTCGGGTATTTTAAAATTTTTGTTCAGTCTCATCCGGGTTTAAGTTGGATTCGGGTACCCAAATATTGGAAAAAACAAAAATAAATGTTTAAATTTTCACAAATATAACTAAAAAGTTATGGATATTTTTGGTTATTTTTGGTTATTTTAGGTATTCTGATTAGTTCGGTCTAGAAATAATTGGTATTTTCGGATTTATACTTATAATTTTGGGTAACTGGGTTATATTAAGTAGCATTCACTATTTTTTTGTGAACTTTTAAATATCATTTTGTGGTCGAGTATATTCTTTATTCTTTTGTTTAAGTAGTTTATAATGTCATTTTGTGGTCAAGTATATTCTTTATTCTTTTATTTAACTAATCATATAAGTTTTCCTTTTCTTACATGAAACACTAAACCAACCAAATTTGCGTTATCAAGAAAAGTATGATACCTATCATTCTTCTTTAACAAAAGAAAGAAAAGAAAAGTATCATATAAGAAAAGAAAAGCTTGTGAGATAGCGAGGTATTAGACTTATCGAGATCCGGAGGCTTTATCTGAGGGTGGTGAAGCTACTGAGTTGTTAGATTTTGCCAAGATCCGGTGGTTTCGGCGTTAGTGTGGTGAAATTTGCAAGTTGTTAGGGTGGTATTTGAATCACTTTTGCGGCTTATTCGGCCACAATTTATAGCGGAACTGGCAGTTTTCTTGTAATTTTAGCTCATTTTGCTCTTATATTGTTTTTTTATTTATTTTTATTATATCTCATTTCCACCACATGCTTGTGGTTTCTGTTTTTTTTCGATGCTCTCTTCTTATGAGATTCAATTCTGCTTGGACTCTTTTAGTCTAATTGTATCTCTTCAAATGGTATTCTTTTAAGGGAATTAAAGAAAATGAAAATCAGTATCGAAAGAAAAAGTATCATATGTAAAAAAATGCCAACCAATAATATCTTAAGATTTATAGACCACCATAAACAAAACAAAAAAAAAAAATTTCATATATAGACCAATGGGATGTAGCATGGCCAATAAAAACCTTGGTCATTTTTTCTTGCATACAAGTTTTTTTAATTTTCTTGATTTTAAACATTTGTATTTATCATATATTTTGATAAATACAAGATTTTGTGACAGAAGTTGCAATAAAAACGTTACATACAAAGTATCCACTTTTACAAAGATGAAACAATCACAACTAGATGATATATCTTTTACTATTATCTTTAAGAAAAAAAATACCTTTTAAGATTTTAAATTCAATATTTTATATTGTTGTTTGCTTCCCTGATATCTGATTTCACACTCATGATAAAAAAAAAAAAAAAAAGTTCAGTATGAACCATATATATACTATTCTCAATGGTAGAATGAAAAAATATGAATAAAAGTTAGAATGTAAAATGCAAATGTGATAACTAAAACCAATTTATACACTTATATGTGTAATCTATATAACAGTTATTCAATCTGTCTGGCACATTTCACATCTCTTCAAATAGCAAAAACAAAATGAATGTGTGAAAAAAAATCTCTATGCAATTTGTAACAATCATCTCTCTCTTTCTCCTTTCTTCAGTTCACGCCGTCTAATGCAGCTTCGTGGTATACATATATTGAATCTGCTTTTACTCTCTCTACACAGCTTCAGGACCGTCTTGCGGTAGAATGAGATGACGCATTGGCCTTGGCGACTTGGTACACTCTTGTCGTCTGAGAGTGAGTGGGATCCCTTCTTGCTCAAACCCATTACTATCTTCCAAATGTTTAGGAAGACGAATTACCAAATTCCCCGAGGACGAAGAACCTACAATTTGAACACTTGTTCATGAGCAATTGCAGAAACATTCTTTTGTATTCTCTCCTAAAGAAAGAGCTCACCCACCATCAACCATGTCTTTTGTTTTGTGAAGCAGAAAGGTTCCTGAAAGGATTGTCACAAACCCACATAACTCCGTCACAATCTGAGTTCCGTCTTGTCGATCCCAGTCCTGTTCCACAAAACTTCACCATTGTTGTTATCTCTAAGTGATCCCTATTTCTAATTATCAAAACAGAACCAAGATTTATCATTTAACCTTAAACATGATGACACTGGCCAGAATGGTCAGCGACGTGAACATAACGTAGTATATGGGTGAAACTACAGCAGTGTTGAACGTGTCAAGCGCCTGTCATCAAGATAACAAAGAGAAACCGAATGAGTTTCCTGATCTGTTAACCCATATTGACATGAAACTTGAGGCTACCTCTATACCTTATTTAGATAGTTCATTTGGGTTATCACGCAGGTGAGAACTATCAATGTGAAGACCCATGTCTGAGGGTAAATTAACTGATTCATTCCTGAAAATGTAAGCTTTAATGCGATCCCAAGTGCTTTAACGCTCATGACCTGCTCACACCAGTCAAATAATTGTCACTAAAAACAAAGCAAATTAATAAACATGTTAAAGAGTATAAGTTTTGGGCACATACCGATAATGATCCTACCAGGGAACAAACCCCAATATAGACCATGACATGTGACTGTCCGTATTGTGGTATGAACTGAACGATCAGTATAATGGCTATTCCAACCACTGCTGCAGCATAAAGAAGAAAAGCTGCAGAGGTAATATCACCATGTTTTAAAACAGATTAACTAACATCGATTAGACGGGATGAAATCAGGTTTGAAAAGAGATATAAATGGTACCAGGTTCTGTAGCAAGATTCCATACTTGTAACACAGAATCAATCTCTTGTTCTTGAGGAGCATGTAAGACGATTGTTATCGACCCAACAACACATAAGACACAACCAAGAAGCCCGAAAGTATGCAACTTTTCGCGTAGCATGATATGAGCAAGAGCAGCACTGGAAAATTCACAGCCGAAAATATTCTATTACTATAACTCCGGTACACAACTTCTGATGGTTCACCAATATCATCATCATGAATCACGTAATATAATCTAGGCGGCAACTTAGAGCTAGTTTCTTAACTGAATTCCTGATAGGCGACAATAAAAGTGGTCTACGATTCAATAGCTAGAGCCATAAATCTGTTGACTAGTATTATCCAAACCTGATAATAATGCTGAGGGCACCAAGAGGAGTTACTAAAATGGCAGGTGCAAATGCATAAGCAGCAAAATTAGCAATTTCCCCAACAATCACTGCAAAATAAGCAAAAAAAAAACCCGTCTATTCCATCAACATTACTGAAATACCAATAACTACTTATACTTTCACCACCATCTTCCAAGAACTACAAATCCAATCTGCAGTAACTACAAGCAAACCAATACCCTCAACAAAAGAATAAAAATCTAAATCAAACCTTTAAATATGAAGAGAACTCACTCGTTATCATGCCTACCCACCAAAGAGGCTCAAGCAGGTAAGAATAACCTCCAGAACCTATCAAAATACCATCACAAAAAACAGCAACAAGATCAATACCAATATGATTTATGAATACTTCAAAGAACATACTAACAAATTACACAAACTTCGATTGGCCATTGACAATAATAGACTTGGCCAAAAACATATGATCCACCAAAATTTCTGAAATCAATGCTACATATGACAAAATTTCTAATCTTTGCCACTAAGCAGTAACTTTAATTCACAAATTTACTAAGTGCAGATCTCACCTGCCCTAAGACCAGAAGCACCAGCTCTCTTGAGACCTTTCTTCTTAACAATGAAACTAGCACCTATGAATAAGCTCGAAGATAAAGCCAAAACTAAACCCTTTATATTATCCGATGACATTCCTTTATACGCATCTCTCCAACTCCCACCTGAAACTTCCATGCTTCTTCTACAACAATAACACTAAAACCCTAATTTACCCAGATGGAATTTTATCTTAAAAAATCGAGCTTTAGCTACTGGGTATCTCGACAAAGCTCGAATCACGCGATCGGGGAAGAAAAGAGAAGATTTTTCGCATTTCAGATCTTGGGTTTGTCCATTTTGTGGGTTTGCGAGAGGATCTAGGAGATGATTTAGGGATTTGAGAGGGAACGAGGTAGATCGGATTAAAGGACAAGAGCATAGAGGAAGAGTGATGAAGCATCTAAAAATTGAAGTGATGAAGCATCTAAAAATACAAGTGACGTGAGAAAGGTAAGATTTTTTTTTAAACTCTGATTTTTTCTTTTTCTTTACGCTTTTTTTTTTAAAAAAAATTTATTCACAGAATTAATTCTATTTTGTAACTCTAAAAAAAAAAATTAAAAAAAAAAAGAAAAACTTAAAAGAAAAAAAAACCGTTACAATAGAATTTGGAAACAATTGTTAAAAAATCATTGCCTACTACACCAAATATTCGCTAGCATATAATTATACATTCAAAGTGTTTTAATATGTTAAAGACTTAAAGTACATTGCATAAAAGAATGAATTTACATGGTGATACATGCGAACTAACATCATTATTCATTAATACATGGAAACATATGCGAACTAATAGTTATTCGTTATTATATGGTGATATATGCGAACTTGTTATAAATTAATAAAATATTTAAAGAAAGAATAAGTGAGAGAGGTGTAAACGTGTATCTCTTATTATGTTGATGTATTTATTACACTCACCAACATTGTCTATTTATACTAGTATTAGTTATGTCGGCGAGCAAAAATATCTCAAATAAACAAATATTAAGTGATGGATAATCACTAATATTCTAACATTCCCCCTTGATTATCCATAATATTAGTAAATTACGTACTGCCTCGTTAAAAACCTTATCATGGAAAAACCCAGTGGGATAAAAACCATGAAAAAGGGAAAAAGAGTACAGTAACGTAATCTCCCCCTGTAAAAGATAAGTATAGTCTTTTCCTTATAGATCTCGTAGATGACGCATTCCGATGCTGTGAATATGTTTTCGGAATGTTGTAGTAGGAAGCGCCTTTGTAAAAAGATCTGCTGCGTTGTCGCTTGATCGAACGTATTGAATATTAACTTCTTGATTCTTCTCCAGTTCTTGAGTGTAGGAGAAAAAGCTTGGGGGAATATGCTTCGTTCTGTCACTTTTGATGAAACCTTCCTTAATTTGGGAAACACATGCAGCATTATCTTCATATATTATTGTCGACTCCTTATTGGTGGTTACTTCACTTGCTTCTTCTATGTGACGGATCATAGATCTGAGCCAGACACATTCTCTGCATGCTTCATGGAGAGCAATGGTTTCTGCATGGTTTGAGGACGTAGCGACTAACGTCTGTTTCTGCGAACGCCATGAGATTGCAGTTCCTCCAATTGTGAAAACATATCCGGTTTGGGATCGAACCTTATGCGGATCTGACAAATAACCTGCATCTGCAAAACCAACTAGACCAAACTCGGATTTTCTAGGATAAAATAATCCTAAGTCAATTGTTCCATGAAGATAACGAAATATATGTTTTATTCCATTCCAGTGTCTGCGCGTAGGAGATGAACTTTATCTTGCCAGTAAATTTGTAGCGAATGCTATATCCGGTCGAGTACAATTTGCGAGATACATAAGTCCTCCAATAGCGCTCATATAAGGTACTTCGGGACCAAGTATTTCTTCATTATCTTCACAAGGCCTGAATGGATCTTTCTCAACATTCAGAGATCTATTAACCATTGGAGTACTCAAAGGAGTCGCTTTATCCATGTAAAAGCGTTTTAGGATTCTTTGAATATAATTTGACTGATGCACAAATATTCCATCTTGGAAATGCTCTATCTGGAGCCCAAGACAAATTTTGTCTTTCCAAGATCTTTCATCTCGAACTCTTCTTTCATATGAGTTCTTGCATCATCAATCTCCTTTTGAGTTCCAATTATGTTTAGGTCATCAACGTATACAGCAATGATCACAAATCCCGATGGAGATTTCTTAATAAAGACGCAAGGGCATATTTCATTATTTACATACCCTTTCTTCAATAGGTATTCGCTTAAGCGATTGTACCACATGCGTCCGGATTGTTTTAATCCGTAAAGTGATCGCTGCAATTTGACTGAACATATTTCTCTAGATTTTGAACTTAATGCTTCAGGCATTTTTAATCCTTCAGGGATTTTCTTATATATATCATTTTCTAGTGATCAATATCGATATGCTGTCACAACATCCATTAGATACATATCTAGGCTTTTAGATGCCGCTAGGCTCATTAAATATCTGAATGTAATGGCATCCATAACCGGGGAATACGTTTCTTCATAATCAATTCACGGTCTTTGAGAAAATCCTTGGGCAACAAGTCGGGCTTTATATCTTGTTACCTCATTTTTCTCATTTATTTTCAGAACAAAAACCCATTTATACCCAACGGGTTTTACATGTTCTGGTGTTGTGACAATGGGTCCAAAAACATTTCTTTTATTAAGGGAGTTCAACTCAGTTTTCATGGTCATTTTCCATTTCTCCCAATCAGATCTTTTCTGACATTCCAATATGGACCTTGGATCTGGTCATCACTTTCACACTCAATTTCTTTTGATACAGAGAATGAGAAAATTCCATTATCATCATCTTCTATTTCATTTCTAGCCCGTAATTTTCCGTCATGGGCATAGTTAATGGAAATCTCATGTTTTTCTATATTATTTTCGTCTTCAAGATTTTTCTCTGTATTTGGTTCTTCAGGACCCTCATTATTTTGTTCTCCCAATCTCTTTTTCTTTCAGGGATTTTTATCCTTTGATCCCATTGGTCTCTCCCTTTTCAACTGAACTTTGGGTTCATTTATTTTTCCATCATTTTGTTCTTCCGGAACATTAATTCTTGATGGAACATTCGCAGCGGGTATATATGATTTTGTCACTTTTTTTGTATCTGTAAACGCATCTGGTAGCTGATTTGCCATATTCTGTAAATATATAATTTTCTGAACTTCTAGTTCACGTTGTTTCGTAGGAGGATCAAAGTGCAACAAAGTTGGTGTGCACCATGTAATATCTTTAGGAACATCTTTAATTCCTCCTCCTAACGCTGGAAATTCATCTTCATTAAAATGACAATCGGCAAAACGTGCCGTAAACATATCACCAGTTTGCGGTTCAAGATACCGAATTATACTTTGTGATGTATACCCAATATATATGCCCAATCTCCTTTGCGGCCCCATTTTCGTTCTTTGTGGTGGGGTTATAGGAACATAAACCGCACATCCAAAAACACGGAGATGGGATATATCTGGCTCCCGGCCAGATGTTAATTGTATTGGGGAGTATTTATGATATGCACTTGGTCGTATTTGAATTAGTGCAGCAGCATGAAATATTGCATGACCCCATACTGAAATTGGGAGCTTTGTTCTCATTATTAACGGCCTAGCAATAAGTTGTAGCCGTTTGATTAAGGACTCAGCCAAGCCACTCTGTGTATGAACATGCGGGACCGGATGTTCAACTTCATTTCCTAATGACATACAAAAGTCATTAAAGGCTTGTGAAGTGAATTCACCAGCGTTATTGTAGCGCCCGTGTTCCAAAATGGAGTTTTTTTTGGAAATTAATTCCGGGATTTATGCGTAGACTTTTTTCTCTGGAAAAATATTTCCGGGAATTTTTGGAGTAATTGGGAAATTACGCCGCATTTTTCCGTAGGGGTGTGCAGGATCAATTTGAAAGTTTGGGGTCAGTTTGTGCATTTGTGGAAGTTCAAGGTCTAGACCCTAAATAAGTTTTAATCTGATGTAAATCAGATTTCCACCATTCTCCACCTGCAGCCTCCACTTTTCTTCTCCACCCTTGATGTCTCCATCACTTTTTCCCCACCCTACAAAGCAGCCTAGTGACTCATTTTTCTCCTCCAAAGTCAGCTGCACCTTTCCTTCCTCCTTCAGCTGCCGACACTTCCATCTGCAGAGAGAAAAAGAGTGAGAGGAGGACAAGGAGAAAAGGAGGAGAAAAGAGAGAAAAGAGTGAGGTTGAAGCTTGTTTGTGTAGTGTGGAGAGCAAAGAAGGGAGTTGGGGGCTGGTGCTGTGTGAGCGTGGAGAGCAAGAGGAGGTGAGTCTTGTGGCTGTGTGTGAGGGCGTGGAGAGCAAGGGAGGAGGTGAGTCTTGGTGGCTGAGTGGGCGTGTGAGTCTCGAGAGGAGTAAGTTGGAGAGCTGTTTCGTGAGTGAGAAGGAAAAAGGAGTTTGACCTAGCAAATCGTTTGCAAAGACGCGAACCGGACCAACGTGGATTCAAAGGGCAATCGCGAGTTCGTCTGTTGACGGATCATCTTGAAACTTTGAAGTTAGCTTCAGGACACTTGGATGTTGAGTTTCAACGGTGGGATTAAGATTTCAACGGCACGCGGTTGGGGGATTGAAGTTTATTCATTCCGGGAAGTTTTTGGGAATTTCCGTGCGTGGCTAAAAGTGAGTGCAGGACCGTAAGCTTATCTAAGCGATTGAGTTATTTGATGTGTTTGCATGATTGTAGGCCGTATGATCTCTGGTGGATCTAGATCAAGTATTTCTTGAGATGGTTGATTTGTTTGCGGTATTTTTGTGTTTAATGCATTGAATAATTTTAATCGTTTGTGTGTATAGCTTGTAGACGGGAGGATTGCCTCACTAAGTATTTGTTGAAATACTTATGCATCTCCTTTGTTTGATGCAGGAAAAGAGTTTGTTTGATCGTGGAATCAAGGCGAGGAAGAGGGGATGATCTAGGAACTCGTTGTGTGTTTAAGAGTCTTCCGCTATAAAAAGAGTTTTGTGTTGTTTAGTATTTTTGGATAGTTAATCTAGCGATCTCGAGTCCGGTTTCTCGTTATCGAGAACCGTTATAGACAACAGAAATTGTCTATGAAAGCCAAGGTGGCTATACAGACCAACTTCGACTCTCAACTCAAGTCGTCGTATTCTGGAAAGATCAATGGATTAATATCCTTTCGGTTATTTAAGTAAAATATTTATGTGTTATATTTTACTTATGGAGTTAAATAATTTTAATGAATGAGAAGTTGCATTGTTAAATGTTTTGGGAAGTTAATTATTATTTATGGGAATAATAATTAATTGTTTATATTTTAAAAAAAAAAACAAAACGAGGGCGGTAGTTTCAAATTTGGTATCAGAGCAATTACGGCTCTAGGACGGGTTTAGAAAAGTTAAATTGGATTGAATTTAATTTTTTTGGTGCTTTGAGTAGCATGTGTATTTGAGTTGAATTGATTATGTGAGTTAGTCAATTGTTTGGGTATGGAGTTTTAGATCATCCTCTTCGAGCCTTTAAAGAGATTCCACGGTGAGTTGTGTTCTATTGATTTTTTATTTGAGTTGTTTTGGGTTTTAGTATCTGCTCTTGAAAGTGTAGATGGCTAGAGGAGCTAGAGGTCGTGGACGTGGCCGTGGCCGTGGTAGAGGCCGAGGTCGTGTTCCAGTGGTGGGTTTGGGGGAGGCACAGAGTGCCACGGTTGAGCAAGGCGGAGATTTGCATACGGGTCCGTTGGGGTCTGAGGGTGCGGCCGGTGAGAGTGCCGGTGAGGCTGGAGTTCCAGCGGGTGCTGCGGGTGTGGCAGCAGGTGATGCTCAGGCCCGGGATGACCGTATTGCGAATCTGTTGACCTTGGTGTTGGAGCGGTTACCAGAGAGGGTAGCGGTACAAGCTCCAGTTGTGCCACCAGTAGTTGAGGCATAGCCGAGAGTTGTGGTTGAGGAGGAGCTCCCATCCTACCATAGGATGATGGAGCAGATGCAGAGGATGAGCACTACATTCTTCCTGGGTGGTGTCGGTCCTGAGGAGGCTAATATGTGGAGGTCCCGGTTGGAGCGGAACTTCCAGTCATGTAGGTGTCCAGAGGGATACCGAGTTGACTTAGCAGTTCATTACTTGGATGGTGATGCACATCTGTGGTGGACGAGTGTAGTCGCCAGGAGTGGTCAGGTGGAGTTGACTTGGAGAGATTTTGTGGAGGAGTTTAACTCCAAATACTTCCCACAGGAGGCAGTAGACCAGTTGGAGGCGAGGTTTTTGAGTCTGACTCAGGGGGACCAGACTGTCCGGGAGTTTGAGACAGAGTTCAACCGGCTTTCCATTTATGCTGGTCGAGTCATGGAAGGTGAGCAGGCCCGAGTGCGACGGTTTATGATAGGCTTGCGGCCTGAGTTGAGGACCCGTTGCCTTGGTAGGTTGTTTGGCACATTGGGAGAGTTGGTAGAGTTGGCCGCATCTATAGAGGATGGTCTGAGGGAGGAGGTAGCATCGTCTACTTTGAGTTTCCAGGCCAAGAAGATGCAGTAGCAATCAGGGTCGAGTAAGGGGAGTAGGCAGGTGGCAGGGCAGAAGAGAAAGTGGGGAGGCACTTCTGAAGGTACTCAGAGTGGTCCAGGATGCTTCGGGTGTGGAAGCAAGGATCACAAGTTTGCGAGTTGTCCCTCGAGGAGTGCAGGACATGGAGGCCCTGTGAGGAGTAGCCAGAGTGGCCAGGGATGTTTTGGGTGC
Source organism: Barbarea vulgaris (assembly GCA_963667165.1). Lineage (NCBI taxonomy): Eukaryota > Viridiplantae > Streptophyta > Magnoliopsida > Brassicales > Brassicaceae > Barbarea > Barbarea vulgaris. The sequence continues at coordinate 16,356,463 of OY763889.1, forward strand.
GGAAGTATGGATCACAGGGTGGCCAACTGTCCGCAGAAGGGAGAGGTCCTTCCAGATTTTCGGGTGTGTTTCCATTGCAAGGAAGTGGGGCATATCAAGCCCAAATGCTCTAAGTTGCAGCAGGGAGGGATAGCAGTAGCACCGTCGAGTAGGCAGAGTGCGGTGGCACCTCGGGTTTACACCGTCGAGGAGGCAGATGAGCGGAGTGCTGGACTGCAGATGATGCCAACCGCAGCGCCACCGATCAGGCAGATAGCACCTGCGCCTCGGGTGTATTCCATCGCGGAGACGGGAGAGCCGAGCTCCAGGCCGATCACAGAATCCCGAGGAGCATGAGGAACACCTGAGAGTTATTCTGGAAAAGCTACAAGAGCATAAGTTGTTTGCTAAGTTGAGTAAGTGTAGCTTTTGGCAGAGGATGATTATGACTCGTGTTGTTGTTTTATGTTGTTAAGTTTAGTGAGCGAGTCTTAATGAATGTTGAATTGTAATAATTTGGAATTATCGTGTTTGTGTGATAATTAATATTTATGAATATTTTAATATTAAAAAAAAAAAAAGAGGATGTTGCTAAATGGGTCGCAGCGTACGATGTGTGCCAGTTAGTGAAGGCAGAGCATCAGGTGCCAAGCGGGCTATTGCGGAGTTTACCCATTCCCGAGTGGAAATGGGATATGATTACGATGGATTTCGTAGTTGGGTTACCTGTTTCTCGGACCAAGGATGCTATTTGGGTCATTGTTGATCGACTGACCAAGTCGGCGCATTTTCTAGCCATTAAGAAAACCGATGGAGCTACGGTTCTGGCTAGGAAGTATGTGCAGGAGATAGTGAGACTTCATGGAGTGCCAGTGAGTATAGTGTCAGACCGGGACCCTAAGTTCACTTCGAAGTTCTGGAAGGCATTCCAGGAAGAGATGGGCACTAGGGTGCACTTAAGTACGGCATATCACCCTCAGACGGATGGGCAGTCCGAGAGGACCACCCAGAATCTTGAGGATTTGCTAAGGATGTGTGTGCTTGACTGGGGTGGTCATTGGGTGGACCACTTGAGCTTGGCAGAGTTGGCTTACAAGAATAGCTACCAGGCAAGCATTGGGATGACCCCATACGAGGCACTCTATGGGAGGCCATGCCGTACACCCTTGTGTTGGACCCAGGTGGGGGAGAGGAGTATGTGGGGTGCAGATTTTTGTTCAGGAGACTACGGAGAAGATCCGAGTTTTGAAACTGAACATGAAGGGAGCCCAAGATCGGCAAAAGAGTTATGTCGATAAGAGGAGAAAAGACCTCGAGTTTGAGGTGGGAGATAGGGTATATCTCAAGATGTCATTATTGCGGGGTCCGAACAGATCCATTACTGAGACTAAGTTGAGTCCGAGGTATTTGGGGTCCGTTCAAGATTGTTGAGAGAGTTGGCCCGGTTGCATATCGGTTGGAGTTACCGGAGGTTATGCGAGCACTTCACAAGGTCTTCCATGTGTCGATACTGAAGAAATGCTTACATAAGAATGATGAGGTATTAGAAGAGATTCCGACAGATCTTCAGCCTAATATGATCGTTGAAGCGAGACCTTTGAGGATTCTCGAGAGGAGGGTCAAAGAGCTTCGTCGGAAGAAGATTCCAATGATGAGGGTGTTATGGGATTGTGATGGTGTGCAGGAAGAGACTTGGGAACCAGAGGCAAGGATGGAAACGAGATTTAAAAAGTGGTTCGAGAAGCAAGCTGAGGCTTGAGTTTCCATCGATGGTTTCTAATTTCACATTTTGAGTTGTATGTCATGTTGTATACGATGAATATTATGTGAAATTGAATAAGAGGAGTATTCTTATGAGTTTATGACTTGTGATGTCATGTGAGTAAAGAAAAGTTTATTAGAGTATAAACTGGAAATATCCTTCGAACAAGGATAAATGGAATACCCTGAGTGAGTGGATATACCTTAAGATAACCTGTGTAGTGGTTATAGGATAGGTTGATATTCCGGGATGGGAATATGGTTGGTGAGTGTCACCATGTGATGTGGAGAGTGGACTCTGTGAGATAGATTCGGTCGGACATGCTTATAGACGTTAGACTTGCTTGCTCCAAGGACTGGTGGGTCCTGTACGACTCATGGGAGATTGATTTCTCCAGAGGCGGGGATGAGGATTTCCCCGGATACCAGAGCTCGAAGGACTTGTGAGTCCTGAGAGTGGGAGTGGTATGAGTGTGATACCCATAGCTTGAAGGTCTTTGTGACCTGAGAGTGCGAGTGGTATGGTTGCTATACCCAGAGCTCGAAGGGCTGACGAGTCCTGAGAGTGGGAGTGGTATAGGTTAGATGCCGATGGCTTGCAGGACTTTGTGGCCTGTAAGAGAGAGTGGCATGAGATACCCAGAGCCCAGAGTGCATTGCACAGAGGTTGGGAATGGTACGAGTATGAGTTGGGAGCAGTGTATGTCCATAACGTGAGTATAAGCATAACGGCTGAATATAGGTCTCGAGAGTGGTTGGGTTGTGACTTGGGAATAGAGTCGTGTTTCTAGTTAAACTTGTTAAGGGAAAATGAGATAAGTGGTTTGATCGGATGACTCATGAGCAGTTCTATGCGGTAGATCCGATTCTCGAACGTATGGTACTTGTTTGTTTTATTACGTTCGTCATGAGGAATCGCTAAAAAGAATGGCTAAGTATTAAAAGCTATCTTATCTAACTCTTGTCAAAAGTTCTCTGAAGCGAGTTGACGCTAGAGGGTTCACGGAGTTGTTGGATAGGTAGAATTGTATGGTCGGGTTGACCATGAGAGGGTAGGGATCGTTGCGACGATGGTGTGTTGAGTTCATAGCAGATTGAACTGTGTCTAAGGATTCGAGGACGAATCCAGTTTGGTGGGGGAGAATTGTAGCGCCCGTGTTCCAAAATGGAGTTTTTTTTTGGAAATTAATTCCGGGATTTATGCGTAGACTTTTTTCTCTGGAAAAATATTTCCGGGAATTTTTGGAGTAATTGGGAAATTACGCCGCATTTTTCCCGTAGGGGTGTGCAGGATCAATTTGAAAGTTTGGGGTCAGTTTGTGCACTTGTGGAAGTTCAAGGTCTAGACCCTAAATAAGTTTTAATCTGATGTAAATCAGATTTCCACCATTCTCCACCTGCAGCCTCCACTTTTCTTCTCCACCCTTGATGTCTCCATCACTTTTTCCCCACCCTACAAAGCAGCCTAGTGACTCCTTTTTCTCCTCCAAAGTCAGCTGCACCTTTCCTTCCTCCTTCAGCTGCCGACACTTCCATCTGCAGAGAGAAAAAGAGTGAGAGGAGGACAAGGAGAGAAGGAGGAGAAAAGAGAGAAAAGAGTGAGGTTGAAGTTTGTTTGTGTGGTGTGGAGAGCAAAGAAGGGAGTTGGGGGCTGGTGCTGTGTGAGCGTGGAGAGCAAGAGGAGGTGAGTCTTGTGGCTGTGTGTGAGGGCGTGGAGAGCAAGGGAGGAGGTGAGTCTTGGTGGCTGAGTGGGCATGTGAGTCTCGAGAGGAGTAAGTTGGAGAGCTGTTTCGTGGGTGAGAAGGAAAAAGGAGTTTGACCTAGCAAATCGTTTGCAAAGACGCGAACCGGACCAACGTGGATTCAAAGGGCAATCGCGAGTTCGTCTGTTGACGGATCATCTTGAAACTTTGAAGTTAGCTTCAGGACACTTGGATGTTGAGTTTCAACGGTGGGATTAAGATTTCAACGGCACGCGGTTGGGGGATTGAAGTTTATTCATTCCGGGAAGTTTTTGGGAATTTCCGTGCGTGGCTAAAGGTGAGTGCAGGACCGCAAGCTTATCTAAGCGATTGAGTTATTTGATGTGTTTGCATGATTGTAGGCCGTATGATCTCTGGTGGATCTAGATCAAGTGTTTCTTGAGATGATTGATTTGTTTGCGGTATTTTTGTGTTTAATGCATTGAATAATTTTAATCGTTTGTGTGTATAGCTTGTAGACGGGAGGATTGCCTCACTAAGTATTTGTTGAAATACTTATGCATCTCCTTTGTGTGATGCAGGAAAAGAGTTTGTTTGATCGTGGAATCAAGGCGAGGAAGAGGGGATGATCTAACCTGATTATCTGGGCAATGAATCTTGCGAATGCCGTATTTCGTGTCGTCAATAGACACACGTGTGACCATCTACTGGATGCATCAATTAATACCATAAAATATCGAAACGGCCCGCATTGTGGGTGAATAGGCCCACATATATCATCATGTATTCTTTCTAAGAATGTAGGAGATTCATTCCCGATTTTGGCTGGTGATGGCCGAGTTATTAATTTTCCTTGAGAACAAGCATTGCATGTAAATTCTCTTGATTGAAAAATTTTCTGGTTTTTCAACGGATGGCCATTAGAATTTTCCACAATTTTTCGCATCATGACTGAACCAGAATGCCCTAAACGTTTATGCCAGATTTTGAATGTACTTGTAAACTTCGGGTTTACAGTAACATATGATTCAGTCATGTTTATTTTTGTGGAATATATTCCGGAAGATAGAGCTGGTAGCTCTTCTATTATACGTTTTCTTTCTGAAATAACTGATGTAATGCAAAGATATTCGATACCATTTTTATTCATAGTTTCTATATGATATCCATTTATGCGGATATCTCTGAAGCTTAATAAATTTCTGTAAGATTTAGGGGAATATAGCGCATCATTTATTTCGAATTTCGTTCCCCTTGGCATCGAAAAACTTGCTCTTCCAGAGCCCATAATAATATTTGCACTACCCGATATAGTATTCACGCTTCCAGCGGAATCTTTTATTTTAAGGGAAGAGAAATATTTTTTATCTTTAAGAATCGTGTGCGTTGTAGCACTGTCTGCCAGACATATATCTCCGTCCTCCATCTCAAATTTTGACATTTTCTGAATTGAAAAATATTCATAAAAAATACGTTAATTTAAAAATAAAAAGTTTATATTACAATAAAAGTATTTTAGAAAAACATACACAAACATTACAAATAATACAATACAACACACACACAACTATAATAATATATCATGTCATATCTTTTTCGGGAAAATTTTAATTGTTTTGTTTCTCTTCGATGGCTTCAGGATCGATGAGGAAATCGGCAACGTCGAGATGTGTATCTTCATTTACTCCATCGAAAGAAGGCCCTGATTCACCATAAATGAAATTGGTTTCTCGTTCTTTTCCTTTTTGAGATTTTTGATACAGATCGGCTAAATGTTTTGGCGTACGACAGGTACGGGACCAATGTCCTTTCATGCCGCATCTATAGCAGGAGTTCTCATTTTGCATATTAGACGCACGACCAATCTCATTTCCTTTGAATTTCTTATTATCTCTTCTGGAGTTATATTCATTGGGACGATAGTTTCTGATTTGACCTCGTCCTCGTCCACGTCCACTTCCATATCCTCCTCGTCCTCGACCACGGTTATATCCGCGACCGCGTCCTCGTCCATAATTATTATAATTTGATGTTGCCACATTCGCTTCTGGGAATGGGGCTGATCCTGTAGGACGAGATTGATGGTTTAACAAAACAAGTTCATTATTTTGTTCTGCTACCAACAGAATATGCATTAATTCTGAGTACTTCGTGTACCCAGTTGCCCGGTATTGTTGCTGCAGAAGTACATTTCCAGGATGAAATGTTTGGAGAGTTTTTTCAATTGTCTCTCCGCACAAAGTTATCCTGGAAACAATTCCGTACAAAGCGGAATTATATTCAGCAACACTTTTGTAATCTTGAAACCGGAGGTTCAACCACTCATGTCTAGCTTTCGGTAAGATCACGTACTTCAGGTGATCAAACCTATCTTTGAGTGATTGCCAGAGATCTGCTGGATCTTCTTTTGTCATATATTCGTCCTTTAAACCATCATGGATATGGTGGATTAAAAATATAGTGGCATTAGCATTTTGTGCTTCTGTAGTCGTTTTTGATTTGTCAATGGTATCAAGGAGCCCCTTTCCTTTTAGATGAAGCTTGGCTGCAATTGCCCATCTCATATAATTTTTTCCAGAGATGTCAAGTGCAGCGATCTCGAGATTTGCCAAGTTTGACATGATAACTGTATCAGTAATATATAAATTTATTAATTCCACGAATATAATAATAATTTAAATAATTAACAAAATCATAACTATAATTTTATACGCATATAATTAATTAAAATTTTTATTAATACTTGATATTACATTTTAAAATCTATAAATATGGATAAGACAAGCTATTACAAAGAAAAATATTGTATAAAATAGTAAAGCGATAATTATGATAAATTCATCATGGGTAAATTCTCCGATGAAAAGACCATAAATAGAACCAAAAATTGTAAACAAACTTAAAATTAAAAGAAAACGAAACATTTTTCAAAAATAAAAAAAAATCTTCTTCTTCTTCTTTTATTTCGGGGAGAGAGTTTGAAAAAGAGAGATAAAATTTTTGATGAATAAATTAGTGATGATGAGTGTTTTTATAGATTGAAAAATACTGTTCACTAGCCGTTGAATTTTTTTTTTAAAAAAATTTCCGACCGTTTGAGAAATAAATTAAATCATAAAATCAATCTAAAATTATTCGACCGTTAGAAATAAAAGTTAATCATAAAATAAATTTGAAAAAAATAATCGGTTATTAAAATCTAATCATTAATGTGAAAAATAATAATCAATTGGTAAAATTTCTTTTTCAGAAAAATATTTATATTTATCGGTGATCAACTATATATATATTTTTTTATAATAACCATGATTTTAAAATATATTTGATAATTATATTTATAGAATCATTAAGAGCGTTAAATAAATCGTGGTGATATAGTCATCCACGTTATGAAAAATAAAATAAATGATGGCGGCAGAGCCGTCCTTAATTATGGTGCATAAAAGCATCCACAATAAATTTATACCGAGGCGAAAAACCGTCTACAGTAAAATTAAATAAATAGTGGTGTTTTAAACATCCACTTTAAAAATATATGTCTTCTAGACATATAGTTCTACTGAAACTTTTTAAATGTCTTCTGGACATTTTTATTTTATATGGTTCTTCTAGAACCATTTAATATATATGTCTTCAGGACATTTAAAAATGATCTAAGGAGACATAGTCATCCATACGATCAAGTAGAAGGTATAACCTTCCATTTCTTAAATATTATAAATAAATAAATTGAAATAAATTTAAACATAATTTTAAATATTACCTCAAGTATTTGTTTGGACAGAAATTCGCCTAGATATAGAGCTTCCTCGTGCTGATAACGTGTTATAAATTAATAAAATATTTAAAGAGAGAATAAGTGAGAGAGGTGTAAACGTGTATCTCTTATTATGTTGATGTATTTATTACACTCACCAACATTGTCTATTTATACTAGTATTAGTTATGTCGGCGAGCAAAAATATCTCAAATAAACAAATATTAAGTGATTTATAATCACTAATATTCTAACAGAACTAACATAGTTTCCTAGATTTGTCAAAGGTACCAAAATCTGCAAGTCTCAAAACATTAACAAGCACCTCTCGAATCTAGCTCTTGTTTCTATAAACTATATCTACACATTTGAACATGAAACCTTAAACACTATGAGAAATTTATTTAAACCAACTATGTCACCAAGTCGATAAAAATAGTTGGCCCCCAAAAAATATTCAAAAGTGTTGGCCCAAACACTAATTTGATGTGTTTGTACTTAGAACTAACACTCCATGGTAATTGAGATGACTAGATTTATACTCCTGCGTGTTGCGCAGGATTTAGTTTTAAACTATTAACAAAATGAATCGTTGAATTTTAACAAGTGATATACATCATATATTGTCAAAAAATTTTTTAGAAAAATAATGAATTGCTAGGGAAACTACACATGTTTGACGAATACACTATATTCATGGCCAAACAATTTAGTTTGATTTTAAGGCCGATCATCTGATCCACTAATTCATGTCATATATATTTTCTACATATTCAATCAAATTTTCGTCAATTTCTCTTAAATATTTACTATAGTTATATGTGCATGCTACATCTTACCAAACTTCCGTCAATTTCTCTTATAATGTTTTCACTACTATACATTTCATCATCTTCCAAGACGCACTCATTCACTTCTTGACATTTTTCACTTTTTCTTCGCTCACATGTAACAAATAAAATTTTTGATGGATTCTCAATCGAAATAAGAATTATATCATCGATTTCATCTCTTATACTCTCTATTTTATCTGATCAGTTGCATGATCTTCTTTTTGACTTGTGCGTCAAAGAATTTCATGAGAAATACTTAGTTGTAGTTATGAGGTTTTTCTGAACATGTTATTGTCAATGTTATATTTGCTTCTTATAAATCTTATCTTATTTTTGGACATGTTCTTAAATATTTTCACTTTTTATAGATCTCGACCTATTGACACTTATTTTGTCATTAAATTCTAATACTTTTATAACTTTCTATCATTGGTGTTTCAAGACATAAGATAATTTGGATTCCGACCTATTCTAAAAATGATCATTGTAAACATAACTTTTATTAAAGTTTTAGTTATATTATTACTAATAAAATCTTTCATAGTCTAATATTATTATTATTATTAGTATTTTGAAATTTGTTAAAAATATTTTTAACTTGTATATTTTTATTATTCCTTAAACTTTTTTCTTCTTTATCACTTATGTCATCATTAACTATTTAAGTAGTAAATAATGTTCATTAACTATTATATTTAAGTAATATTCATTAAAAATTACCATTTAATGATATGGTTATTTTTTATTGGACAATTAAAATGATGACGTGGACACTCTAAATGGAGAGAAAACTCTTCTGTTATATATACTAGGGAGTAGAGGTTGTTCCGCGCTACGCGCGGGTTATTTTTATGTGTGTTCCACAATTATATTATCAATATAAATAAAAATATATTGCTTTTCGAATGCAATATTTACCTAATAAAGTTATATATGTTAGTATATGATTTTAGAAGAGAATTAAGACGATTATATGTCTATTGCATAAGAGATATATATGGTGTTTAGATGAAGAATTATACATAAAATACACATTATATTTTTTTGTTTTACATAAGAGCATTTTGGATTTTTGATTTCAGAAGATAATATTAAACGTTAAACCCATCAACTATATATATTGGATTTTCTATTATCATTTCATCGAACATAGAGTCACCTTTGTGACGTTATAGCTTATGCAAGTTACACAGTGATATACAATTCTTCTTAATTTTTTCTTAATGAAAACTGAAAACCAAAATAACTATTTCATTTCAAAAACCTTGGCATAAGACTTGTTTTCGTGATTTTGACCAAGTGACCAAGTGAAACGAACTGATGCATTTCAGGAACTATGAAGAAAAATGTTTTTTTTTTTTTTTTTTTTTTTTTTTTTTATCGACTACGATCACAAACTCAGCAATTGTAACATTTAATTTGAGGCCTTTCATCACTCATGACAAAAGTTTACACCCAAAAAAAAAAAAAAAAAAAAATCCAAACAATGAATAACATTAATTTTAAAACCTTAGTTGAGGTTAGTTCTAACAAATTTGTACTTACAAAACTGTCCATCATCATCACTCTCAAAGAAAATGCTGGAAAGCTTTTCCTCTTGATATTTCTCAAGTCAGGCTGATCCAAACCACACACTGAGGAATCTTTGTTCATTATCTTGGACTCTTTGTTCTCTTAATATTTTCTTTGGAACTACAAATCACACATCGAGATTCAATATCTACATGTTAATATGAAGCATAATTAGACCTATATAACTCAACTACAAATAGAATAAGAAGATGCTTCCACTATCTTTTTTTTATTTCAAGGATGTTTCATCCTCTTATGGTTCATTAAGGAGTATCTTTTCATCCACGAAAGCAATCTTTCTGCATTCTTTACCGTGGTATATGAGTTGTGGCCATAGAAAAGAGTGCTGCCTAGATTTAGTCTCCATCAACATATGTGACACATTCATACCTTATGTTATGTGCTTCTTACTTACCTTCTAAGCAAACCATTTTGTTTGCAGAAGTGTTTAAACCTACAGAATAACAAAGTAAAGCAAAATATTGAGTATACAACTTTTGCTAGAAATGATATAGCGCATATGGAATTATATTTCCAAAGGTGAGAAAAACACTATTGAGAAAAGCAATATATCTCTTGTTTGTGATTTCATCTATTAAAGATCTAACATTGTACCTAAGAAACAAAAGAAGAGATGAAACACCATCCATTTTTTACCAAGATAGGATGTCTTGATATCCAGTATAAACTTTTATAGTATGATGGCCAATTTTATCAGTTTTGTTTCATAATTTATAAGGAATTCCACCTATTCTTAAAACCAAAACAGAGGAATTATTTTTATGTGGTTGTTAGCTAAATCAAAATCAAGCTGAAATTTGTGAGATCAAATACTTTTGTATATAGATACAATTAGTATAATAAGAATCCTATGTTAACCACAAAGTTTAAATGAGTAATAGTGAAAGTCAGACCTTAGCACATGTTGATGTATTATTACCTTTTCAAGAGTTTTAAATAAGGGATCATAAACAATGTTGAAAGAGTATAAGATAATATACCAGCCACGAAGACTTGCCATACATGGCAACGCTTCTCTTTGTCTCCTCCTTGACTGCTTACTCATTGGCTTCCTTAGAATGCAAGATCTCCCATAGATCTATGTGGACTCGTATATTGGCACAATCAGTAACATTTCAAACTATACTCCCTCCCCAAATGATGCAGATCCTTGATCATATTTGGTCCTCCTATATATATAGAAAAATTTGTGGTTATAGAACATTTAGGAAGGTGTAGCTGATAGTTCACATCCATGCAAGGTAAAATAATTTCAGTGAAGAGAAAAAAAGACCTTTTACCTTGGTCTTAAAGTTGAAAGTCGACGTTGCAAAGCACTTCTATACATACATCGTTTACATTCGTCTTCAACAGAGGAGACAATAACTACGAAGACCTTCACCTTAAGCCAATACATGTCTAAGAGTCTTTCTTTGTTTCAAAGCATATGATGAATCATCTTCATCAATATCATTCTCTTGATCTATATGGTTCGGAGGAACCTTAGTTTTAGTAGAAAGCTTGAAAGCATTGAGTGTCTCCTCAAACCCGTAGTGTAGCAAGTAGGTCTTCACAAGCCTAATGATTAAAAACAAAAATTTAGATAAAGCAGTCGAGAAGAAAGACCAAGAATTCCAAGTTAGTAAACTAAATACATGATATGTTACTGCTGGGAAGGAATTTACAGACCCATAACCAATGATTGGAGGTTCTGATGTTTTTTTTTTTATATATATCCATTTGTTGCTTATTCCTCTCTGAAGCCTTATATCCCTAATAATACAGAGAGGGAAGGGGGAAGTCAACAGGTAAACTACCATGTCCTATTAAATTGACAGATTCTATAGATATGTAATTAGCAGGCCCAAGTGATAGAGCTTTGATCACACAATACCATCAGAGGATGCACATAAAAGAGTGCAATGTGTACCAAGAGAATCACTGCCATAGATTTCTTAATCACAGTACCAAGCATGGACATGATGCGTACTATTATGTTCTTTCATGAGCTATATTCTTCATTACCATACTATTATGTTCTTTCATTAGCTATATTCTTCATTACACCATCCCACTTAAATATAAAGTCATAATTCCTAGCGACTCTACTAATGTACATATTTTTAAAAGGATTTTTGTCTTACCTTAATAACAAAAGCAATCTTATTCTTCCCAAGATTGACATTAACCCTGCAAAAATCCAGAACAAACGCATTGTGTAAATATTTTTATTGTGGAACTCAATATGCAAGCATTCACCTGAGGAGATACATGATGCCATTTGTATTCATCATCCAAGAGAAAGTGAGAACATACTCCTCATTGGCTATGTACAGCAAAAGTAGTGAGCAAATGAAGTTTTTACTGGCATCAAAGAAGTAATAAAAAAAAGTAATCACTTTCAATAGATAAAGCAGATGCAAAGAGGGAAAACAAAAGTACAATTTTAAAAATTAGACGGATCATGAATTCAAGCTTCTAATAGCAAAAAGACATGAAACAATTTTCTTTCTTACGTGAAAATACCTCTTGTGTAGCGTAGTTTATACCACCACCAACAATATCGGTATAAGTTGGACCAAAGACTTCACATTTTCCTTGTCTACGATACATATATTAAACTCTTGCATAGCTTATTTTTCCATGAAAATATGAAACACTACATATATATACCTCTATAATTTAGAAAAATAGCTGTCGTGAACATAGAAAATGCAAGGTTTGCGAAGCAAAAACCTTAACCCAATTTAAAAGGAGATAGAATTTCATTTAGGGGATTAGAAATTAGAACAGAGTAAACCTTGTATGATATTTGGCTGAGCAAAAAATGGATATCTAGAGTCTATATGATAGAAATAGAACATGATAGAAGTGGGAAGGTTAGAAGGTGAGATCTAATCTGTTTGATTAAATATCTAGAGGCAGAGAATGGGAAGATCAGGAGACCAAGGAAATAAGGTTAATTTTTTTCTAAACCTGATGGTGTGGCCGAAAACTCTTAGCAAAATTTTAGCTGATGTGGCATGCTTTGAAAAAAATTTAAAAAAGCTTATGTGGACACTATGAGAAGCTTCAAAAGCTCCCTTTTATTAATAAAAGATGATTCCATAAGTTAATATTTGATCAAATCCATATTTATTTCTAGATGGGTGATATTTTCTAAGCAAACAATAAAACATTTATAGACTCTTTCCCTTAGTCTACTATTTTTATTTTTTCTTATATAAAAATGAGAAACACACCATTTGTAAAGTGAAACCGTGAGACAAATTTTAAAAAATTCAAATAAACTGGTAAAAACTTGAGAAATGTGTGTTGACTTTGCAATCTGGATTATGCAGTATGGTTATGTAGTGAAAAAAAAAGTGTGTCTCTCTCACTTAAGATGTGATCACCTTTAAGGCTAACACAACAACCATCAATTGGGCCTCCATAAAAGTCACATAAAAAGCCCAATACCCAACAACAAAATGGCGCGTGTATCACACCTCCCATATTACAGTATCAGTCAGTCACCGGTAAATTAGTTGGCCACTCACTCCGCCTGCTCTTCGATAACTCCGAGGAACCTCTCTCTCTCTCTCTCTTTCTCCTTAAAAATCCCATTTCACTGCATTTGTGCGATTCAACGATTTGCGAAATTCGAAAAAATGTCTCGTCTTCTCAATACACCCTTCATTCCTTCACCTTCCTTCTCCACAAAAACCCGATCTTTCGTTCCGGGTTACCGGGTAAAGCCCCGAATCATCCCAATCCATGCAAAGATCCGAGAAATCTTCATGCCTGCATTAAGCTCGACGATGACGGAGGGCAAAATCGTCTCTTGGGTTAAATCCGAAGGCGAAAAGCTTAGCAAAGGAGAAAGTGTTGTTGTTGTTGAATCTGATAAAGCTGATATGGACGTTGAGACTTTCTACGATGGTTATCTTGCAGCTATCATGGTTGAAGAAGGTGGTGTTGCTCCTGTTGGATCCGCCATTGCTTTATTAGCTGAAACTGAAGATGAGATTGCTGATGCTAAAGCTAAAGCTTCTGGTGGTGGTGGCAATTCAATGGCTCCTGCTCCGGCTTCTCCTCCGGCTACCACCACAGTTGAAGCTGTTGAGAAGAAAGTTTCCGTCTTGCCGGCGGTTACGGCTGTGGCGGCGTCTTCTGTGCATCCGGCGTCTGAAGGAGGGAAGAGAGTTGTGGCATCTCCTTATGCTAAGAAGTTAGCAAAGGAATTGAAAGTTGAATTGGCTGGTTTAGTTGGAAGTGGTCCAATGGGAAGGATTGTGGCTAAAGATGTTGAGGCTGCTTCAGCTGGAGGAGGAGTTCAAGCTGCGGTGGCTGTAAAGGAGGTGGCGGTGGCGACTCCTGGTGTGGAGCTTGGATCGGTGGTTCCATTTACGACAATGCAGGGGGCTGTGAGCCGTAATATGGTGGAGAGTTTGACGGTTCCTACTTTTAGAGTTGGATATACAATTACAACGGATGCTCTTGATGCTCTCTATAAGAAGGTGAGTGAGTTTTGAGATTAGGTTTGGTTGAGATGATAGGAAATTGGAATAGATTGGAGATTGTATTGATTGTGATTGCTTAATACAAACAAAAATATAATTGGTTGATGAAGTTTTGAACTTTGGTATGATAGTTTAATTTGTAGAAGATCGGAGCTTCGGGGTTTTATGATAGTTCATGCACTTTTATAACCTAGATGCTTAAGTTGCAAGGCGATTTGATCACTAAGGAACATATATAATCGTCTATCACCGATTTGCTTGTTGCTGTTTGTCCAAGGTAAATATGTGTAGTAGTGTTTCGATTGCTTATATGGTTGAACATTGATTGTGATTAGAGAATGAGTGAGAGATAGCTAGTTTGAAATGATAGTATCTTATGATGCGCATCATAAGCACACACTAGTTTCGAACTGTAAGTGTTTATATTGACTTGGTTGATATTTTTTGTTTGGTTCGCTTAGATTAAGTCGAAAGGTGTGACAATGACGGCACTCCTAGCAAAGGCAACTGCACTTGCACTGGCGAAACATCCAGTTGTAAATTCGTCCTGCAGAGATGGTAACAGTTTTGTGTATAACAGTAGCATCAATGTAGCTGTTGCTGTTGCTATCGATGGTGGTTTGATCACTCCAGTGCTTCAGGACGCCGATAAGGTTCTTTTTTTTTTGTTTTTTTTTTTTTCTGTTTTCTTTCTTATGTTTTATAACAGGTTTTGAGTTTACTCTGCCTTCAAAAACAGTATCAGTGGATTGTTATATCTTTTTGTAAACAGGTTGACATTTATACATTGTCTAGAAAATGGAAAGAATTGGTTGATAAGGCCCGAGCCAAGCAGCTGCAGCCTCAGGAGTACAACACTGGTAAGCCTAATACTAGAATAAGTGATTGAGCTGCTTATGTAAGAGGTTTATGATCAGAAGTCAAGATCGTTTGAGTCTTATTCCTTTTTTTTTCTCCTTCCGGGTAATTTCAGGTACCTTCACTCTCTCTAACCTTGGAATGTTTGGCGTCGATCGGTTTGATGCCATTCTTCCCCCTGGAACTGTAAGTGCTTAGTTTGTAAAAGCATTTAGCTTATCTCTGTAAGCCTAATAATTTTGCTAAGAAGTAACAGATCATTGATTTTCTCGTCTATGATCAATGAAGGGAGCGATTATGGCTGTAGGAGCATCTCAACCTTCAGTGGTTGCTACTAAAGATGGCCGCATTGGCATGAAAAACCAGATGCAGGTAAATCTTGTTATATACCATCGTTAGAACTTGTTGCTCTTCTCCTTTTGTCTTCACGAAACCGTCTTGAGTTGTCTTAGGAACTTATTATTGATGATTGGTCACTTGCAAACCCACAGGTGAATGTGACGGCAGATCATCGTGTCATCTATGGTGCTGATCTCGCACAGTTCTTGCAAACATTGGCCAGCATTATTGAGGACCCAAAGGACCTTACATTCTAGGCCAAGTTACTGCTTTTCACATCCCAGTCTTCTCTGCTTTTGATTCCATGGGAGCTTGTATTTCTGCGGTAATCAGTTTCTTTGATAGAATCGACCTTTTAAGAGTACTGTTGAACATAGTCATTTGTTTAATTGAGCTGTCTTCTGCAACGTTTGACGTATAAAGTTTTTCCCTCATGATTTTGCTGCTGAATTTTTCATATATATCCACTTCATGTTATTTGATAAATCTGTTATTGATTGATAGTTTTCAAACTACAACTGTGAATGCATTAAATCCTTCTTGTTTCTCGCATCTCAAAAATGGAGATGCAGATTCTAGTCTGCAGAGGAAATCTCTCTTTGCTGCTTATACATACTGACATACACATTAACAAGCAAAAATTTACACATCATGCATCATCTCATACTTTTACTTAGAGCCTTGTGAGCATCCGTAGGACAGTCTTCATCTTTGGCCTTGCCCCAGGAGATATGTCTATGCAGGCAAGAGCAACACTGAGGACACGGAGCATCTGCTTTGTTGCTACAGTTGATGTTTTGCTCACTCTGAGATCAAGAATGTTGTTGCGCTGCTCTTGTTGGCTCGAATGGCTCTGCACCCACTTGGCCAATTCTCTTCCTTCACTTACCGCTGGTCTTCCAGTTAACAACTCCAAAAGAATCACCCCAAAGCTGTAGACGTTCCCAGCCATTGTCACCCTCATTGTGTAAGCATACTCTGATGAAGAGATCAAAAGTGAGATTAAGAGAGCTGATGTTTCTCAGACAAGCGCAAAAAGGTTTTGTAATATGTATTCACCTGGTGGAATGTAGCCGATGGTGCCTGCAACTGCCGAGAGGCTGCTGTTGCTTTTGGAAGGATCGATCACCTTGAACAGTTCAATGTCCCCTACTAGAGGCTCGGTGAGAGACTTGAGCATTATTTTCTTACTAGAGAGATCTGGTAGAAGGATTGGATCACGACCGCTGGATTTGGATCCATGCAAGTAAGAAATTCCCTGAGCTATGCCAACCGCAATACTGAACCTGCTTGTCCAATCAACCACATCACTGGTATGGTTGTGTAGAACATTGTAAAGGCTAAGCATGTGAGGAAAGTCATAGACGAGCAAGCATCCTTCTGAATAGAACACATAAGCTAGTGGAACCATTACGTTCGTGTGATGCAGCTTGCCCAACATCTCTAGCTCTAGCTCTAGTTGCTCACTGCTGGCTTGCTGGAAAAGCCTGTCTCTTGTGTTAAGTTTTTTGATTAAGTAACTCGAACCACAGGGCATGACTACTCTGTAGTAACTCCAGAACATTGTCTGATACAGAGCATTTTCTGGATGAGCAATAGCTTCCACAGCTTTGGCAAAATTGATGTTTGATTTGTGTAGACTGTTTGAAGTGAGATGCTTGCCACGAACGACCTCGGGAAGAACAGTTGATCCTTCTTCATCTGGATCAACCTGCACGTTGTTAACCCCTTTAGAGCGCTGGGAAAGTTTCAGCACGATGACAGTTATGATCCCTGCGATGAGAGCACTAACTCCAATGGCGACAATGATTGGAACCAAAACTACTTTGCTCTTCCCTGATGGCGCACTCTTGTTAAAGTCTTCATCATCTTTTATTGGCTTGATGCCGGGGTTTCCGCTGACATTGAGTGAAACCTTCCGGGTGAACCTTGGAGTATTTCCGGTAAGATTATTGTTGGAGAGTATGAGCTGTGTAAGGGATACCAAACCGTCAGGAGCAGGGATCTCGCCTGAAAACTTGTTATTAGACAGATCAAGAATTTCCAAGCGATCGAGTTGAAATAATGAAATGGGGATAGGCCCTTCAAACATGTTGCAGCTGAGATTCAACGAAATCTGCAACTTGGGTGGCATTACTGGAATCCTACCGCTTAGCCGGTTTTGTCCGAGCTGAATTTCTATGAGATCATCCAGATCTCCAATGTCTCCAGGTATGCTACCTCTCAGATTATTGCCTTGCAAGTTCATGATGGAAAGCGTCTTTAGCTGTGAAAGAGAAGGCGGTATGGATCCACTCAGAGAGTTCCAGCTGACGTTAAGAATCAAGAGGTTACTTAACAATTTGATATCTGGGATTTCTCCTGTAAGCTTGTTCTCCTGCAGTTTTATCACTTGAAGGCGGGTAAGGTTTCCAATTGAAGGAGGAAAGATCCCGATGAACTTGTTTATAGCCAAGTTCAGGAGGTTCAAGCTCACAAGGTTTCCAAATGCAGGAGGTATGTGGCCAGTTAAGCTGTTGTTATCCATCTCCAGATAAGTTAGGTTCTGCAGTGATTCGAACGCAGCAGATGGCACCGGCCCTGTTAGCTTATTGCTTCCTAGTCTCAGCCTCACCAGGCCAGGCGATATCCTTTCCGGTATCCATCCAACAAGTTGATTAGACGACAGATCCACAGAGATTAGTTTACGCTGCGACAAAAGGTCACCTGGAATCGACCCCCTTAATTGGTTGAAGCTTAGATCTAAGTTCTCGAGGTTGCTTGTGATCCCTGATGGAATTTCTCCGGTGAATCGGTTACGGTTCGCTGCAAATCTACGCAAGGCGTGGATGCTTGAAAGTGATTCTGGGATTAGCCCACTAAGATCATTGTTGGAAAGAATTAAACTTTCTAACTTGGAGAGGTTTCCCAACCAGCTTGGGATTGATCCAATAAGCCGATTATCACTAAGATCTAACAGCTTTAGTTCTTGATAATCTTCAATGCCTTCAGGTATAGTACCTCTCAAACGATTGTCTGAAACCTCAAGCTTCTCTAGACTTTTGGACAAATTGATCGGAACAGAACCAGTTAAATTGTTGAAACTGAGATTCAGACTCTTCAACTGAACCAACCTATCTAAACCGTAGTCACCAATCTTCCCACTCAACACGTTGTAAGCGAAATCAAGAACCTCCAATTTGGAGAAGTCTTGGAAACTAGGAGAAGAAGAAATGTTGTTCCTGCTGAAATTCAGATGCTTCAACCCAAGTAGTCTTTCACAACTCGTCACAAACCCATCTGGGATTAAGCTCAATCTGTTCTTGGAGACATCAAGATACTCTAGGGTCTCTATTTGGCAAACAAGTGGTAAGAAGGAAGAATTGGAGAGATCAAAGCCAGAAAGAGAGAGGCTAATAACAGAGCCATTGTTTGGTTGGCTACAAAGAACACCCTCCCATAAACATGGATTCCTCTCAGAACCAGGAAGACTCCAATCTGAGATGTTGAGGAATCTGGAGAGTTCGATCATTGTGTTTGTCTGGTCTGAAGAAAGCTCCGAGAAACAGACATGGCAACAAGACAAGAAGATGAAGAAGAGACAGAACATGAACTTGCCTGTTTCTGGAGGAACATGAATCTGCTTCATCTTTTTGACGCCAGTGAATATTGTTTTCAGGCAAAAAGATGAAAGCACAACGTGTAATGAGTGCTGAGAAAATTATATGAGAAAATGGAAAAAGGGAGAGGTCAAGGAAAGTGAAGAGAATGGTGTGGGCACTGTTAGTAATAGACTGGCGTGTTGATTGGGTTGAAGGAGTTGACTCATGTGTTATTATGACACAAAGTCTTTTTCCAAGTGTTTTGCTTTTACGTCCTGCCATGTCAAACCACTCTTTGATTTTTTTTTTTTTTTTTTTTTTTTCTTTTTTTTCTTTTGATAAAAGTGGGTTCTCTTTTGTTGACCATAATAGGTTTTTTTTTTTTCCTTACAGAAACCGTGGAGAACTCTCTCAGCTCAAATCATTTAAATGTTTAGGAAAAAAAGTGAAAAAGACTTTCAAAGTTTCAAAGAAATTGCTTAGAAATAGTTCGTATTGACTATGAGCTTTTGAGATAATAATGAAACTGGGGGAAATAGTAGTCCTTTCAATAATTGTTTACGGCGTGGAAAATTATTGGTAAAGATTGAAAATAGATACTTGAAAAAAAACTAGAGTTAATTTGTTATATGGATATTTTTTTTGAGCTGAATTGGACAAATAGGTCAAACACTATTTGCAATTAGTGAAACAAGATATGCCACTATTTGCTTACTTCTTATATTAATTACTAGGTATTTAACCACGCGTATTTTCTCTTAAAATTTTTACGTATTTGATATTATGAAAAACTATAATTCTTTTATGTTCAGAATAGTTACGCAAGTTTATACTATTTTCAAATATCTCTAGTTTTCATATATCAACGTTTAAATATTAATGTGTAAAACAAAATCATGTCTCATACTCTTGATTAAAATTCTATAAAGTGTAAACACCTTTCAAATAAAAGTTTTCTTCAATTCGGTTGTTAATTTCTCTTAGACTTTTTTAGTTTTTTGTTTCCCATGCTGAGAATCGTAAGCTACCTCGTCGACGTGTTACTTTTCTATTACTACTTGGAGAATTTGAGAATATTCCGTGGTCTTTTGCTCATATTTCTTTTTATTTTTCCAATGGTTTACTTCTCTAACACATGCATCCATCACCTTCTTCTATTCTTGTAGCTCCAGCTTATGGCTTGGATCTTTACCTTTCTTTTCTTTCATGCAAAACCTTTTCCTTAGTTTGATGTCCATCACACGATTATTGTAGTGAAATTTTAAATATTTTATCTATACCATCAAAATCATAATTAATCACACAATATCATTTAACTACTTGGGCCTAAAAGAGAGAAATACAAATGATGAAATATGACAAGAGTAAATCAATTTATGAATCACAAACATACCTCTCTTTGACATATATTTTTGCCCAAAACCTTGAAATCCATAAGATTGCTTTGTTTCCAAGAATAGTAAATTTTAGGTAAAAGAACTGCCAAAAGAAGAAAAATGTTGGAATACAGCTTTGGTTTCAAGTTTAATAAAATTAATTCATAAGATAAGTTATAGTATTTGATACCTAAATCATGTGAGCGAGCACCGGAACTCTTCACCGTTGCAAGTTTTTTTTTAACTGGAGACAGAGCATGCCTAACACTTGTTATGTAGATAGTATTAATTTTATAAAGAGAGTACTTCATCTTAGAAGAAGGATGACAATCATGTAAGAGTTTCAGAGACATACAAAGCAAAACATATTTAAAAGTTTGAATAAGAAGATCAGAGCTATATACAAAAATCTCTATTCGTAATAAAGTAGTCCTCACCTGCAAGTAAGAGATAATGAAGTCAAAAGCGAAGGAACAAACATAGATCCACTCACATTTGACCTAGATTTGATACTGTTATCATCGTTTCCTTTGGTATTCTATTTTATTGCAATAAGTGGACTGCATGCCAACTTAGTTGTTGTTGAACAGAGTCAAAGAAAGATCGTCCACAGTGGATCAATAGCCTTTTTTAAATTCAGAACTTAAGAAATGGACCGCCCGAGAAATAATATGCAGCCCCAAGAAT
The DNA here is from genome assembly GCA_963667165.1 of Barbarea vulgaris. Classification (NCBI taxonomy): domain Eukaryota; kingdom Viridiplantae; phylum Streptophyta; class Magnoliopsida; order Brassicales; family Brassicaceae; genus Barbarea; species Barbarea vulgaris. The sequence goes on from OY763889.1 coordinate 16,377,411, forward strand.
AAACATGCAAAGGAAAGGAAACTCCAGAAAGTTGGGTATTGTAGTTGAGAATTAATTCACAAAACAAAAGCATAAAATTTGTTCGAGAAAAATGTTACAAAACCCTTGAACTTTCAAATTTAGGCCATTTAAACCATGAATTTTGTTGTAAGCCATTTATACCATCAACTTTCGCTGACTTCGTTTTTGAGACATGAATTTTCGTTGACCTAGCCAATTAAGACATATCGTGAAATCCGATAAACAGATCTTAATCTGTCGTGAACCACTCTCCATTAATTATAAAACGACGTCGTTTTGAGGGGATTAAAACCCCAAATCGATCCCAAATCCCTACACATCGAGTTATGTTTTAGAAAATCCCCAGATCGATCCCAAATATCTTCTGCTTGGACATCGGAAGAAAGGTCTTCATGGGCTCTGCTTCGTAGTCGATGTGTAGATGATGGCATCTAAGCCGCAATGACACTTCGAAGGAAACTCATGGCACCCTCGCCCTCCGTTTTGGGGGTTTTGGGATCGATTTGGAGATTTTCTACTGCGATTTGGGGTTTTAATCCCCTCAAAATGATGCTGTTTTATAGTTAACGGAGAGTAGTTAACAATAGATTAACATTTGTTAGTTGCTCTGTTATCGGATTTAACGACATGTATTGATTGGCTGGGTCAACGAAAATTCCTGCCTCAAAAACGAAGTCAACAAAATTTGATGGCTTAAATGACATACAATAAATTTCATGGTTTAAGTGGCCTATATTTAAAAGTTCGAGGTTTTTTTTTGACATTTTTAAATAAATTTGTTCACCTGTTTAGCATAAGATATGTGCTTTAAGACATTTAAAAAGTAGTGACTATGGAATCTGTTATCCACACAGGCCGCTCTTCAAACAAATGTTTCCTACCATTGCCATTGGTTGGAGCTAGGAGCAATAAAGTCTTCCCAGTTTAATTCTTGGGATCTGTACAGATCACATATATCCAAAATGACAAAAAGCATCAAACAAACATGCTACATACTCAGTAATAATAAGATTTGGAAGATTAGTAGAACAGAGAAAAGAGTATCAAACCATATGTATTCAATTTTTTTTTACACCTATATATACATGAGGTATTAGTATAGATGCAACTTACCTCTCAAGACGGACCAGATTGTCGAGAAGTAATACCATGATTATCGTCTATGGATCTTATCTAATCAGAAGTTACAATGCTTAATACCTAAAAAGGGCTTTTAAAAGGTCAAATTTAGTAATCCTAAAAAGATTTTGTTGTAACATATTTGTTTGTTGGTTTTTAGCTATTGATTTTATGGGCCTGAAGTGAAGGGCAATATCAAATCAATTCATATTCGTTATCCAAAAAAAAAATCCATATTCATGTAGTACCTGGTGATAAAAACCTTGCTGATGGTTATGTCCTTGATTTTCCTAGACAACTATCGAACATATTCATAGCTTAACATCAATTATAACAACGCAGTCCAAAAAAATAACGGCTTGACGATGAGAGTAATATAGGGGAAATTTGAAGTTTATATAAGAGATTATAAACACATTGGCAGTATATTCTTAAACCCAAAAAAAAAAAGATCATGAGATGGTTATTAGCGGTAAAATCGACCAAATGAAGAAAAATAACAACAAAGATACAAAATAAATTTAGAAAGATTTGATTTTCAACTAATTACCCGTGCATAGGCTTATCTTCAACCCCATGTCTATGAGACTATGACCATGATGATAGTCTTTTGCTTTAACTGGCTAAGAAATCTGAGATTACTAACTTAGAATATATTTGAAACCCAGTCTGATCATGAAGAAAAAATACCAAAAAAAACCCGGAAAAAATACCCTCGTAAGAACCAATCATGAGCTTGCGGTGATTATTTTGGCTGCAATTGTACTGCAAAGAAAACATAGTAAAATCACTAACTATAACATCGATATATATTAATTGTAATAAACTAAAGCAAAACAAACGAAAGGAACTCTTATATACCACATGATATAAAGGCTTTTGAGGAGCGTACCAACTTCTGTGACAACATAAATCCAAATTTAGGACCTCTGTTTATAAGGGTGATCGAATGTGAAATCGTGAAACACATAGAAACAGCAAACATATTGTTATCTGTATAACAAACATTGAGTGATGTAATTAGGTGCCTCATGAACCCTTAGTTAAGGGTAACTCTGAGGACGGGAAAACGGCCAAAATCTAACCAAACTAATTCTAGAATGCCTTTTCCTACCCAAATTGTAATACACTGCATATATGAACCTGAACCAAACGAAATTTCAAATTAACAACCTGACCATATAACTATTAGCCAATTTCTACAAATACGTACACGGTGTTAGTTCCTTGTTTAATGGTAATGACTCATACGACATCTCTGCGAACACGTGGCATTTGGGCTGAGTAAAACGACGCCATTTTAGACGTCTTGGTGTGTTTCAACTTGGAGATAAAATCACGTCATTTTTTACAATTGGGGCTAAAATTGAAATGAGGGTTTGTGTTCATTGAATGTATTCTCTGCTGCTGATGGTGAAATTGCAAAGGATGGGTGATCAAGTTTAGAGGATTTCCAACGAGATGCAGATGCGGTGAAACTGTAAGGATGGGTACGTCGAGAACTGCTAAAAACCCAGGAAGATTGTTTCACTCTTGTCCAGTTGGATCGGAAGAGGTATTGTCAATTTCCAGATTTCAATCTACTTCTTTTTTAACGTTGGAACTATTGGTTTGAGTTTCGTGTATTGTAACAGAGTCGATGGTATCACACGTTTAAATGGACTGATGAGTGTATGGTTGAATAGATTGAGGATTTGAAGTTGAAAATGGATAATGTTGAAGAAGATTCAATCACATTACAAAAGAGTTTCAATGCTTGTGAATCAGAGATTGAAACTCTGCAAATGGAAACTCGTGTTTGTAAAGCTGTAGTAGAAAAGGAGACACGAGAGTGCAAAATGGAGCTTCGTAGCTTGAAGAATATGATCGTAGGTGTTGTGGTGATGATTTTGGTTTACATGTTTTTGTATTGATGGTGTTTATAATGGAATTGTGGTGAGATAAGCTAATGGTGTTTGTAGTAATTGTGATTGAACCTTAATGTATGATGAAATAAGCTAATGGTTTGTAGTAATTGTGTTTGAACCTTAATGTATGATGAGATAAGCTAATGGTGTTTGTAGTAATTGTGTTTGAACCTTAATGTATGCTGAGATAAGCTAATGGTGTTTGTAGTAATTGTGTTTGAACCTTAATGTATGATGAGATAAGCTAATGGTGTTTGTAGTAATTGTGTTTGAACCTTAATGTATGAGTTCGCTTTATTCAAGACGTCTAAAATGGCATTATTTTACTCAGGCCAAATGCCACGTGTTCGCCGAGATGTCGTCTGAGTCATCACCGTTAAACGAGGAACTAACACCGTGTACGTCTTTGTAGAAATCGGCTAATAGTTATATGGTCAGGTTTTTAATTTGATTTTTTGTTTGGTTCAGGTTCATATATGCAGTCTATTACAATTTGGATAGGAAAAGGCATTCTAGAATTAGTTTGGCTAGATTTTGACCGTTTTCCCCTCTGAGGACATAGGTAGGAAGCTGAAACGTTTCAACTTTCTCGGTTGTTATTATCTCTACTCGATAGAAGTTTTGAGGGTTGATGACGTGGCAATTTGAGTGAGATTTAGAATTGTAGAGTGGGTAAACTGACGTAGCAATTTTAAGGCAAAATATTAAGAAGCTAATTGGGCTTATGGCACAATTTTAGGAAGTTTATTTTAGTGAAGACTCTTGCTAAGGTGGCACAATTCTAAAGAGCTTTAGAAGCTGACGTGGAGGTATTGAGGCAAAACCTCCTTTTACATTAGTAAGAGATTGATATTGTTTTGTTATTACATCTTACAATTTTTTTTTTTTAAAACAACTTTTTCTTTCTTCTCTTCGCTGTAATACTCTTATTTTTTCTCACCAAAATCTTTCCATCTAAATTTTGTTAAAATATCTTTGTAAAATTTTTTGGCACAATCAATTAAAATTTTATACACTGACTCGCCTCGAACACTTATTCGCTTCGTACACCAACTCGCTTTGCACACCGGCTAGTACACCAACGTATATACTGCCTTTTAACGATACCTCGTACAATAAGGCATACATTTTCTCGTACACTGATTTATCTTGTACACTGACTCGCTTTGTACACAATCTAGTACGCATGCACATATACTGCCTTTTGACGACACCTCGTACACCAAGCCATATACTATCTACACCAATTCTTCTTGTACATCTATTCCCCTCATACATCATTTTGCGTTATACATTACCTATATTACACCAGCTTGTATACTGTCTTAGACTATTTTTCTTATACTGATATGTATACTGCCTTATACACTAACCATCATAACATCAACTCGTACATGAAATATTTGTATTTTGTACGGGTTAGTGTACGAATAGAGTGAGTACAGGGCATACCATGTATATTGGTAAATGATGATTTATCGTAGGGTTTTCTGCAAAAAAATCATCGAGCTTTAAATTTTTTACAAGATCAACCTTCATCCGAAAGTTGTGCAAGTTAACCCCCTGAACTCCAAAGTCACCCGCTATATAACTCTTCTCTATAAACGACGTCATTTTAGAACTCAAAACTAACCAAAGAAATAGTTGTCAAACAAACCCATGCAAGGAGATAGATTTATTGATTAAAGATTAATTGAACCCAGAAAATTACAGAAATTGAAGAAATTAAATCCAAAAACTGCAGAAATTAAAACCCAAAGATTGACGCAATATACCAACAAAACTTCAGGGTCATCTTTATCAGCTGCTTGATACAGATCCGGATATGCTAATCCGTATACATGATTATAATATGTTTCCTGATTTGAAGATGATTCATCTCCATTAGAGCTTTCTAGATCTGGCATTTTGATTCGACATTTGGAACCTCCATAGATCTAAATCTTCTATTCTGGTTTATTTGGAACCTCCATAGATCTAAAATAAAGCAAATCTCAAAGGCACCATTGTTAAAGACCTCTCTTTACACTCAGACCTAACCATACTTCTATTAATATGAAGCCACCAGTTGAAGCAGAGACTCTCCAAAACGCATACATTGGCTCTGCTTCAAATCCTTCCAATCAGAAAATCGTGAATACAGGCCCAAGTAAAGAGAAGCAGAAAATTGTGAACATGGGCCTAAGTAAAGAGAAGTCCAAGAACGAACCCATGTCTGATCTGCTGCAACGGTCAAATGGCGTACTTGCAGGTGACGTCAAAAACAGAGGAAAATCAGATCAAAGAGTAATGAGGAGCGTGAAGAGTTGTACGAATGAGCTGGTCTTGAAAAACAAATTTGAACCTCTCTCATCTACAGCCACATATTAGTATCGACGTGTTCATTAGGGTTTAAGTGTCTTCTCTTGTAATTCTCTATATAAGAGCAAAAACCAATCTGTAAAACTTTAAGCAAGATCAATGAAAGAAAGCTTCCTCTTCAACACCTCTCACTGAATCTTCTTTTCTTTCATGGTATTAGAGCTATGGCTCCTGAACTCTATCATGCTCCTGCTATAAACATTTCTAATTGTGTCACTGTGAAACTTACACAGAAAAACTATATCCTTTGGAAGTCACAGTTTGAATCTTTTTTATCTGGCCAAAATCTTCTTGGATTCGTAAATGGATCATTTGCAGCACCTACTCCGGTTCTTCATGGCTCAAACACAGATGGACAAGCCACAGAAACCCCAAATCCAGACTTTATTTCTTGGCATAAGTCAGACCAAGTTGTAAAGGCGTGGCTTTTGGGATCTTTGTCTGAAGATATACTCTCTGAAGTTGTTGCAGCCAACACAGCTCAAGAAGTCTGGTCTTCCCTAGCAAATCACTTTAACAAGGTATCTTCTTCACGCCTCTTTGAGCTTCAGAGAAAGTTACAGACTGCAGAAAAGAAAGAAAGATCCATGTCTGACTATTTAAAGGATATCAAAACCATATGTGAGCAACTATCCTCTGTTGGTAGTCCTGTGAGTGAAAAAATGAAGATTTTTACGGCTCTTCATGGTTTAGGAAGAGAGTATGAACCAATAAAGACCTCTATTGAGGGATCCATGGATATTTCTCCTCACCCAATGTTTGAAGATGTGATACCTAGGTTGACTGGTTATGCAAATCGTTTGATTGGTTATGATGCAGAACCTTCTGTTTCTCCTCATCTTGCTTTCAACGCCATTCAGACATCCACTAATCTGCGATAACAAAATAATAGAGGAAGAGGTGATACGATTCTGGGTGGAGAATCGTGTCCCAATCTCTCACTGGGAAGTTAAGGTGACAAGTTTAGACTCCAGGCTTGAGCAGCAAGCTGATCTAGAGTTGGGTGGAAGGATAGACACCACGAGAGGATGCGGAAGGCCTCTTGATAAGTCTGGTTCGAACAATCTAATCACTAGAATTGTTCTTGGGTTTCTAATTCGAATCACTCGAAAGAGAAAAGAGAAAAGATAATTTTTAATAAAAAGATGGTTAAGAAAATACATAAGAGTCTCAGAGGATATAAAGAAGAGAGGAGACGAAGAGGAGAAGAGAGGAGGAGCGCATGGAGTTAATGCTCGGTGAGTTTCGAGACATGCCTCGGAAACTCACCAAAGACCAACTCAAAAACACACAACTAAAGTCTCACACAAATAAACTCTCAGACATAAGTTTAAAAAATTCAAATCACTAAAATAGAAAAGATAGAAAGAAAAGAGGATAACGGTCCGCGCCAAACAATCTCGAGACGGCCGGACTAGGTCGGACTAGCACCAAGCAATAATGAACCTATGGACCACGAACCTCATTAAAAACCTTCCTTTGGAAAACCACTTGGGAATAACCAAAGGCAAGGGAAAAAGAGTGTAGGTGAGCCATAGGGCTTGATACTAGCCATCCCGGACATGAACCAAGACCAACGTGGCCGCGGTATCACTTACGTCCGAGTGACCCCTATGAACCAAAGCTTGTCGTAGCAATGTTCCAACTGTGTGAATGAGTTCCTTAGTCTTAGAACGAGTCATTGTCCCAACTGGTACGCTCAATGCTTCTGTGGCCGACCAAGATCGCGTCCTAGCTCCAAGTGGCTCATCCGGAGCTTTCTTCTCGACCGGTCCGAACGTGTCCTCGACCGGGTCCAACATTTCCTCGGCCATCGGCTGTTCCTCCTGGTCTCTATCCATTCTCGCATCAGGCTCCCTCAGTTGAAAAGGATTTGTCCTCAAATCCGGAGTATCTGCCACAAAAGGAATCAAGTCAGAGACATTGAAGGTTGAGCTGATAACGTACTTACCTTGTAAATCAAGTTTGTAGGCATTAGGTCCAATCTTCTTTAGGATTCTGAATGGACCATCGACTCGAGGCATGAGCTTTGATTTTCTTTCCTCTGGGAACCGGTCTTTTCTAAGATGTATCCAGACAAGTTCTCCTTCTTTGAATACTACTTCTTGTCGACCTTGGTTTGCTTTTGTTGCATATTGTTCAGTTCGTCTCTCTATATTGGCACGGGCCTTCTCATGGATCCTCCTGACCAGTTCCGCCTTTTTCTGTCCATCAATATTAGCTCTTTCGCTCAAAGGTAAAGGGGTTAGATCCATAGGAGACAAAGGGTTAAATCCATAAACAATTTCAAAGGATGAATACTTAGAAGCAGAATGCATGGAATGATTATATGCAAACTCTACATGCGGCAAACATGCTTCCCAAGTGTTCAAGTTACTTTTTATCAAAGCTCGCAACAAGGTCGATAAACTTCTATTAACTACTTCAGTTTGTCCATCAGTTTGCGGATGACAAGTAGTGGAAAATAACAACTTAGTTCCTAGCTTAGACCACAAAGTTTTCCAAAAGTAACTCAGAAACTTAGTATCTCTATCAGAAACTATGGACCTAGGCATACCATGCAAACGAACAACCTCTTTGAAAAACAGGTTAGCCACATGAGATGCATCATCGGTTTTATTACAAGCAATGAACACTACAAGAAAACTGGCGCGAAACTGACGGCCAAATCCGTCGGGAATCCGTCGGAATTAGCCAATCCGGACGGATTTCCGACGGATTCGTCCGTCGCTTCTATCTCGTCGGAAATGGAAAATCAGTCGGAAAACCGTCGGTATTTCCGACGGATTTCCGACGGCAAATATGAATCAGAAATCTGTCGGAAATCCGTCGGTTTTCCGGTTCCGGCAAGCCGTCGGAAATCCATCGGTTTACGTGTTCCGGCGAGCCGTCGGAAATCCGTCGGTTTACGTGTTCCGGCGAGCCGTCGGGAATCCGTCGGTATGCCGGTTCCGTCAAGCCGTCGGAAATCCGTCGGTTTACTCGTTTCATCATTCCGTCGGAAATCCGTCGGAATATAAGCCGTCGGAAATCCGTCGGAATATAAGCCGTCGGAAATCCGTCGGAATATAAGCCGTCGGAAATATTCCGACGGATTTCCGACGGCTTATATTCCGACGGATTTCCGACGGATTGGCTAAATTATAATAAAAAAAAAATTATTTAATAAATAATTATATATTCCGAATATTAATTCAAAAAAAAATTATTTAAAATCCAAAATATTAATAATAATAATTTAAAACAATTACAAAATTCATATTTTATATAATTAAAAATTCAAATATTGAAAAACAAAAAAAAATATAAATTTACAAATATCCTATATAAATATACAAATCAAAGTTTAAATCTAACAATCGAAAATCTAAATATAAGATTTCAAACCTTAAACTAACATTAAAAACCAAAATCTAAATCTAACATTCCAAACCTAAAACTAAACATTATAGAAACCTAAAATAAACATTTCAAACCTAAATCTAATTACAAAACCTAAATCTAACATTATTATCCTAAATCTAAAATTCCAAACTTAAATCTAACATTCAAAACTTAAATCTAACATTCGAAAATCTTAATATAACATTATTATCCTAAAACTAAAATTCCAAACCTAAATATGTTAATTGAAAACCTAAATCTAACATTCCAAAATATAAATCTAATAATTTTATCCTAAAACTAACATTATAAACCTTAAACTAACATTAAAAACCAAAATCTAAATCTAACATTCCAAACCTAAAAACTAAACATTAGAAACCTAAAAGAAACATTTCAAACCTAAATCTAATTACAAAACCTAAATCTAACATAATTATCCTAAAACTAAAATTCCAAACCTAAATCTAACATTCAAAACTTAAATCTAACATTCGAAAATCTTAATATAACATTATTATCCTAAAACTAAAATTCGAAACCTAAATATGTTAATTGAAAACTTAAATCTAACATTCCAAAATATAAATTTACCAATTTTATCATAAAACTAACATTATAAACCTTAAACTAACATTTAAAACCAAAATCTAAATCAAACATTCCAAACCTAAAACTAAACATTAGAAAGCTAAAAGAAACATTTCAAACCTAAATCTAATTACAAAACCTAAATCTAACATTATTATCCTAAAACTACAATTCCAAACCTAAATCTAATATTCAAAACTTAAATCTAACATTCAAAACTTAAATCTAACATTCCAAACCTAAATATGTTAATTGAAAACCTAAATCTAAACATTCCAAAATATAAATCTAACAATTTTATCCTAAAACTAACATTATAAACCTAAATCTAACATTGAAAACCTTAAATCTAACATTGCAAAATCTAAATATAATATTTTTATCCTAAAACTAACATTCAAACCTAAAATCTAACTTTGAAAACCTAAATCAAACACTCTAAAATCTAAATATAATATTCCAAACCTAAAACTAAGATTCAAATCCCATCTCTAACTTCACAATAACTAAATCTAATATTCCAAAACTTAAAACTAACATTCCAAACCTAAAACTAACATTTATAACTTAAAACTAACATTTAAAACATAAATCTAACATTCCAAACCTAAATCTAACATTCCAAACCTAAATCTAACTTTGAAAACCTATAACTTCACCTAAATCTAACATTCACTCTCATTCACTCTGATTTTTCGAGTGAGGTCGCGCTTATAAACAGAATTTTTCGACGGAAAGTCCGTCGGAAATCCGTCGGAATGTTTGAAATTATTTCGTAAAATTCAACTAACGCGGGACACGAAAACGTTTGATTTTGCGAAAATTTCACTGTCCGTCGGAAATCCGTCGGAACTTCCGACGGATTTCCGACGGACTTTAGAAATTATTTCGTAAAATTCAACTAACGCGGGACACGAAAACGTTTGATTTTGCGAAAATTTCACTGTCCGTCGAAAATCCGTCGGAAAATTTCCGACGGACTTGAGAAAAATATATGTTATTCCTTTTGTCAGACAAACCTTAAAAACCAACACGTGTTTCCCTAAACCCGTCGGAAATCCGTCGGAAATTTCTGACGGATTTCCGACAGTTTGTGGTTTCGTGAGTTGTTTTCGATTCGTTTCAATTGGAATGTGTTTGTAGTGTGGTTTATTAATGATTTCAATGATAAGTTTACTATATTCACCTCCGTTTATAAGGAATTTATCAAAATTAAGATTTATACTTAGGAACTAGTAAACATGTAAGTTAAAGTATATATTTCATTATGTAGAACTTAAGTCTAAATCATCCCAAAATCTTGAAAACAATAATTTAACATAAATACTAAGTTTAAATTGTGTTATATCTAATAATCTTATAATATAATTAGTTATTTGAGGTTTATTGTGTAAAATTTGTTAAAAAAGCCATGAAACCCCAAACCGTCGGAAATCCGTCGGAAATTTCAGACGAATTTCCGACAGATTTGGGCAAACCGTCGGAAATCCGTCGGAAATTTCCGACGGATTTCCGACGGTTTGTGGTTTCATGCCTTTTTTTTTTTAACCGTTTCAATTGAATTGTTTTTGTATTATGTTATATTCATATTGGTTTGAATGATAAGTTTAGAATATATTAATCAAAATATCGATTGTCACTTAAGAACCGGTATTTAATTAATATTTATAATAATTTAAAAATTCACATAGTTGAAAAATAATAAAATTCTAATTGTTTTTTAAAATAGAAAAAAACATAAAACTTTAATATTAAATTATTCGAAATAAAAATTAAAACAACAGAAAATATTAAACATAAAGTGGTTTCTAACAAATAATTAAAAAAAACATAAACAAGATCTAAGGTGGTGGTGGTGGGTATTGAGCCATGAATGCTTCCATCCTAGCCGCCATCGCTTGGTTTTCCTCTGTGAGGCGTTGCACCGTAGTCTCGAGTTCCTCCACTTTAGCTTCTAAATGTGGGCCGTGAGAACCTCCGTAATAGCGTGACGTAATGGAGGATGAAGTATCGTCGGGAAGACCATAATACCGGCCTTTAGACCTCGGAATAGCCTGCGGAAGCAATAAAAAAGTTGACTAAAAATTGAAAAAGAATTAAAACTTGAATAAAAATAAAAATTTTACTTACCTCAAATACGAACTCGTTTTCCTTCTCCAAAGGAACTTCGGTTAGGGGAGGGGTTCCTTAAATGATTGGTTGAGAAAGTAGGAACTCTTCACGCATCCTATTGACGTTCTCGACGATATCCAGAGTGACCTGATCGTGGATTACACCATCCTTGCCGGTGTGGACAGCTTGGAGCAATCTCAAATTAGATGGTTCGACACCATCTTCCCGAAACTGCATGCAAAATAAAGTAATTGAGTAAAATTTGTGAATCTTAAACTTAAAAAAAATTAATGATTCATTTTAGTATGAATGAAAATTGAAGGGATAAAAAAACTTACTAGTTCTTTTGCCTTCGTCGCCTTGCTCTTCGCACCTAGATTGTGCGTCGCTTTGCCCTTTCCTTTGCGATCGCTGTTCCGGGATGCAGAATGTTTTGCGGCGGATTCTTTGGTAGACTCTTCATTCCAGTAAGCGATGAACCCGTTAAATAGATCCGGGTTCGAAGCCAAGTCCCTTGGCACATCATTCTGCTTCCACTTTTCTTTCCACTCGTTTATCTTCCATGAATACGTCCGTGCGTATTTTTTATCGAATTCGCGTCTAACCGAAGCGGTTAAGTGACTGTCCCACCTGAATTCTTGCTGCAAATTAAAAATAAGATGAATTTAAATAATTTAAAAAATTTAAATTCAATTTTAATAGAAAAAACAAAATAAATACATTACCGCAAATTGGCGAAACCACATATCCCTATCTTGGATCGGCATTGAGCTGTATGTTGGATATGGATGCTGAAGCATTCCTTGGCACATTCGGTTGATTGACTTTGAGATCCCAGTGTGCGAATCGTCAGACCTACAAAACAATTTAATTAATAAAACCCTAATTAGTTTAAAAAAAAGTACATTTATAAATTAAATAAATAAATAATTAAAAACACTTACCAAATGTCTCTTCCTCGACAATCTGGATGAAGACGTGGAAGTCTTTCTCGTCCCGGAAGAGCCATGAAGTCCTCGACACTCATCTGCGTCGGAGCAGTTGCGGATGGTGCCGGTGAATGAGTTTCCGGAATCTGTGTATCCGGAATATGTGTGGACGGCGTAGGAGAACTCCTCGCAGCTCTACTCCTACGGTGACGATGCAGTCCGCTCGTAGACTCGACGTATGCTCCATAATCCCTACATAAAAATTTATAACAAAACAGAATCATTATAAAATTTAAAAAATAGACATAAATTTATAAAATATATTTCATAAATCATTGTTCATAACTTATAATTTAAATCAATTTCTGAAAATAATTCTTAAAAAATACACAAAAAATACGAAAATCATTAAAAAAATTTAAATTTCAGTTTTTTTAAAAAAATCATAAGAAATATATTTATTATTAATTGTCTCAAATAATTATAAATATGTTCACAATTACTAACATTTATTAATTAATTTCAATATATAAATTATAAATTTTAAAAAATAATTTATAATTTATGTAATCAATTTCAATGTATAAAAATAAAAAAATCCAAAAATTCTAAATCAAAAATTCAATTTGTAAAATCAATTTCTATTTCAATTTCAATTCCAAAACCAAAAATTAAAAATCAAAAAATCCTAAATCTAGATCTAAAAATCCAAATTTCAAAACCTAATATAGAAAATCCAAATCTATAACCAAATCTATAACCAAATCTATAATCCAAATTCCTAATCTAAAACATATTAACCAAATCTATAACCACATTCCTTAGATCTAAATTTCAAAATCCTAAATCCACAAATCTAACAAATTAAACTCTTAATCAACATTAAAAACTTACATGTTTCTTTGATTCCCGGCCATTGGAAGAAGATTTCGTGTAAATCTTTGAAGAATCGAAGGTTTAGGGAGATTTGGGATTTTTTTGTTGAAATTTCTTTGATTTCTTCGAATGAATCGCGAAGAAGACGATCTGGTTTATTTATCCGCGTATTCCGACGGATTTCCGACGGATTTCCGACGGCTATTCCGTCGGAAATCCGTCGGAATTTACTAACTATTAACACGCGGCATTGGGAAATCCGTCGGCATGCAGCAAATATTAACACGCGGCATTGGTAGAATATCTTCAATCCGTCGGAAATCCGTCGGAATCCTCACGAATTCCGTCGGAAATCCGTCGGAAAAAAGTTTATTTATTTTGGAGCTCCTGATGGTCGAACTGCAGCCCTCTAGGATAATTTATACAGTTTAAACCATTGAGCCATGTTTAGTAATTGGCTAAATATCAAAAGAGAGATATATATATATGTTCAAATCCAAAATAAATCCTATAATCAACATATTTATTTGAATCCAAAAAAGTCAATATTTATTGTTAAAACATTCACATTATAAAAAATTTACATTATATGATTTAAAACATGTTTTTAAATTATATGATTTAAAATTATATGATTTAAAACATTCACATTATATGATTTACATTATATGATTTAAAATATAATTATATGATTTAAAACATTCACATTATATGATTTACATTATATGATTTACATTATATGATTTAAAACATTCACATTATATGTTTTTAAATTTACATTATATGATTTAAAACATGTTTTTAAACATGTTTTTACATTATATGATTTAAAATATGTTTTTAAATTTATATTCACATTATTGTTAAAATATTCACATTATATGATTTAAAACATGTTTTTAAATTGATACATATTTATTTTATAACATTTATTTTGTATTTGAATATTGTTAAAAATGAATAAATTATTTTTGTTAAATAGCTGCGCTCGATTAGAGCTGCCTACGTACCCATATCGGGATCAAGCCAAACCGTAGTTCATTGTACAAATTTATTACTTTTGCAAGATATTTTTTTATTCTCCTTGTTATTCTCCTTGTTCGTCTTCCTCTGATGATGTTGATCCTTCAGATGTAATTGAGTTTGTATCGTCATAAAATTCTCCTTGTTCTTCTTCTGACTCGGAATGAACTATACCGATTTGTGTGAAATCAACCACAAGATCGACACCAGTAGAGGCCGCAACTGGATCCATTGGAGTACTTATGCTTGGCTGCATGGCATCGTGTTGAGAAACTCCATAAATTCTTCCTCTAGGGCTTATTGCAGTAACTGTGACCCAAGGATCTGACCGCCGTGTTATGCGAGGGTAACGAATGTAGCACACCTATAAAGAAATACAGAAAATTTCTTAAGTAAACGCCGAAATAAACATAAAAATTAGTAAAAACACAACATTTAATTGAACCAAACATGATCTGCTTGTGACGCTAGAATGAATGGATCATAATGTTGTAGTCTCCGATTTGTGTTAACAGAAGTAACACCAAATTGGTCCACGACAACACCACGACCAAGTACTGGATCATACCAATCACACTTAAAAACAATGCACCTCAAGTCTAACATTCCTGGGTACTTAACTTCCAATATTTCCTGAAGAATGCCGTAGTAAACATCATTACCAGACTTCACAGAAACACCATAATCTGCATATGGTCTTGTCCTTCTTTCGTCATGAATCCTAAACCCATATCCCCGACTGCAATACCTAGGATAAGACTTTGCACGGTAGATTGGACCACTAACAAATTCCATTAACCATGTGGGAAATGTGGCTCCGCTCTTTATTCCTTCAGGAATCTAGGAAAACAATTAACCGCAATTAACATAAATGACATTGACACTTATTTGAAAATAATAGGGTTTAGTTAAATCTTACGTAAAATTCCCTAAACCAAGTCATAAAATCTTCCTCCTTATGTTGTTGAAGCTCTTCTTCTGACTTATACACAAACCACCCGCGTATTAATGCCATGTAAATCCTGTACGAAAACCACATTTGTATGAAAGTTAATAAATTAAATATAATATATTCGAATATATATATACATTGTCATAAATAAAGTTTTTTACCTTTCATATTCCGCAATTTCCTCACAATTTGTTAGGATATACGTATGCAAGTGTTTAAACTCTTGTTGTGATAATGTGCGTGTCTTGCTTTTTCCACTCACTCGACCAACTTGGGAAAACAACTACGATGGGATAAATCGCTCTCTCATTACGATCATCATGGCGACCAGGACGTCTACTCTTTGTACGAACTTCGGATGGGAAGTAATATTCAGCAAACTGTGACGCTTCTTCGTTGAGGCTCTGTGCGACAATAGATCCCTCTACTTTACTTAAATTTTTAACCTTTTTCTTCAGATGAAACATATACCGCTCAAAAGGATACATCCAACGGTATTGAACTGGACCTCCTAGTGCAACTTTTCGTGGGAGGTGGATAGGAAGATGTTCCATCACATCAAAGAAAGATGGCGGAAATATCTTTTCAAGGTTACAAAGGATCACGGGGATATTGACCTCTAAGTTTCGGATTCCGTCAACAGTAAGTGTTCTTGTGCATAAATCTCGAAAGAAAGAACCAACTCCTGCAATTGCTTGGTAGACATCTGGATCAAGAAGATGAGCAAAAGCGAAAGGAAGAAGTCGCTGCATCACAACATGACAATCATGACTCTTCATTCCTGTAAATTTCCCTTCTCCATAATCTATGCAATTACGCAGATTTGATGCGTACCCATCAGTGAATTTGACATCATCGCGAATCCAATCAAAAAATTCCCTTTTCTTATCTCCTTGCAACCCGTACGGAGGAAATATGTATTTACCATCTGGCTGAACTTCAAGAAAAGCCCTATCGCAAATATCGGCCAAGTCTAATCTAGATTTGATATTGTCTTTCGTCTTCCCTTTGACGTTTAAGACAGTGTTCATGATGTTCTCAAAGAAGTTTTTCTCAACGTGCATCACATCTAGATTGTGCCGCAATAAATGGGTCTTCCAGTAAGGCAGATCCCAAAAAATACTCTTCTTGTGCCAGTTATGAACTTCACCGGCACCGTACACAACTTCATGTCCATTACCCCCACAGTCAGGAGTCCTATCAGCACCAAAATCTCTCAATTGTTCTAATAAACTATATCCGTCTATCTCAGGAGGTGGCGCATCAAACACTTTCTTAGACTTCGTAAACAATGTTCTAGACCGACGATACGGATGATCACTCGGTAGAAACCTTCTATGACAATCAAACCAACAACTCTTTCTTCCGTTCCTAAGTTGGAATGCATCAGTGTTGTCTTGGCAATACGGGCATGATAATCTCCCATGAGTTGTCCATCCAGATAACATACCATATGCTGGAAAATTGCTTATGGTCCACATAAGAACCGCATTCATGTTAAAATTTTGTTGGCATGAAACATCATAGGCTTCAGCACCATGCTCCCATAGCATTTGTGACTCATAAATCAATGGCTGGAGGAATACATCGAGTGATCTCTTCGGATGATCTGGGCCAGGAACAAGAATGGAGAGAAACAAAAACTCTCGACGCATACACAGAGATGGAGGCAAATTGTAAGGAGTTACAATTACAGGCCACAACGAATACTTCATTCCATGCTTCCCAAATGGGTTAAAACCATCTGTGCATAACCCCAGGTACACATTCCGGCGCTCGTACGCAAAATCCGGATAGGTAGACTGAAAATGTTTCCACGCCTCTGCGTCTGAAGGATGTGTAATATCTCCATCTTGACGATGCTCTCCATGCCATCTCATTGGCTCTGCCGTACGCTGAGATGTATATAACCTCTTCAATCTATCTGTTATTGGTAAATACCACATACGTTTATATGGAATTGGAACTCGACCACTCGTTTCCTGATACCGCGGTTTGCGACAAAATCGACAGCTGTTACAGTTTTCATCTTCTCTCCAATATAGCATACAATTGTCGATGCACACATCTATCACCTTATACGGCAAACCAAGACCAGCTACAAGTTTCTGTACCTCGTAGTACGATGCGGGTAAAAGATTATCTTCAGGCAATAAATCTTTCGCCCAGTCTGTTATCGCATCAACACACTCCTCTGACAAATTGTGGTCCGTCTTAATCGTCATCAATCTAGTGGCAGATGATAAAGGCGAATGACCTTCTCTACACCCCTTATAAAGTGGCTGCTTTGATGCGTCTAACATACCAAAAAATCTTCCTGCTTCTAAATTAGGTTCTTCAAACCTATCTCTCTCTTCACTGCCATACTGTACATTCTCTCTAAACGCATCATTTACCATCTCAACGGTGCCTACACCTACATCTACTTCCGTTCTATCTCCTACAAATTCCGAGACTGTTGGTCCACTACTACTACTACCATGATCATAATTTGTTTCCCCATGTAGATACCAAATCTTATAACCCGGCGTAAATCCATTGGTATACAAGTGATGCCAAACTATCTCTACCGCAACATTATGAGAATTTCTACAAATTGAACATGGACATTTCAACTTACCTGATTTAAGTACACGCGGTTGATTTCCAGCCAATTTCATGAACTCGACTATGCCTCGTGCATATTCCTCGTTTAAGAGGTTCGTCTCCGAATTCATCATTGGTTCGTCCATCCATGATCGAAAATATCTAGACATATCTTTCCACTTTTTTTTGTTTATAATCGCATGAATATCATAAGAAAATAGAGAGAGAGATGGAATTGGAGTAAAATGAAATGAAGAGTGTGGAAACATATTTATAAACTCGCTTCCGTCGGAAATCCGTCAGAAATCCGTCAGAATGTAACGGTACCATACAACGGTAACCTGCGATACCAACGGCTCCTTTAACGTTTATATTTTCCGACTGATTTCCGACGATCGCCGACTATTCCGTCGGAAATCCGTCGGAATGTAACGGTACCATACAACGGTAACCTGTGATACCAACGGCTCCTTTAACGTTTATATTTTCCGACGGATTTCCGACGATCGCCGACTATTCCGTCGGAAATCCGTCAGAAACCGCCGGTGGTTTTATCCGTCGGAAAGCCGTCGGAATTTTCTGACGGGTATCCGACGGATTTCCGACGGTCAGAAGTCCGTCGGAAATCCGTCGGAATTTCTGACGGATTTCCGACGACTTAAAAAAATGCAATTGCGTCGGAAATCCGTCGTTTTACCGTCGGAATTTTCCGACGGACACGGGTCCGTCGGAAATTCTGTCGGTTTTCCGGCTGCTTTCTTGTAGTGGAAATGAGCCATTTTCGAAAACCTATCAACCACAACAAAGATCGAATCCTTCCCACTTCTTGTCATCGGCAATCCTAACACAAAATCCATAGAAATGTCAATCCAGGGATGATGAGGAATAGGCAAAGGAGTATACAAACCGTGAGGTTGGACTTTGGACTTTGCTTGTTTACAGTTAACACATCTTTTACAGATTCGTTCAACATCCTTTTTCATGTGCGGCCAATAAAAATGGTCTTGTACCACTTTCAGAGTCTTGGTTACTCCGAAGTGCCCCATTAATCCCCCTGCATGTGCTTCTCTAACAAACAACTCTTGAATAGAACAGTTAAACACACACAAACGGTTATCATTAAACAAAAAACCTTTAAGTTTATAAAACCGACCAGAAGCATGATTTTCACACCTTTTAAACATTTCTTTGAAATCAGGATCATTTTGATAAAGCTCTTTCAATTGCTCAAACCCTAACAGTTTAGTTTCAAGAGTAGAAAGTAGAGTGTACCTCCGAGATAAGGCGTCTGCTACTATATTTTCCTTACCTTGCTTGTACTTGATGACGTAAGGAAAAGTTTCAATGAATTCAACCCACCTTGCATGCCTTTTGTTGATCTTTTGCTGTCCTTTCAAGAACTTGAGAGATTCATGGTCAGTATGAATGACAAACTCCTTGGGCCATAGGTAATGCTGCCATGTTTGTAACGCTCGGACCAGGGCATAAAGTTCCTTGTCGTAAGTTGGATAGTTTAGCATTGCTCCTCCGAGTTTCTCGCTAAAATAAGCTATGGGCCTTTGGTCTTGCATGAGAACAGCTCCAATACCTATCCCTGATGCATCACACTCAATCTCAAAAGTTTTAGAGAAGTTAGGCAATATTAGTAAAGGTGCATGTGTAAGTTCATTTTTAAGTCGTTGAAATGCAACTTCTTGAGCTTCTTCCCATTTGAACCCAACTTCCTTTTTGATGACTTCTGTAAGTGGCGCAGCTATGGTACTAAAATTCTTGAAAAACCGGCGATAAAACCCTGCAAGGCCGTGGAAGCTTCTCACTTCTCCTACTGTCTTTGGACTTGGCCATTCTTTGATTGCTTTAACCTTTTCTTCATCAACTTTTACTCCATCTGCACTCACAACAAAACCTAAAAACACGAGGTTATCTGTGCAAAAAGTACACTTCTTTAAGTTAGCATAGAGTTTCTCCTTCCTAAGAACTTCTAACACCTTTTCTAGATGCTGAATATGCTCCTCTAAGTTCTTGCTATAAACCAGAATATCATCAAAGTATACTACCACAAAATGCCCAATGAAAACCCTAAGAACATGATTCATCAATCTCATGAATGTACTAGGTGCATTAGTTAACCCAAAAGGCATGACTAACCATTCATACAACCCATGCTTAGTTTTAAAGGCAGTTTTCCATTCATCTCCTTCTTTCATCCTAATTTGATGGTATCCGCTTTTAAGATCAATTTTAGAAAATATGCTAGAACCATGTAACTCATCAAGCATATCATCTAATCTAGGAATAGGATGTCGATACTTCACCGTGATATTATTGACTGCCCTACAATCGACACACATCCGCCAGCTTCCATCCTTTTTGGGAACAAGTAAAACTGGTACTGCACAAGGACTCATACTCTCTCGGATATGTCCTTTCTCCATCAGCTCATCCACTTGTTTCTGTAGTTCTTTGGTTTCCACCGGGTTAGTCCTATAAGCTGGACGGTTGGGAAGCATAGCACCCGGGACAAAATCAATCTGATGCTCTATTCCTCGTACTGGTGGAAGTCCTGGTGCACTATCTTCTGGAAAGACATCGTGAAACTCCTGCAAAAGTTTATTCATTTCACTCGGCAAAACCGGTGCAAGGTCAGTTAGGCTAGTGAGAGCCTCCTTGTAAATAAACAATAAGATAGTTTGCTCAGAGAGTATGGCTTTCTTAACCACTTCAGCCTTGGCAAAGAAGTTTGTTGGTTTAACCCGGCTTACTGTTTGAGATGCTAAATGGGTCTGATCTTGATACACTTCTTGAGGTGATAGCGGAGCTAAGACTGTTTTTCTCCCGTTGTGCTCAAAAGAATATTTGTTAGCAAACCCCTCGTGCTTAACCCTCCTGTCGAACTGCCACGGTCTTCCTAGGAGAATATGTCTAGCTTCCATGGGCAAAATGTCGCACACAACTTCATCCTGGTATCCTCCAATCGCTATAGGAACAGTGACTTGCTGTTTGACTCGTAGCTCTCCATTCTCATTAAGCCAGTGAATGTCATAAGGCTTTGGATGCTCTCTGACTGTTAACCCCAATTTCTTTACCATAAACTCGCTGGCCACATTAGTACAGCTTCCCCCGTCGATGATTAGACTACACAATTTCCCGTTTACATGACATCGCGCGTGGAATAAGTTTTCCCTTTGATCCTCAGTTTCAGGTTGAAGGCACAAGGCTCTCCGAGATACCAAAATCTCTTGTCTTACTGAAGTCTTGGCTGTGACGATAGAGTCTGGTGCAATCTTCTGATGCCACGATCTATTCCCTGTTTCTATCATACCATCAAACCTATCGGAAATGGTTCTTGCGAGAGCGTTGTTGTGAACTTGAAGCATCACTTGACCAGGTTCGTACATCTTTTTCCTGAAACAACACACAAGAATACACCAGTAAAGAGTCCTTTTGAAGATCGAATTGACCCTAAATCATGAGAACACGAAAATGACTCTTGGTATCCTATTTTCTCAGAAGAACACTAAACGCGACTGTTTTCAGACAATGATCTCGAAAAATTATCAAAACATATTCAAAAATTCTCAAGTCAATTTTAACAAATACTAGACTCAAAATCGGTTCCGATCCAATTGATTTGACGATTTTATCACAAGCCAATATTTAATTAAAATTCAAACAAGATGGGGCGAAAACCACTTAACTTCTCAATGTTGCTCTGATACCACTTGATACGATTCTGGGTGGAGAATCGTGTCCCAATCTCTCACTGGGAAGTTAAGGTGACAAGTTTAGACTCCAGGCTTGAGCAGCAAGCTGATCTAGAGTTGGGTGGAAGGATAGACGCCACGAGAGGATGCGGAAGGCCTCTTGATAAGTCTGGTTCGAACAATCTAATCACTAGAATTGTTCTTGGGTTTCTAATTCGAATCACTCGAAAGAGAAAAGAGAAAAGATAATTTTTAATAAAAAGATGGTTAAGAAAATACATAAGAGTCTCAGAGGATATAAAGAAGAGAGGAGACGAAGAGGAGAAGAGAGGAGGAGCTTATGGAGTTAATGCTCGGTGAGTTTCGAGACATGCCTCGGAAACTCACCAAAGACCAACTCAAAAACACACAACTAAAGTCTCACGCAAATAAACTCTCAGACATAAGTTTAAAAAATTCAAATAACTAAAATAGAAAAGATAGAAAGAAAAGAGGATAACGGTCCGCGCCAAACAATCTCGAGACGGCCGGACTAGGTCGGACTAGCACCAAGCAATGATGAACCTATGGACCACGAACCTCATTAAAAACCTTCCTTTGGAAAACCACTTGGGAAAAACCAAAGGCAAGGGAAAAAGAGTGTAGGTGAGCCATAGGGCTTGATACTAGCCATCCCGGACATGAACCAAGACCAACGTGGCCGCGGTATCACTTACGTCCGAGTGACCCCTATGAACCGAAGCTTGTCGTAGCAATGTTCCAACTATGTGAATGAGTTCCTTAGTCTTAGAACGAGTCATTGTCCCAACTGGTACGCTCAATGCTTTTGTGGCCGACCAAGATCGCGTCCTAGCTCCAAGTGGCTCATCCGGAGCTTTCTTCTCGACCGGTCCGAACGTGTCCTCGACCGGGTCCAACATTTCCTCGGCCATCAGCTGTTCCTCATGGTCGCTATCCATTCTCGCATCAAGAGGTCAGTTTTACAACAGAGGTGGACGAGGACGTGGCTTCTACTCTACCAGAGGCCAAGGTTTTCATCAACAGATTTCACCTTCATTAAGTGCCTCCAGTTCTCTCAATGGTGATCATAGGCCCCTTTGTCAAATTTGTGGTAAGATGGGACATTCAGCCTTGAAATGCTGGCACAGGTTCAACAACAGTTACCAAGATGAAGAAATGCCTGCTGCTTTAGCTGCCTTAAGAATTACCGATGTCTCAGATCATCATGGCCAAGAATGGTACCCGGATTCTGGAGCCACTGCTCATGTAACAAACTCTCCTCACCATCTGCAACAAGCTCAGTCCTACAGTGGGTCTGATACAGTGATGATTGGTGATGGGAACTACTTGCCAATCACGCACACAGGCTCTGCAGTGCTTCCAACAATGTCAGGTAATTCATTACCTTTAAAGGATGTTCTTGTTTGCCCTGAAATTGCTAAGTCTTTGTTGTCTGTTTCAAAGCTTACACATGATTATCCTTGCTCCTTTAAATTTGACTGTGATGGGGTGCGTGTTAAGGACAAGGAAACAAAGAGGCTTCTTGTTCTGGGAAGAAACCATAATGGCCTTTACAAGCTTGAGGATTTGCAGACACAAGTTTTCTACTCAAACCGTCAACAAGCTGCAAGTGAAGAGATTTGGCATAGGAGGCTTGGTCACGCAAACCTGCAACTTCTGCATCAACTAGCGTCTGCTCAAGCTATATCTATCAATAAGCGAACCAACTTGATGTGTGAAGCATGTCAACTGGGGAAAAGCATTAGTTTACCTTTCTCGTCTTCTACTTTTGTTGCATCTAGAGTTCTTGAAAGAGTCCACTGTGATTTGTGGGGACCTTCGCCAGTTATTTTAGTACAAGGCTTTCGATATTATGTAGTCTTTATTGATAATTGGTCTAGATACTGCTGGTTTTATCCCTTGAAGAAGAAATCAGATTTCTATTCTACGTTTCTTCTCTTTCAAAAGCTTGTTGAGAATCAGTACAACAACAAAATTGAGATATTTCAATGTGATGGAGGTGGTGGTGAGTTTGTAAGCAATCAGTTTCTTTAGCATCTCCAACAATGTGGCATCAGACAATACATCTCCTGTCCCCACACTCCTGAGCAAAATGGGATTGCAGAAAGAAAACACAGACATATCACAGAGCTTGGACTGTCAATGATGTTTCAAGGGAAGATTCCACAAAAGTATTGGGTAGAAGCCTTCTTTACCTCAAATTTTCTTAGCAATATCTTGCCTACTGCATCTCTTGAGAACAAAGTTTCACCCTATGAGAAGATTAATGGCAAGAAACCAGAATATTCATCTCTACGATATGGTTGTGCCTGTTATCCAATGCTCATAGACTATGCATCAACAAAGTTTGATCCTAGGTCACTAAAGTGTGTTTTCATGGGCTATAATGAAAAATACAGAGTATATCGGTGTTTGTTTCCTCCAACAGGAAGAGTATACATCAGCAGACATGTGTTATTTGATGAAAATTTTTTTCCTTTCTCAGACACATATCTTTCTCATCAGTCTACTGAGGTTACTCATCTTACAAAAGCATGGCAACAAAGCTTCTTGCAGTCTGTGCCTCCTTCTCCTGCTACTCCTACTACTTCTGCTCAAACAGAAAATCAAAGTACTCAAGCTGAAAATGATCAGGTTATGCTTCAATCTTCTCTATTCATTGAATCAGACTTTCCACCTTTGCAATCGTCTTCAACAACAATGCAGAGAACTCAAAATACTTATGTTGAAGAGAGAGGAGAATATATTCTGGGCGTACGGCAGGCCTTGACCCTGAACCTATAGGCGACAGCGTTCCTTCCTCTCCCTCTAACATAAGTATACCTCAGACTTCCTCTGCAACAACACAAGATGTCACTGATCTGGCACCACATCTTCCTTTGCCAACTCCTGACAACACTCACTCTATGATGACAAGGGGAAAAGAAGGAATTAGAAAACCAAACCCAAGATATGCGCTCATGACTCAAAAGGTAGCATATCCAGAACCAAAGACTGTAACAGAAGCTTTGAAGGATGAAGGGTGGACTGGTGCTATGGAAGAAGAAATTGAGAATTGTGCTGAAACAAACACGTGGTCCTTAGTCCCATATACTCCGGATCTTAATGTTCTTGGCTGCAAATGGGTTTTCAGAACCAAGCTTCGAGCAGATGGTACATTCAACAAGCTCAGAGCTAGATTAGTTGCAAAAGGATTTGATCAAGAGGAAGGTATTGATTATCTCGAAACTTATAGTCCAGTGGTGAGAACAGCCACTGTCAGACTTGTTTTACATGTGGCTATAGTTATGCAATGGGAGTTGAAACAAATGGATGTGAAAAATACCTTTCTGCATGGTGATTTACAAGAGGATGTTTACATGACTCAGCCGGCTGGTTTTGTAGATAAATCTAAACCTCATTATGTATGCAAACTACATAAAGCGATATATGGCCTTAAACAAGCTCTGAGGGCTTGGTTTGACAAGTTTAGCAACTTTCTGTTGGAATTTGGCTTCATTTGCAGTAAACCAGACCCCTCTCTCTTCATCTGCATACGCAACACATATGTGATATTTTTACTCTTGTATGTTGATGACATGGTCATCACTGGCAACAACTCTCCTCTGCTCACTTCTCTGCTTCTGGAACTAAACAAGCAATTTAGAATGAAAGATCTCGGGCAACTGCATTATTTTCTTGGCATTCAGGCACAGTTCCATTCAGAGGAGCTGTTCTTATCACAACAAAGATATGCTGAGGACTTGCTGCTAGCAGCACAAATGGAAGATTGTGCCCCAATGCCTACACCTCTCCCTCTGCAACTAAACAAAGTGCCAGACAAGTCAGCCGCTTTCTCAAACCCAACATACTTTCGAAGCTTAGCAGGTAAGCTCCAATATCTTACTTTAACAAGGCCTGACATTCAATATGCTGTGAACTTTGTGTGTCAGAAAATGCATGCTCCCACGGTATCTGACTTTGCTCTCCTCAAACGCCTCCTAAGATATGTCAAAGGAATAATTTCTATGGGGGTATCATTAAGCAAAAATACAGATTCCACTCTTCGTGCTTATTGTGATAGTGATTTTGCTGGCAGCAAGGTCACGAGAAGGTCTACCGGAGGTTACTGTACCTTCTTAGGCACAAATTTAATATCCTGGTCCTCAAAGAAACATGACACAGTGGCTAAAAGCTCTACAAAAGCTGAGTATAGGTGCCTTTCAGATACCGCTTCATAACTCACTTGGTTGAACAACATGTTGCGAGATCTTGGTGTTCCTCAAACAGTAACTCCTGAGCTTTATTGTAACAACTTGTCAGCGGTTCATCTCTCTGCTAATCCAGTGTTTCATGCTCGTTCCAAACACTTTGAAACACACTTCCATTATGTTCGAGAACGTGTGGCTTTGAAAAATCTTATTGTGAAGCATGTTCCCTCATATCATCAATTGGCAGACATCTTTACGAAGTCACTCCCACAGGCGGCATTCAGTTCGTTACGATACAAACTTGGTGTAGACTTGCCCCCCACACCAAGTTTGAGAGGAGCTATTAACATGAAGCCACCATTTGAAGCAGAGACTCTCCAAAACGCAGACATTGGCTCTGCTTCAAATCTTTCCAATCAGAAAATCGTGAATACAGGCCCAAGTAAAGAGAAGCAGAAATTGGTGAACATGGGCCTAAGTAAAGAGAAGTCCAAGAACGAACCCATGTCTGATCTGCTGCAACGGTCAAATGGCGTACTTGCAGGTGACGTCAAAAACAGAGGAAAAGCAGATCAAAGAGTAATGAGGAGCGTGAAGAGTTGTACGAATGAGCTGGTCTTGAAAAACAAATTTGAACCTCTCTCATCTACAGCCACATATTAGTATCGACGTGTTCATTAGGGTTTAAGTGTCTTCTCTTGTAATTGATCTCTATATAAGAGCAAAAACCAATCTGTAAAACTTTAAGCAAGATCAATGAAAGAAAGCTTCCTCTTCAACACCTCTCACTGAATCTTCTTTTCTTTCAACTTCATCTTAATAGCAACAAATTAAATCCTCAGGTCAAATCCCAGATTCTTTCAAAACCTAGATTCTCTTCAAGAACTTGATCTCAACAACAACCATGTTCTTCTCTGTAAGCATAATTCTCCATGACTTCGTAATCGAGACAATTTGATAACGAAAGGGAAAGTTTGTCGACAAAAAAAAAAGAAGAGAGTTTTTTTTTTTGTTTTTTAAATATATAAAATGAAAATTAATAATTAAAACAGAAAGCTTTGTTGTTTTGAACATAAAAACGACAAGACAAAACAAAATAGCATGTAGTTTTCTTTACTTAAAACAACGTCGTTTAAAGGTTTCTGTTAGTTTTTTAACAGCAGCTATCGTGGCCACGTCAACGTTATAGAGAGGGGTTATATAGCAGGTGACTTTGGAGTTCAGGGGATTGACTTGCGCAACTTTCGGGTGAAGGTTGATCTTGCAAAAAAAATAAAGCTCGATGATTTTTTTTTGCAGATTACCTTTTATCATATTGTACATAAATATGTTTTTGTTCTCATTTTTTGTTAAAATTTCTTTTTTTTTTTTTTTTTTTTTTTTGGAGAAAAGCTTAATTCATTAGATAGTAGAGGGTTCAAATTACAATATTTCTTAAAGCACATTTTGCCAAAAAATCTGCTACGACATTAGCATTTCTGGGCATAAATGTAAACACAATTGAGAAAAATTCTAGAGATAGAGATAGGATATCGTGGTGAATCCCATGGAGCTCCTTAGGAGGAGATCCCAATTTCAAAGCTTTGATTAGCAGCTGCGAATCAGAAGCGACAAGAAGGTGTTTGATGTTGAGGATCCCAATTTCAACCTTATATTGAAGCTTGTGCATGTTTCTCAATGATTTCAACTCGGGCTGAAAGAAACTCGATCTTGACGTTGAGTTCTTCGTACATGTTGTCCAGATTTTTGTGAATCTCTTCAGCAGAGGCTCGATGACTAGCATCAAACTCTTTCATTAAGTTTTCAAGGGCGGAGTATTGGCTTGGCGGTGTAGGTCACAAAATCCTCCTTGAAAAACATTAAATGTAGCTTTGTTTCGGAAGTTACCTCGGTTGAAAACACGTCTAGGATCTATGAAGTTCCGGTTTGGAAACCTTCCTTGATAACCTCTTCTAGCTCCCATATAGTATAACTCTTATTTTTGATCATCAATTTCATCATATTCTTCATAGATGTCATCACATCTCCGAACATGTTTTAAAATAGAAGTGACCATGCTCTTGAGTTATTTCAATTCTGAATTCTTGTTCACTTATTTGTCCATGCTTGAGAAGTTTGGGCGGCTGGAACGGTAGTTGTTGTAGCTCCTAGAAAAGTTACTAATCAAAGTTCGGGCGTCTTCGATAGTCTTTGTAGCAAAGTCTGCATTGCTTGGAACGTCGAGTGCTACTTGAAATTCTTGATGAACTCCTCTGTAGAAAGTGCTCATCAAGTTCCCATCAGTAAAGCCATGATGAGGACAGTCCCCTTCATAGTCTTTAAAACGTTCCCAAGCTTCAAAGAATGATTTTTCGGCTCCTTGTTGAAATCCTTGTATCTTGTTCCTTAAGAGGTTGGAACGAGATTTAGTGTAGAAGTGATTAAGAAAGGAAACCTTACACTCCTCCCAAGTTGTGATAGATGCTTGAGGCAATGACTTCAACCATTTACTCGCCTTGTCTCCAAGGGAAAACGAGAAAAGCTTGCACTTCAAGTAGTTGTTAGACTCTTCATTCGAACTAGTGGCACCACATATCTCTTTAAAAAGATATATATGGTCCATGGGTGCTCTGTAGCAAAACCATGATATTGGTTTTCCTTCACCAATGTAATGACTTGAGGGCTAATCCTGAAATCTTCTTGACTCGGTCTCGGTGGTTGGATCGCGGACCGGTCTTGATAGAGTTAATGGGGGTGTCGAATTCAGCAATTGTTTGAGTGAGTGGATCCAGCTGATCCGGCTCATTTCCAAAAGCTTCTTGATCGTTCCTCTGAGTTGGAGGATCGGCAAGACCTCCTAGAATGCGGTTTTGGTCTTCCATTCGAGATAAGCTCGAAGGTAACCGAAAATGAAAAGAAAAATATCAAGGCAAAAATTTGATACGAAAAACGTCTTAGACAAGTAATCCTAGTCCAAAACTCGTAAGTAAATTAACAAGTCCCCGACAATGGCACCAAAAAGCTTGATGCGTGTGTTATTTTGCTTCAGTCTTTAACCTCAAAGACCACACGACTATTACAAGTGCACAGTAAAACATATGTAGTATATAAGAATCGAATCCCAAAGAGACATGTAAATCACGTTACAAATTTTATGGAGAAGAATATGGCTAAGAAAATAATAAAGGGTTTTATTTTGGGGTTTTTGTAACAATTGCAAATAACAAAATAAAAGCTAAATAAAACGATGTAAATATCAATAAATGAAATGTCGGGCCTTAGGGAATTCTCAGGGTAACATGGATTGAATATAAGCTAAGAATCTAGACTAGGAAATAACCAATAACTTGACGTTCATGAACTATAAAACACGGATGAATAAAAGATATGCAAAATCACAATATCAATTATCTAAAGTCTATATACTCCGTTACTCAACTCACACAGACAACGACGCATATATCCTAGCATTAAAATCAAGTTCAATGATGGTTCATAAAGCCCTATAACTCAACCTACGCAGGTTATATCACAATACTCATCCATGCTAGTGCAAGCGAGTTTACAACACTTGTGATGTTATAAAACGCCTAAGATCAATTGCTAGTTAGCTACTCAAGCAATATGCATTAAGAACAAGCCTAGAACGAAGAACAAAGATGAATAATTCCAGATCTAAACAACCTAACAAATCAACCACATGAATCCCCTTTGAAAACCCTTAAATCCAACAAGTAAACTACTCACACATACTCAAGCAATCAAAGCCATGGATAATAGATTGAATAACTTATAAGTATGATAAAATGGTTTAGAGATCTGATATGTGATACAGAGGAGATGGATCTTCTTCCTTAAACTAGTAGAGAACAGAGACTAGAGAGAAGAGATGAGAAAAAACAAGGTGATGACTTCAAAGACTTGGTGCGGCGGCAAGAGAAGCTTCAACGGGGCAAGGCTTCTCCTTAGGGTTCTCAGATCTCTCTGAGTGTGGGGGATGGAGGCACACAAAATCTTATGAGGACATATGAAGTCACACCTTTAGAATTAGGTTAAATGAGTATTTCTATGTTTCGGGGTCGGTTAAGGGCTTCATTGGGCCGAAATAGTTGGTTTAGGAAAGTTGGGGTCGGCATGCTCAAGACCGGGCATGGGCATTCTGGCCGGTCGTGCTAAGAGGGCTGGCACCAGGCACGGCTCCTCTGGCTGGTCGTGGCCTTGGTTACAGACCGGTCACATAACTTCTAGCCGGTCGTGACAGTGCTTCACTCTTTGGGTTGTATCTTCCAAACGGCTGAATGGATTGCATTGATTCTTGTCAGACGTGAATCTGGACTCTCATAGCTTTCCATAGACACGAAGAACTTCAAATTTGGGTATTGGGAAGTCTTTCAAAATATTTCATACTTCTGGAGGTCTGAAACTGCCTAGAAACGGGGTTTCCTTGACATTTGGTCCATTTAGCTTAAAAACCATTAAAACCTTTTTGAACCTGAAAATACTTGATAACTAGTTCCTTTTCTATGAAATAATACCAAACTCTTCTCAAAACATGTGAAAATAAGAGTTAAAAGTGGTATAAATATGATGTTACCAGCATCCTCAGGAGGTAAGAATGCTACCTGCTCCCTAGAAACAATGGTGGTGAACTGAGGTGCATGCAGCTGCAGATATCGGAAAATTGCATCTCTATCCATGAACTGCAGAACTCGGTACCCAAAAATCAGCATCATATTATGCTACAAATGCTCTTGGTCGAGGTATTAGGCTCTACACTCAGGGAAAGCCTGTGGAATCTCGTGTAAGATGTACTCAAAAATCGGTGTCACAAGACATCCTAGATGCACCTCCCCTCTCTTGGTCCTAGACGGACTCCTAGCAGCAACAAACTCAGCTGCTAGTAAAGTATTGAAGTCCAGATTATGTGTCTCACCAAATCCCTCAGTAGTAGGTTCATCCAAAAACTCCATCACGCTCTCGCGCATCATCCACGACTAGGGACTCTGACCATCCCAGTCTATACTCGGTTGAAGATAGTGCTATAAATAAACTTAGCAACCATCCTCAACACCGGGTTGCGTATTTGAGTTTGCTTCCACGGACCTGGGGCGTAAGTGCCTGAAGCAATGATGTCCCAAAACTCTTGGGAGTCCTCAAGTACACTAGCCTCCCTCTCTAGTCTTATTGGGAAACCGTTAATCACATCCAGCTGATGAAACGATAGCTTATGAAGCACGTCATCAATGAAGAAATTGATCCACCCCTTAGACGCTTCATAGGTTGCCTTAGGGTAGTGGATCATGACGGTGTCCAAGAACTCAGCGGCTGGCTTCTATGTAAGTCCCAGCTCTTGGTCAGGAAGCTCCCAAAACAAATCTTCTCTAGCATATGATGGACATCGTCCCGGATGCCCATCTCCTCTAACACACCATCCTGTAAGAACCGCATCTTATAAAACTTGTAATGTATTTTTGGCTTGGATGGGAATTTCCTATTGGATGCTTATGTATGTTGCGTCTAGAGGAGGAGCGTAGTAGAAGACTCTTCTGTCGATGTATGTGAGGCACATTCTTCTCCTGAGCCAGTCCATAACTGCTCCAACCGAATATATGAAATCTCATCAAAAAAGGAGATCTCTTCCACCTAAATCACGTATGGTGAAGTTGCAAACAACCTTGGGACCTTCTACTTAAATTATCTCATCTTTGAGCTCTCCTCTAGGGGCATACTGTGACCCATCAGCTAAGACCACGGTACTCTCCACTAGACATAAACGTGTAATTCCAAGTTGATTTGCCATCCTTGAAGATATGAAACTTCGGACAACTCCAACATCACAAAGACCATGTGGGAAGATTGCCCACTTAATCTTTACTGAAACCGAGAATTACAACTGATCACTCATTCTTTCCTCAGAAATTACAAAAGCGCGAGTGTTGGAAACCGTTATAGCTGGATAGAAAACATCCTCGTCGATCTTCTTGAATGAAATCCTCCCATTGTCATTGTCAGCACAAGCTCCAGCAGTATTTAGAAAAGCTCTCCCAAAGATTAGAGGTTCATTTGTATCACCTGTCATTTCGATGATGAAGAAATCCATAGGAACCAAGCAGATCTAGGATGAGACCTATTGGTCATGAAGACGAGGCATCCCCGTACTTAAGAGTACATAGAAGTGCAGTGAAACTCAACTCCAGACGCCTAGCGATCTTTAAAGACATGACGTTGACGCTTAATCCCAAATCGCAGAAAGAGTTATCAAACCGTTCACCGTAGATAGAACAAGACACAACAAAGGCTCATGGATCACTAAGCTTTGGGAGTCTTCTATGTATCTTATTTTCCTGAGCGAGATGCTCCTTGATCTTATCAAAGCCCTGCTCTCCTTTCACCATGAAATCGTAGATTTCTATGAGGTTTGTGAGGTTGTCCATGGCTTCTTGTACTGTGAGTCCTTCCACAATATCCCCAAGCACTTCTTTGAATCTTTTGACCTTTCCCCCGTTTTCGTTTCCGATAGACTGAATTTGCTATGAATGTCGGAGGCTCTTTTCTTTTTCTATTTTTGATAATAGCTTTATCTTCTGCCAGATCGGGGCCATGGTAATGTCGGATTTTGTCATCACACCGATTTGTAAAGGGGTTGCACCGGCCGGTTGACAAAACTGGGTGTGTACAGATCAGTTGTAGTACTGTTCCAATCGGTTGCACCAGACGAAAACCATGATCCAAACTCGATCATGTTTATCTTCTCTTTGGGAGTTTCTTCAGACTTCCCTGGTAGAATTCCCATTGGTGCCCTTGACTTAGAAACGATCTGAGCCAATTGATTTCCCAACACCTTAACGTGCGTGCTCAACGTCTCGATTCTACCATTAAAATTTGAATACATACCATCCAGAAGCAGAACAGCGCTCCTGGGGAAGTAGAGGTGCGCCAGAAGCCTCTCATGGCGCTGCACCATGACCTGTAGGAGAGCCAGGAACCTCAAAAGTCCTCTTAGCCTAAACCGACATCAGTTCACCTATTTCGACCTAAGATCGACTTAAGATGCCACAAGACTTATAAATACTCATCTAAATGCACTAGAACGAGAGGTACTAATAGCTCTAAGCAGCCAACTCATGGAGAAGACAAGGGAGTCGCCCAAGGAACTTCTATTGAAGATCTCAACACTTACTTCATCATCTCTTTCATAGCTTTCGTTGTTTTCTACATCTTTTGGAAGATGATCTCTTCAAAAAAAATTTAGAGAAGATCCCTTAAAATCTCTTAATACTTATAATCCCTCTGTTCCAAATTATAAAAGGTTTGAGTAATAGCACTGTTTTTTAGAAACTTATCAAATACTTGTTATTTTGCTTTTTATTTTCTTGAAAACCTAACTTAGTATTTAATATCAAGAAATAAAATGGAACAAGAAAAACAACCTTAAACATCTAATAATTTTGAATAGAAGAAGTAGTTAAATATGATTTTCTACATCATCTATTGCTATGGTTCGTTTAATCGTGTTTGGGTAGTCTATTTGTTGGGTTCATTGGGACTGCTTGAAAGGGATCTATAGTTTAATTTGTGTAGGTTGTTAGATTCATTTTTCCTTGACAATTAGATACAAGAAAGTAAGGTTTTTTTTTACTGTGTGTTACCTTCTTTCTGAAAAGTTCTCACTGTCAAACTGCATTGGAAATCTTGAACCAATATCAAACGTATTGTCTATTGCATCTACATATTTGTCGTAACTGACAACATATTGACTTTACTTTATCAAAGTAAATGATTTAATTAATTGTCATATTAATTTATAACTTTTTGATAAAAGTATCGTCAAATAAATATTATCCTCAAATTGTTATAATGTAGTAAGGATAAGCATATATTATGTATAATATAAATCAACATAGTATCACAACAACTAGAAGTTTATTTTATTTTATCTATATTGAGACACATATATATTACAAACACACAAAAAAACAACAAGGAACACTGTCTACCAAAAAAGGCAAAAGAGAAGAAGACATTTGGTACAAACAACTGTTTTCAGAAAATTAAAGAAACACCAGCAGATGATCAAAAAAAAAAAATGAAAAAGAAAAACCATCTCTTCCATTGTTGACTCTCTTTTTCCCCATGATCTACAAATCAAGTAATTTTTAAATTGTTGATTTGACTTGAGAGAATGTTTTCCTAGACTTCATTTTCTTGACCTCCTCTTTTGAGCAAATGAGTATTTTTGTGACCTTGTTGCAGAACTCACTGCATGCATAAACAACCCCAAAATCATATATATTTTCTCTCTAAGATTTTAACCAATATTTCAATAGATAAAGTGGAGGAAACTTACGGCCATGGATCGTCTCCAACAAGCATTAGATCTCCTTCATAGTCTGCGAAAATTAGTTCCCAGTGGTTGCAGTTTTGCAACTCACCTTTAAGATCAAAGAGTTCTTCGAGCTCTTGTATTAGCTGATCATATCCATTAAGGACTGTTAAGTCCACACCTCTGCCGAGGGTCACACCTTCCATTTGAACCTATTCAATAATACCACATGAAGAACATGTGAGCCAAGAAGAGCAGTGAAATTTTTTAAGAAAATATCTTAGTTAAAGTATATTAAATAAATTAAAACATATAGGATCCAAATATATATAATCAAAATTTCTTCTATGAAGATAATTTTTCAAACGATCAGATTTTCCAACGCACTAGTTACACATCAAAATATCCTATATAAAGAATAAGAGGATGATGATTTTATGCTTACCTTAGTACACCTTCTAGTAGCATATAATTGCTTGTTTTGGATCTGTTCCGGTGACTTCATAGTTTGGGTCTGCTCATGCTTTGTTAGATCGACTCCAAACAATTTGCACCTAGTGGTTTCATTAGTGATTATCGTTTCTTTCATTGGTAAGACTATGTGGTTGCTATTGTAATTTGGTGTGGGCATGGTTGGGGCCGAGTCCCAACAAGAAGAAGTCTTAGAATCTGCAGTTGCATCGTGATAGCTAAGCCTAGGAACATTCAGCAAAGAGCTCATGTCCGGTTGTCCAACTTCTTGGGCTTGATATAATGTAGGATTACCATGATTTGATGACGTTGAACCTATGTATAAAAATAGCTACCATGAGTCTATATTCACGAAGAAGCTTTAAATCTTAAACATAAGAATATAATAATGTTTTTTACCGATCTCATTTTGACGGGAACGTTTGTTCTTGAGCAATGTTTTGTGGATAATGTTTGATGAAGGGGACAAATGTTCTATTTCCCATTGGGAAACTTGATCAGGTCTTGGGAAGGTTGCAGACTCATCCCATTGCACCTACAAAAAGAGAGATAATTAGCGATATGTTATTTACTACATTCAATAAAATATTTTACAAGAATGCAGTTAAAGTGTGAAAGGAAAATATACTTGTAGGTTTCTCCATTCTGAATCCTTCCAATGAGGGGAGAAATCTTTTATTCCAATTACCGTCCCAGAGTATCTAAATCAATAATACAAAATGTGTTATAGATAGTCAAGTCTGGAATCAAAAAGAAGAAAGAAAAAGTCTGATTATATGTTACCTTCTTTCTGAGAAATTCTCACCATCAAACCTCATTGTAAACCTAGAACCGATATCGAACTTATTGTTCATTGCGTTTATGTATTTTTCATAGCTGACAAGAAATGGACTTGACCTTATATCATATCAAAAACCATAGTATAAGCATACTTGGTAAAAAGTCTATTCTCATGATAATTAAAAATAGTATAAAAATTGTGAATTTTATTAGTTTTTTTTTTTTTGAATTACCTTGGCTTGTAGACCACAACAAATATACAATTTTTAACAAAAGCATTTACTGCTGAAGCAAGTAATCCATGTTTCATACTATCTTTAGATAATAGTAATGAATGTTTATTGCTTTGTTGATGCCCCATTCGTCTAATACCAACTCGCATCTCTCCAGTCGTCTCTTCTCTATAACCACAAAAAAAAGATAGTTAAAAGTCAAAAATCCAAAAAGCAGAAGAGATTTAAGAAGAAAAATATATACCTAAGGAATATAAAAGCGTCTCCTGCGACCAATCTTTTTGATGTTACGAACGCACCCCAACCTAATGTCAGAAGGTGCCTACTTGGTGTACCTGCATGTAAAATAAGGTCATTAGTTACTAATCCCAATTTTTACTAGTGTTTGGTGAAGAAAATGTAACATTACCTGTAAACTTATGTTTGAAACTCCAGTCTTGACCATGGAGATCTTTAGCAGCAATTATTTGACTCGGTTGTGGCTGAGACATATCCTAAAGCAAAATTCAATAGCTAAAGGTTATATTGAAGCTTAAATTTTTTAAGTTTATTCAATAGAAAAACTAAGAAGATATACCAGCGGAGGAAGACATTCAATAGCATGTTTTCGAAGAAGAGTGAGTCCTCCCTGTGACCTACTATCAGATGCCGTTAATACTTTGGTGAAAGAATGAACTTTTGGCCTTTCTTGATTGTCATTAGGAGGAGGAACTATAACATTCTGAGCATTTAAAAATTGAGATTTCTGTTAAAAATAAATTGTAGAAGAATTATAATTAAGTTGGAAATAAATATTTAATTTTTTACTCACTGTTATATCCGGCATCAAAGTAATTTGTGCATAAACTTCATCCGTATCTTTCACCACCTAAAATAAAACATTAAATAAGCAATAAATTGCTTAATTTTCAAAGGGAATATTAATGCAAAATAAGATAGTGCAGCTCAAGTTTATTCCTTGAAAATTAAAAGAAAACATACTTTACGATCAATACCAACAACGCTACATTGAAGCTTGGAAGGAAGTTCAAAAAGTGGATTTATTTGTTCAAACTTTTCTTCTCTTGTAAATGGCTTCACCTAAAAATGCCATTAAAAATGTTTTGCATATCAAATAGATAACCAAAAATAAGATAGAGAGAGGAAGAAAAACTCACAAGTTCCATATGCCCTTGTGGAAAATAGTAAACTATTTCTCCCACTTTGGGAAGGTCACATAAGGGTCCGGCACATAACTCCCATAATTTCTCATATAAATATGTTTTGCTTTCATCAACTGGTAAACAAGAAACAAAATGTTATCACGGATTTATGTTCTTGGATAAATACAAAAAATCAAAACCAAAATTTCTCACTTATGTCTAATAACTCAGGTTGTGCATTCACAAAATTGTTATTTTCCATTTTCTCTTTTCGAAAGACCAATCTGCAAAATCATAAAGAAAAAACCACCAAAATCAGTGAAGAGTGCATATTATTTATAATTTTCTTGATTTATTATATATGTACATATTTATGTCGGATGTGTGAAACACTAATTGAGAACAAATGATGGAAAAAGGTATATATACATGATAGAATCCAAACTTACAAATAGACTAGCTAAGACGATTTGAATGAGAAAGTCGAGGAGATTAGTCAAAGGGAAATGAATGAGGAAGCGAGGAGATTAGGTAAGAGTAGAGAAAACTCAAACAATTTATAGAGAAAGATGACCAAAATTCTACATTAAGATTTTTTTTTTAGATTTGAACATGTTGAATTTTTAATTAGGTTACCAAAATCAATAAATACAAATGATTCTAAGAAAAAATATTCATAGGTCAAACAAGAACCTACCAAAATGTCCTTGTAATAAACTCTACTATCGCCAAATCAATTATTTACCAAAATTCTGTAATAGTTTGACTAAATAATAAACTAAATTTCTTTGACCAAAATAAAATAAAATAATAATAATAATAATAATAATAATAATAATAATAAAATAAAATAATAATAATAATAATAATAATAATAATAATAATAATAATAATAATAATAATAATAATAATAATAATAATAATAATAATAATAATAATAATAATAATAATAATAATAATAATAATAATAATAATAATAATAATAATAATAATAATAATAATAATAATAATAATAATAATAATAATAATAATAATAATAATAATAATAATAATAATAATAATAATAATAATAATAATAATAATAATAATAATAATAATAATAATAATAATAATAATAATAATAATAATAATAATAATAATAATAATAATAATAATAATAATAATAATAATAATAATAATAATAATAATAATAATAATAATAATAATAATAATAATAATAATAATAATAATAATAATAATAATAATAATAATAATAATAATAATAATAATAATAATAATAATAATAATAATAATAATAATAATAATAATAATAATAATAATAATAATAATAATAATAATAATAATAATAATAATAATAATAATAATAATAATAATAATAATAATAATAATAATAATAATAATAATAATAATAATAATAATAATAATAATAATAATAATAATAATAATAATAATAATAATAATAATAATAATAATAATAATAATAATAATAATAATAATAATAATAATAATAATAATAATAATAATAATAATAATAATAATAATAATAATAATAATAATAATAATAATAATAATAATAATAATAATAATAATAATAATAATAATAATAATAATAATAATAATAATAATAATAATAATAATAATAATAATAATAATAATAATAATAATAATAATAATAATAATAATAATAATAATAATAATAATAATAATAATAATAATAATAATAATAATAATAATAATAATAATAATAATAATAATAATAAACTAAATTTCTTAAATATTAATATAATTAGGTTACTGATATCTATGGTTTTTTCTTGGTTTAAACCTTTTGTTTCAATAAATCTAATCTCATTTTACTAGGGGTGTCAAAATGGTTTAAATGGGTTGACCCAACCCATTACCAATTGAGTTTGAGAGTTAAATGGGTAATGGGTTGACTCATCTCATTTAGTTAAATGGGTTGGATCAACCCATTACCCATATAATTTAATGGGTTAATGGTTCAAATGGGTCAACCCATTTAAATAATAAATTTAATTAATTAATTAAAATAATTAAATTTTAATTAATTAAGTATCATAAAATTAACTAATAATTAATTATAATAAAACAAGAAATATTATCATCATCAACATCATCATCACCATCATCATCATCATCATCACCATCATCATCATCATCATCACCATCACCATCATCATCATCATCATCATCACCATCATCATCATCACCATCATCATCATCATCATCATCATCATCATCATCATCATCATCATCATCATCATCATCATCACCATCATCACCATCATCATCATCATCACCATCATCATCATCATCACCACCATCATCATCATCATCATCATCATCACCATCATCATCATCATCATCATCATCATCATCATCATCATCATGACCATCATCATCAACCTCATCACTACCATCATCATCATCACTACCATAATGGGAAAATTATGGATCCGTTGTTGGCGGAAAAAATTGCGGATCCGTTTTTGGCGGGAAAATTACGGATCCGTTTTTGGCTGGAAAAATTACGGATCCATTTTTGAAGAAAAAATTGCGGAACCATTTTTAGCGGGAAAATTAAGGATCCGTTTTTGGCGGGAAAATTACGGATCCGTTTTTGGCGAAAAAATTACGGATCTATTTTTTGGCGAGAAAATTGCGGATCCGTTTTTGGCGGGAAAATTTCAGATCCATTTTTGGCGGGAAAAATTACGGATCCATTTTTGGCGGAAATTGCGGATCCGTTTTTGGCGGGAAAATTATGGATCCGTTTTTTTGGCGGAAAAATTGCGGATGCATTTTTGGCGGGAAAATTACGGATCCGTTTTTGGCGGAAAAATTACGGATCCGTTTTTGGCAGAAAAAATTACGGATCCATTTTTTGCGGGAAAATTTCATATTTTCATTTTTGTGGGAAAATTATTGATTTGCATTTTTGGTGGGAAAATTATTGATTTGCATTTTCGGTTGGAAAATTATTGATTTGCATTTTTGGTGGGAAAATTGAGAGATGGTTAAAATTAATTTGGTTCAATTGAATTAAATTAGATTGAAAATTGGTTAACTTATTTAAATGGTTAAAAATGGTTAAAATAAATGGTTAAATGGATAACTCATCAACTCATCAACTCATTACAAACCAATCCATTTAACCCATTTAACCATTTATCCACCAACTCATTTGACCCATTAATCTATTAGGGTCAAAAATTTCAACCCATTAGGGTTGATGGGTTGAATTGGGTTGGGTCACCTCATCAACCCATTATCCATTTTGACACCCCTACATTTTACATTGTTTAAAAGTTTATATATGCATTATCTTGCATTTTAAAATCATACGATGTTTATCTTGCATATTGCATGAAATTTGAGTCCATTATAGGTGTTTTGAAGACTTGAACCTTGGACATGGAGATTCGAGGAGAGAAGGCGAGCAGTTTCAGGTGTACTCCCCAGCAGTCATCTAACTGCTATGATGAACCGCTGGGAACTTCATGATTCACTCTATAACGCTCTGAACGTCACCGTCTGTGTGCCCCACGGTCTCTCTCGGCCCATGGGCCCCACCCTCGACCAACGTCCGGTGCGCTATCTCGGAAGGCTCGCAAGACTTGTTTACAGTTCCTACAAATCACCACATGATCCTTCCCTGTTTTTTGGCCTCGCTCACACGGTACTGGAAATGACTTCCCGATAGGTCACATATCCTAGTACACTCCAGCTAAAGCATTCTTTACTCTGGAGGTTTCTCGGGACAAGTGACGGAAAAAATAAGCGCACTTTAGTAACATAGGTAGTGATGCGTGTGATTTATGCTTCAATCCTTTACCTCAAAAGAAACACACGACTACTGCAAGTGCACAGTTAAACGTATGTAGTATTTAAGGATCGATCCCACAGAGAGTACTAGCTAACACGGAATGAATGCAATGAAAGAGTTTCTGGCTAAGACAATAATATGAAAGGGGTTTTGTTTGGGGTTTTCTAATAACTAAATGAATGAAACAAGAAAGTAAATAAATTGGTTGTAAAGTAATATGAGGAAACGTTGGGCGTCTAGGGTTATCTCGGGGTCTTCATAGTTCTAAACAAATGAGATGCAAGGTAATGTGCGAATCCTAATGACTTTAGTCTAGGTTCTCAACTACAAACACGAATGAACAAACAACCTATGGATAATAGAATGAATGTCTAAGATCCCCGTACTCCGTTACTCAACTCACGACGACAAAGACGCACGGTTCAAAGTATTAATAATGAGTTTGATAAGTTCACAAAGCTCCATGACTCAACTTCCGCAGGCCATGACGCGAAGCTTCAGTAACACTATGTCCGAGAGCTAGGTTTACACGATTAGCGCTCCTATTCTCTAGGTTCAGTGCTTGGTGATCAGTTCAAGCAACATGCATTAAGATAGAGATGTCCCAAGAGATACCTAATATATGACTAAGGTTCGGACCTAACAACCTAAATGAATCTAACCATGAATTCCCTTTGAATCACCCCATGAAACCCAACAAAGAGATTTACTCGCTCATGATGCAAAGAAACGCAATAGATATCATAATGAACAACATCATAAACGATTCAAATATATCAAAGGGGTTCAAAGGAAACTTCTCTATAGATGTCACAGAAGATAACTTGTCTCCCAACAAATCAAACAGAAGATGTAGAAAGATATAAAGAAGAAGAGAGGTGATGGAACTTCAATAGAGGAGGCTCGGCTTCAAGGACTTGGAGGCGATGAGAGGGGATCTTCGAGGAGGCGGCACTTGTCTCCGGAAGCTTGAAGTCATTTCTCTAGGTTATGTTTAGGGTTCCCCATGCGGAAGTTAGGTTTAGGAGGAGTATTTATAGGGTTTTAGGCTTAGGAAACCGGATTAGGGCTTCCGGGATAAAACTATGTAGTTTCATTAAGTAACAAGGTCAAGGTGTCAATACCGGTCACGGGGGCTTGTGGCCAGTCATGCCAAGAAGGGCGGCACCGGTCATGACCTGGTGTGGCCGGTCGCGTCGAGAAGGGTGGCACCGGTCACGGCGCCTTGTGACCGGTATCGACGGGGTTTCACTCAACGAGGCGTATCTCCCAAACGGCTGAAGGGATTGCTCTGATTCTTCTTCGAGGTGAAACTTGACACTTTTGGCTTTCCATAGACACTAAGAACTCTGCATTCACGTCAGTTAACTCCCTACATTCATTAAGAGGTGCGTGAATTTTCTCATTAGAAAGCATCATTCAGGGTAGACGGCGCTTGGTATAAAAAGGGCTTTTTGGTGTTTAGGTGGTGGAGTAAGAGTGTTTAGGGATTTACCAGTTTATTCGAGAAGAGCAGCATATGCCACAGAATTGCCCGAGAGTATGAACTAGTTGATATCCACAGCTCCAACCACTTGTTCTAGTAAAACACCACTCCTTTACTTCTTTTCTTTAAACTCCCCCAGACTTAGATGTTTCTGTGGGGTACTCTATAACGGCTCCATCTCTTTTGTAAAGTGATCCACGTCTCCCTTGGGATACCCTGTGCTATGAAACTTCGTATTCATAACTGTTTCCTTTCCTTTCGTTTCTTTTTTTTTTGGCAAACGGATTTCGGATTCATGAACTCCAAAAGATGCACGGGTTTACGCACTCTATCCCTCGGGTCACTTACTCCTAATCCGTCTCTTTTTGCGGATACAAGCTTCTGTGGAACTCCGAAGGATGCACGGGTTTACGCACTATATTCCTCGACCATATCTACT
Source organism: Barbarea vulgaris (assembly GCA_963667165.1). Taxonomy (NCBI): domain Eukaryota; kingdom Viridiplantae; phylum Streptophyta; class Magnoliopsida; order Brassicales; family Brassicaceae; genus Barbarea; species Barbarea vulgaris. The sequence continues at coordinate 16,419,887 of OY763889.1, forward strand.
TATATCAGTTTCTTTTCTTTTTTTTTGTTTTTTTTTTTAGAAAGGGGAAACGGTACTTATATACATAGAAGCCTCATGAGCATGAAATATGTACCTTTTAAATTGATTCCCAAGGTAGAACAGACTCGAGACCAAGTTGCCAATCTCTCCTTCATAATTCTTTTGCTTCTCAAGTGGTTAGAGGACTGTGTCGATAATTTCTCTCTGACGTTCCTGAGCATATCTGCCAAATGAGAAAAGAAAAAGAGAAGTGCAAGAGGTCTGAAAAGAGGTTATGGGGTTTAGGGTAGGAACCACTAAAAATGAGCGGCCATTCAGGATCAGCAGAGAGTGGTAAAAAGAGGGTAAGAAGTCCTGAATGTGATGCTCGTTTCCCTGATCTAATACCTCTAATGAGAAAGAATTAAAGTCAAATTAAGGTTATAATAAAATGGAGTTAACGTCATTTCAAACAAAATCTCCGTAAGAAGAAATTTATGGGGAGTGATCTTGCGGTAAGGTTCTAGGTATTGTCCGCTCTTAGTAAATCCTGCAAAACTTGTCATTTAGGAAATAACTCAAAACATAAATAGGGTCGGAATCATCATATCATAGGGTCCTTATTTCCAACAAAGTCTTGGCTCAATAAAAACATGACTCGATTGAAAGACATTAAAATGACTCAAATAAGAAAGAAAAATATGTTAATAAAGGATAAACACCCCCCCCCCAAGACTTAAATCACAATGTCCCCAGTGTGAAATAAACCGGAAAAGGTGGAATAAAAAAAATAAAAATAAAAAGAAAGATAAAAATGCATAAATAAAATAAAAATAAAAAGATAGGACAGAGTAACCTCGATTTCTCAGGAGGTGCTTTAAACTCGGCGGGTGTCTAGTCGCGGTATCTTGCTTGTCTCTGAAATTGCTCGATGAGATCCTTTTGGTAAGCTACTTGCCTTTCAAGTTGCAGGCGCACGGATCTCTCATCATCAAGTGAACGCGTGATGGCTTGGTTTGCTCGGGTGAGGGCCAAGGAGTCCATTACCTTCTTCTTGACAAATCGGCTCACGGTGAACGGGAGGTTGTCGCCAACGCGGAGGGATAGGAACTCATCGTCTCGAGGGTTCCATCGCTTGGCTCCATCTCTAAGCCGTGGAACTGTGGGGCAAGAAAGCATATAACCAAGACGATCGAGGTTGATCGTTGCGCCTTCTATAATCTGCATCTTGCCAAGCCGCTCTAAATCCAAATAGTTCTCCTTGGATGTGAAAGGCCTGTCTGTGAGGTCTACTCCCGCGGCTTCGAGAATGGTTGAATGATTCCCCCAAAACTTGAGGTTGCCTTCGGATCGGTACAAGCCACCGCTTCATGTTTTACCTTAACTAATCGTCTAGCGAGAAGCGCGGCATAGTTGATCCTTCTCGGGAAGTCAACAAAAGGTACTTTCAAGACAAGGAGCTCTTCTCCAAGGATTGAATTCTGAGCGGTCCTTGAGAAGATAGTATGGGCGAGAAGATTGTGGGCGCATCGGATGGCCGGGTGCGTGATGGTGGAGGACTATGAGTTTTTCTTCCCTAGCCATTGAAATTTATGGCTTCCAGAGAAGATTTTCTGTGAGTGATGGAACTCGTGACCATCAACTAAGAGTGGATGTGGTGGCTTGTAAACAAGGTGGAGACTCGGTGGAGTCTTATTTTGGCAAACTCAAGGTCTTGCGGGACTATCTGGCGGACTTTGATTCTCGTTTAAGTGTTGTTGTGGTGGAGACGCATGTGATGCAATGATAAAGTATGAACAGCAGTGTGAGACGATTTGTGTTCATCAGTTCCTCATGGGCCTTGACAATGCTCGTTTTGGAACGACATGTTCTAATATTCTCAGTCCTAAGTCTTAAATGAGTCTTGACAAATTTTACTCACAGATTGTTCAAGAAGAACGTCATGTTAGTTATTAATTGAGTTTATTAATAATTAAATATTTTCAGTTTATTTATGTCAATTGTCCTGACATTAAATTTGGGTAGTTATTGTGTCAACAGTCACAATTAGGAAAAGACACAACTCTTTGTGTTGTAGTGTCTATTCGTTTTCTATATAAATCAGTTTTGTCCTGATGTAAATAACAAGTTTCAGTTTAAATAAAAATTTATATTTTGTTCTTATCTTCCTTAAAAGAGAAGAGATAATTCTCTATCTCTTACTATGTTTCTCCATTATCTTAATTGATTGTAAAATCAATATTCCAACATGGCATTAGAGCTTATCTTGATCTTGGAGCCTGTCCAAGCAAAATAAGAATAGAAAGAAGTCCGCTGCGAGAAGAAGATAAAGATGGAGAAAACAAATCAACGGCGAGAAAACCAAAATAAAAAGAAGAGGAAGAAGAGGAAGAGAAGAAATCGAAAAAGAAGAGGTGGTGACAAGAGAGAGTACCATCAACCTTCACAAACATATTCACAAGTAGTACCTTCAAGAGAAAGGCTCTAAAAGTGATGAAGGAGATATGAGATCTTCTCAAAAGAAAATGGAGAAAACGAATATGGAGTTGTTGTGGAAGGAGAATTCTAAAACTTTGTTCGACGATGCTGGAAGAAGACGTGGGGAAGATTTACGCACGGCACGTTAGGGAACCGGTTATAGAGATAACCGAAGAAGACGTGGAGAAGGTTCACGCAAAAAATGGGAACCGGTTATAGAGATAACCGAAGAAGTCGTGGGGAGATTCACGAACAAATACGGGAACCGGTTATAGAGATAACCGAAGAAGATGTGGGGAAGATTCACGCATGGCATAATATCGGAACCGGTTACAGAGATAACCGAAAAAGTCGTGTAGAATATTCACGCACAAGACGTCACAGAGACGTGATGGTGATCAAAGGGAGACACCAAGCAAAGAAGGTGGCTGCTAACCTAAGAGAAAAGCAGAAGGCGGTTGCAAATATAACCGAAGAAGGCGTGTATAAAATTCACACACAAGACGTCACAGAGACGTGATGGTGATCAAAGGGAGACACCAAGCGAAGAAGGTGGCTGCTAACCTAAGAGAAAAGCAGAAGTCGGTTGCAAAGATAACCGAAGAAGACGTGAAGATAGTTCACGCAAAAACTTGGTGATCAAGAGGACATCAAAAGGAAATGAGAAAAAACAAATCACCTAAGAGAAAGGGAGTGGAAGAAGGTTGCAAGAACAGCCGTAGAAGACGTGACGGAAGATCACGGAGGAGAAGTGACGAAGCCCACATAGAAAGCTCTCACCTAAGTGAAAGGGAGTGGAAGAAAGTTGCAATAACAACCGGGAAATAAGATATTCCTATCATGAATAACAAAGGAAGAAGAATGATGAAGGAAGGCAAGAAGTTGGAGTTTGATCAACAAATTCCAAAGAACTAAGAAAGAAGTTTGGTGTGAGACCGAAACTTAATTAAGGGGGAGTGTTAGTTATTAATTGAGTTTATTAATAATTAAATATTTTCAGTTTATTTATGTCAATTGTCCTAACATTAAATTTGGGTAGTTATTGTGTCAACAGTCACAATTAGGAAGAGACACAACTCTTTGTGTTGTAGTGTCTGTTCGTTTTCTATATAAATCAGTTTTGTCTTGATGTAAATAACAAGTTTCAGTTTAAATAAAAAATTTCTATTTTGTTCTTATCTTCCTTAAAAGAGAAAAGATAATTCTCTATCTCTTACTTATGTTTTTTTCATTCTCTTAATTGATTGTAAAACCAATATTCCAACACTTCATATTAATGCAATGCGTGCAGCAGAAGAAAGAAACGCGTTGATTGGTCTTTCAGCCTCGACTCCTATGATGGCTGCAGCTGTTCGTTTTAACAACAAGGTGTTACGCTGTAATCACTGCAACAAGTCAGGCCACGATGCGAGTACATGCTTCCAGCTTCACGGCTTTCTCGATTGGTGGAACGACAAGTCAACCAGTCGCACCTTGACACGTGAAAGCTCGACACGTGGGAGAGGACGTGGATTTGTTCCTCGGGCAAACCATGCTACGGCGGCTGGAGAAACTCTTCCCACGGGCATTCTAAGCTTTACTCCGGAACAGTGGCAGTCATTGGCTCAGTTTATGGACTCCCAAAAATCCGGTACCGATGAAATGATTTCCGCTAAGAGAGCTAAACTTCTTATTCTTGGTAAAGAAAGTCGTTACATTGTGATAATAGATTTCGGAGCCTCTCATCACATGACGGGTGATATTCACCTTTTGACAGATATTTGTTCAAATCCTCCATGTTCGATAAAATTACCGAATGGGGGTTTGACCTGGGCGTTCAAACATGGGACGTTGAATCTTGGGGGCAAATTAATATTACACAATGTTTTATTTGCTCCTAACTTGGATATCATGCTTATCTTAGTGGCTCAAGTTTTACAAGAGATTGCGAGTTGGGTTTTATTCACCAAGCGTTTTTGTCTCATACAGGGGCAAAGTTCAAAGACTTTGATTGGTGCAGCTGAGGAGCATGATGGAGTTTACCATTTGGGGGGCCAAATTCTGAGATACTCTTATCTCTTGAAAACCAATCTAAAAACTCTTCTTTAATCTCCTCTACTCCTCTACTATTAATTAATGAAAGTTCAACTACCCAAGTTTGCCCTTACCAAACCAAATTAAACCGATTCACCAAACCAAATTTTTCTGAATTGATGACTAAAATAAAAACAAATTCAACCAATCACTAAAAAGATTTTCAACCAATCAGAAATTTCCAAGTTGGTATTCCATCATCATCATCGGGACAAAATCCAAATATCAAAAACGTCCATCGTCGCTTTCCCCTTCCCGGTTCCTTCACCTCGTCGATAACCAAACTCCAGCGGTTCTTCCACCATTAAAGGTGAAGCTTTAATCTCCAGGTCATTTCTCCTTCTCTTCTTCCACATCTAACATTTTAATCTATCGAGTCTTTAATATATTTTGGGTTTTTGTATTTGAAATTTAAAGATTTCAATTAGATTTGAAATTGGTGTTGGAAATTAATGGACATTGGGAACCATGTTTTTGGGTCGATTCAGACATTTTGATGGACTGCAGTGGTTGATTCGTAGTGAATTGTAGATAGATTAGTATTTTTGGTCCGAGAATCAATCTGCAAATAGAGTAGAACTAGAAAAACTGAGTATAACTGTAACAAGTGGTATAACTGGTATAACTGAGTTAGAAGTGGTATAACTTGTACAACTCGTATTCATGAGATAAAATGTATAACTGTACAACTAGTATTTCTGCTACAAGTCATTAGGTGCTAATTTGGGGGGGGGGGGGGTTTAGGAAGAAACAATGAACAACGTTTCCATAAACATACATTTTGATTATGAAGGATATTATTCAAAGACCGGCGATGAGTATCAATGGTTTCCAAGAGAAGCTAGCTTGTATGGTATATCGTTTGCAAGATTTAGTTGACACAGCTTCACATCTTAATTGTTTTGGAGTGGCTATAGTCAACTTGGATAAGAATCGGTATATGGTAAAATGTTGTGAATCATTAATTAGCAGGGTGTAAATAGTATTTATGAGTTAGTGATATCTGTGGCAGTCCAAAAGAGAGTTTCAAGCTGGTCCATTGTTATTTGTACATGTTAGAGAAGATAAATGATGGTACAAAAACTAGTGTGGTACTAGATGAAGAAAAAAGTTTCAAGTATCTATTATTTTGTGCACGAAATATTTTTGTGTAGACTTATGGGTTTTGGCATATGTCAGGACGATTTATCTAGTGCCGCATATATCTGAATGGACTATTCCAAGTAATATCCAAGAATTGTATGCATTACCTCCGAATTACACCAAAAGAAAAGGAAGGATTCAAGAAACTAGAAAACCATTAGTTGGAGAATCTCGCCGAAAGCATAAGCGGCAGCCATGCAGAAACTTGGAGAGCTGGTTTCAGAGCGAGGGTGGTAGCCAAGATCAAAGCCAAGAATAGTGTATTTGTGGCTGTATTTGTCAACGACGTATTTATTTGATTTTATCTGTTTTGTACAACTTAGTAAAACTGAAATCGTAATAGTACAACTATGGCCACATTAACAAATCTCCATATGCAATTTAATAAATTAAAATTAGTTAGACAATTTATAAAATCTTCATATGCACTTAATAAATTTAGCCAATTCAACAAATCTTCTTAAATAACATTAGTTAAACAAAATTTATAGGATAGTCTTCATCAAATTCATTTTTGTACAAGAAAGACATTATACTTTTAAGATGGCTTTCTTATTGCTATCCCCATTACATTGCAAAACACTCACAAATAATATTTTTACAAATATTTTTGCATGAAAACATGGGAAATGTACCTCAAATAACTAATATCATGGGTACAACCAAAATTATTTGTTTAAATCCAAGTACAACTAATTATACACCAAAATCTCAAAATGTATAATTGTGTATATGCGAGTGCAACTTGAAAACTAGGAACAACAGTATTTATTTTTGCGGCGCCACCTATCATTTGTACTTCCTTTGCAGCACCACATGCAGTTTATGACGGCGCCATGTGACCCACGTTTTTTTTATAAAAAAAAATTAGAAAAATTTAAAAATCCAAATTTTCAAAATTTCCGTTCCTCCTTAAGCTTAAGCTAGGAAGAATTAAGAACTAAGTACAACTACGACGAACTAAGTACAACTACGAAGAACTAAGTACAACTATGTATCCTATTAATATGGTACAACTATTTATTTTTGAAATTTTCCTTTTGATGGTACTACTTGTAAAACTAAACTTATTTATTGTCTTTAGATTGATCTTTAACTTGATCTTTTATTTGGTTTCAATTTTTTTCAAAAATCAAAAACCAAGTCATGTTCAAAATCCAACACAGTTTTACTTAGTTAAACAAACTGACACATTTATACCAAAATAAAACAACTAAGTCATGTGAAAAAACCATCAGTAGTTGTACCTAGTTATACAAACCGACACAATTATACCAAAATAAAATAACAACCAAGTCATGTGGACACATACCAAAACAACACAAAGTTCACATAAATAAGTACACTCAATGTTTTTCAACCTTCTTTTGCCTCGTCACAATAGGACTCCTAACCACACTAGACTTCTTTTTTCCTTTCTCCCTTTGATGCTTCACTTTTTTACCGCCACCTTCACTTGGTTTCCCTACATCATCATAAGCCTTTTCTTTTTCCTCTTCTCTTCCTATTTCACATTTTTTTTATCTCTTTTCGTAAGTCTTCTTTATTTTGTTACTTGGCTCATCATCTTCCTCTTCCTCTTCACCCACCTCTTTTATTTTACTTGCCTCACCTCCACCTCTCTCTGTATCCTTACTTATTTTATATTCCTCTTCACCCACCTCTTTTCTCTCGACAAAAATGAGAAATTCGTCTCCCGTGATGTTATCTTTCAAGAAGATGTGTTCCCATTTGCCACTAAGGATTCGGTAATTCACTCCCCAGCATGAGGTTCGACAGATTTCAAAGCCTCATCCGGAAATATTTTATGATAGCAGCGACACCAATATAACGGTGGAGACAACGACAGGGGGAGTGTTGGATGAGGATAATCAACACATAGACTCCGGGGATGAAACAACAGAACCAGAGATACACACTGATCAGGTTGTACCTCCAGTAGTTGCCCCAGCTCTTCGTCATAGTGAAAGACGACCAACACCATCAGTCTTACTTAAGCCCTACGTTACATACTCAGCTCAAGCAGTTGAAGAAACCCATCACCCCCACCCCCCCCCCCCACTTGCATTGATCAACAGTCCAAAAGTAAGTGTACTTACCCTTTGATCAACTATGTTTCTTATGCGCATTTCTCTCCATCTCAACAGGCCTTCTTGGTTGCTGTTTGTGCTCACATGGAACCAGTTTCGTATAACGAAGCTGCAAAAGATCCCAGATGGAACAATGCGGTCACTTCTGAAATTGTTGATTCGTATAGGTTTCTGTTTGAGTTCAGCCTTTGTTTGTTTCAAGGCTTGGTAGTGGCTCTTGAGATTTCTGTAACTATTGGTTTCAATTTATCATAAGTTCAGTTGAAAAAACAAAACAAAACAAAAAAAAAAAAAAAAATAAATAAATAAATATTTAAGTGAATGTAAAAACTAAAAACACTCTCTAGTCGAAAGAACAGACGCAGAGGTAGAAAGACGATGATAACAACAATAGCATTTGCTCAACCCAGTTCTCTCTTATCCTTCACAAGTAAATCCATCGACAAGCCACAAACTTCAAGAACCAAATGGTCCTCTTCTTCTTCTTCGAATTATCTTTCTTCTCCTCAATCATTGTCCTCTTCCACTGAGACATTTCGTCGAACAGATTATGGGCAAGTTCTTAAACAAGATGTTATCTATGGTATCAATGAAGAGATTAAGAAGAAAAATAAAAGGGTCTTCTTCTTAGACGTTAGTCCACTTTGCTACGAAGGAAACAAACCCAGTTCTCAAGCTTTTGGTCATTGGATTTCACTCTTTTTCTCTCAAGTCAGCCTCACTGATCCTGTCATAGCTGTAAAAAAAAATCTCTCCTTTTATTTGAGTCTTGCACAAGTTGATTCTCTCTTGAGATTAATGAAAGATTTTTCCTTTGTAGGTTCTTGATGGAGAAAAAGGTAACCAACGACGCCGAGAATTGTTGCCTTCATATAAAGCTCATAGGAAATCACCAAATCCTGGGAGATACTCCAAAAGGCCACATCAATTCGTAGATGAAGTTCTTAGACAATGCAATGTGCCAGTGGGTAAAACCTATTCTACTCAATGTTCAATAAACTAACACAGTTCTGAAAAAAAGTTGGATACTTTTGAGTCTCTTGTATATAGTTAAGGCGATTAGGCCAGAAGAATCATAGTTATAGTAGCCGTAGAAGTGCTGGTATTTGAATCATAGTTATAGTGCTGGTATTTGAATTTATACATTGAGTCTCTTGGATGAATGAATCTGACTTGAGACTTGGTTGATGTGCAAGGTTGTTAGAATAGAAGGGCATGAAGCAGACGATGTGGTGGCTACGCTTATGGAACAAGCTGTGCAAAGAGGATATCGTGCAGTTATTGCATCGCCTGACAAAGACTTTAAGCAGTTGATCTCAGAAAATGTTCAGATTGTCATTCCATTGGCAGATCTTAGAAGATGGTCTTTTTATACTTTGAAACACTATTATGCTCAATATAATTGTGATCCACAGTCTGATTTGAGTTTCCGTAAGTGCCTAAAACCGACTTATCTCTACAAACATGCCTCTTAACGTTTTATCTGATTTGGTTGTTTGGTGAGAGAATTATTCTGCTCTTTTGGTTCTTGGCTATACTAAAACAGAACAATGACTTTTGTGATAGGATGTTTAATGGGTGATGAAGTTGATGGAGTTCCGGGGATTCAGCACGTGGTCCCTGCGTTTGGAAGGAAAACAGCGATGAAACTTGTGAGAAAGCATGGTTCTTTGGAGAATTTACTAAGTGCAGCAGCTGTAAGAACCGTGGGGAGACCATATGCTCAAGAGGCCCTCACGAAATATGCAGATTACTTGAGAAGAAACTATCAAGTTCTTGCCTTGAAAAGGTTCTATCTTTCTCACTTTAAACCATCAGAATACTTCATGTCGATTATTATGCATCTCTGGTAAGATACTTTTGCTGATTTTGTAATCATTCTTTAATGATAGAGATGTGAGGGTACAGATTCAAGAGGAATGGCTAGTGGAGAGAGATACAAGCAATGATTCAGAAGTACTGTCAAGCTTCTTATCAACCTTGCATTGATGATACTGAGAAGCTCAAGAACACCAGCACATCTTTCTCTTAACCATTCAGATCAGAGACAGAACTCCATGGATCGACCCAAGTTAAGGCTCTTATGTTAAAGAACAGATGATGGCAAGTTTATGGAACCTTGATGTTAATATTGTAGTTCATATTTGATTTGGCTGTATCTGATTTGGTGGTATTATTACATAAAAAGATTCAAGAGAGATGAACTGTTCTTTTCCTAGATTTGTGACACCATTAACAAAGTTGATTCAATCAATATGAACCATTAATGAATAAGAAAACGAAAGAATCTAACTTTCTTACATTAGCAACATATTTAAAAAAAAAGGAAATCCACTTTTTGCTTTCCTCTGATCTTATTCTGACGAAAACAAATTACAGACACAAAAGAGCTGATTAAAGGCTAAAAACTAGGAACATCTTACATAACTTAACATATATGGCAATGCCTTAGATAATAGTATCTGAAACAGACCCAACACCACTCCTGGGCGAGAAACCACACGCATTCGCAATGAGCATTTGAAATGAACTCTCTGAATCATCAAACATCGGTCGTGGGAACTCATGGAACCCTCCAAAATTACATGTATCAAAGCTCAGCGGGGAGAAAGACTCCTCGAAGCATATCTTCCCATCCATCATTCCAGGCTGTACGGTTTCTTGGTTAGCATTAGATGAAGAACCGAGATTGAAGCCGACCATTCCTTGGTTGTTGTTCTCGCCTTCAGAGGTACCTCTCTGAGCAGATGTACCGGCTGAAGGTTTTGTCTCTTCGAGAGGGATCGCAGGAGTGTGTCCCTGGAACAGAGCAATATGACCAAACAACTTGTCTTTCCTTGAGAATGTTGTACCACAGGAACAGAGCCACTTGTTTTTCCCGCAGTGCTTCTCGTGGGTCTTCAGATCTGCAATGACAGAGAATTTCTTGGTATGGCACCGGCTGCAAGTGAAGCTTTTGTCGCAGTGGGTGCGTTTATAGTGATTCTTCACGCATAGAATCGTTTTCAAAGGCTGGAACTTTTTGTGATCCTTGTTACGTTTGCAGCCCAAGAACGGGCAAGAGTACCTCTTGATCAGCATCGGCTCAGACCCTGGTACAGATTCTTTGTTCGGTTTAGCCAGAGCAGCTGCTGTTTTGTACTCATCACCATGCCCTCTCATGTGCATCCTCAGATTCGCGTCTCTCTTGAAACCCTTGCCACAAATCGTGCAAAAGTGAGTATGCGGTGCGAGAATCTCCTCTTTCTCAAGCTGCAATATCTCGTACGAACCAGGAGGAAGATTCTCACCTTCCTCCACATCATCTTCATCTTTCATCTCATGTTCTTCAACAACATGGCTATCTCTCTCATCAACAACAACCACCGGCTTAGGCAAATCGAACTCTTGACCACCACCACCGCAATTGTTATTGTTTTGGCTCTGTGAAGCAACGTTATTAGCCTCCCTAGCATAAGGGAACATGGCTGAACCGGGCTGTCCAACAAATGGACCCGGAGCTGTTGACATATTATGCTTAACAGATGGAAGAAGACTACCTGCAGTTGAAATCAACTGTATGATTATCGAAGTAAGATCCGTCGTTATAAGCTGTTGCTGCTGCTGAGCCACAAGCTCATCTTGACGACCTTGAACCTGTCCACCTCTACCAACAAGCAAATGAACAAGATCTTGAAGCTGATGAATCTTCTCTTCCATAAAAGATAGATTACTCAACATAGTTCTTGGATCCCATGCTTGAGCCTTAACACCTTGTAAGAAATCAACATTAACTTGACTCATGTTATCTTGTCCTGATGCTTCTTTGATCTGCTCGAAAACTTGTAAATTAGGCTCCATAGTCATCTCATAATCCAAGATTGATGCATCTTCCCACTTCTGCTGTGTTGTGAAACCTTGTTGCTCCTGCAATTTTGATGAAGAGCTTCTTCCCCAATTGTTTTGACACAAATCATCTTCTGTTTCCATTTTTTTTCTTTTTTTCAAGATCCTGTATTTAACAACAAAACCCATAAAAAGGATCAAATCAATAAACAACAACAAATTTGAAAAAAAAAAAACAAATCTTTATCAGATTAAAATAAAATTCTCACACGACTCTTAAGATCTGCAAACAAAGCTATAACCTTTATAACAAACAAACAAAACATAAGGTCAAAGAAAACAAAAATCAAAAATTGCTCTAAATCATCGAATCAAATCACAACTCAACAACAAACAAATTAGAAAAAATAAAACCCTAAATTATAAATTAATTTAACAAAGCGGTTCAAAGAAACTGAAACTCACAAAATGAAAAAATTTAAAAAAAGAGAGAAAATTTTCACCAGAAGTATAGATTGAGATGGTTCTTCGAGAGCTTCAATGGGCGCTTTAAAAAGAGAGAGAGATAGAGAAAGTGAGAGAGGAAGAAGAAGAGATTGAGCGGGGCTCATGTTTATTAGCAATGCTCTCCACTTTGTGATCTACCCTATGTAAAGTCAACCCAATGATCTCAGCCGTTCAAAGTTTATATATAAGATCGAGCATCCATCAGATCTAACGGTGGATATGTGTTTTATCGTATCAAACAGAGTAACGCTACATTAGAGCCGTTGATTAGTGAGAAAAAAATAAAATAAATATGACGGAACGATAGAGGAAGGGGGTGGTGGGGTCCACGCAACAGTTAGTCGTATAGCTATTTTAAATATTTTATTCCTCTTATCTCTTTTTCTATGTCCATGCGCTTCATTTTGCATATTTGACTTGGCTACTAGAAATTGAAAATGCGCATTAATTTCAATTACACCTGTTAATTTCTTTTTTATCCTCCAAAATTTAATGCATAGAGTTGGAACCTAGGTAACAAGGAAGTTTTGACAAAGGTCTGCTTCTCGTTTTAAAATCGGAATCAGAATTAGAAACTTTTCGAAATTTGCGGAAGCTCGCTTTCATATCGTTTTCAAAAAAATTCTTTTAAAAACACGTTGGAAGTTTGCGCTTCCCTTTTGAAAGCTTACGCTTCCATTTTGAAAACGTTGTGTCGTAATTCAATGAATAGTAAATATACTTTTTGATGTCGGTTGTTATAAAACAAAACAAAACTGAAAACTAATTTAATACTTTGATATTTGTGCATACTATTTTTTTTATATATATATATATATAATACAAAAAGTGATTAATTTTTCGAGATGTTAAAAGTGATTAATTTGATTAGTTGAATGAGATTATTTTGGAAGATTTGAGTTTGGTGATTATAACATATAATTTGTAGTAAAAATATTTGGAATTGATCAAATTGAGAATGAAGATGGTGATTTAGATTTTAGATTTTAAATTATTCTTGTTGAGATGTATAAAAATATATTGAATTTATGTTTTTAACATTTTGTTAAATATAATATGATGTTAATTATATATATATATATATATATATATATTGTAGGACCGCAAAAATCCGGATATAGAAAACTGCGAATAAAGAACAGAATTACGAAAGAAACGAGATAAAACGATTTGAGAAAAACTGAAAGAAGTGGAGTCGAGATTTGATTTCTTTTCTTAATTCTTAAAATCGCATGTAGTGTGACGGTTTTGATACGATTCAGAATCTCAGGATACAACCACTTAGAGACCGAATTCGCTACACTCGAAAAACGGAATATACAAACGCTATACTCTCGAGACTATTTCATATTTTGTGGAGAAAGATTGCTGGAGTTTTAATGTAGAAATATTTGTTTAGTTCATAGAAGAAGAAATATAATGATTTGGCTTATATAGGCAAAGCTCAAGGTCTATGCATTCATGAAAAAGAATAATGTGACTTTAAGACATTTGACTATTTTGTCAATGTGGTCACTTATGAGCTTTGATTTGTTGTTACACAAATCAATTAATTGTAAAAGATATTTGTTGAATTAATCAACAATATAAGTTAAACAAATTTAGAAAAAATCTGAATAATTATTTGGGTTATAGGCCCATTACTCAAATCCCGAAACTCATCTTCCAAACCTGGTCCGACTCGACACGACACGGAACTCATGTCCGGTTTGGTTTTCTCCTTTAACTTCCAAAGTGTGAAATTTTTCATTCAAAATTAATCTCATTATTGACAAATTACTACACTAAATTATTGTGTTTATTTCAAGGAATCCAACTTATTTTTTCACGATCAATTCGACGACCAAATGTCATCTGAAAAGTATTCAGAAAAATGTTTGGTTCCATTTGTCTAAAAATGGGTTCCAACAATCCCCCATATGAATAGAAATTACTCTAAACATAAGAAGACTCGACAGACTTGACAGACTAGACAGACTAGATAGACTCACTAGACTAGACTAGACTTAGGACTTTTCGAGAGTATAAACAAAAATTTACTGTATCTGAGATGGTGGCATATTCCTGCCTTGAACCATTCATTGTTAATATCTATCGGGTTTACTCGGCCAGGAGGTGGACATGATGTCTTGAACCACCCGGATTTTTATGTAAACCGAGACAACAGATATAACCCAGCTCATTTTTTCGTAGAACTTTGTTCTCTATTGTGTTCATTGTGGCCTTGAACTTGCTTGGTTATTCGTGAGTGAAGTTAGAGAATATAGCCTGAACTTCATTCTCCTAGAAACGGCCTCATTTCACACTCACTGGGTGATCGCCACTAGTCTTTTCTTTCAGAAGTATCTTGTAATACCCCATGTACAAAGCTATGGACGCGAATCATTAAAAGCTAATGCTTATCCTTGTTTATATACAAGAAGCACTGTTTATCATCTTGGAAACTGAGTAGTAACTTTCTAGTCTATCAGTGCTTTTGATAGATTTTATTTGATTTAGTTTTCTCTTTAAACCTACATCTTGGGATCTCCAGTAACGTAAGTGCGGTTACCATCAAACATCCTCTTTGGTTATAGGCAATAAACCCATTTCCTTTGATGATTTGAAAAACTTGATCACGAGCCAAACCTTTAGTAAACTGATCCGCTAGGTTGTCGGCTGATTTGATGTAATCAATCGTTATTACACCACTTGAGATCAAGGGTGGTTCAAATGGTTTTATGACGTCTTTTGATGTGACGAAATTTACCATTATAGAGATTATTCAGTGCCCAGGCTATAGCTGATTGACTATCACAGTGTACACGTAATGTCGGGTATGGTTTCTCCCAAAATAGAATATAAGCCATTAGTTTTGGTCCATTTATGACCATACGAGGTGGTATTTTGACTTTTGCCAAGACACCCCCACACTTTTAGGTATTTTTACAAATATACTTTACCTTTCCAAAGTTTATATAACATCTTTTTGGAAGTATTTTGTAAGTTTTTATAAGTGTTATAAGCTGTTGTAAGTGGTATAAGCTATTGTAAGATTTTATAGCATTTTGCAAGCGTTATAATCTTTTGCAAGCGTTATAAACTTTTGTAAGCGTTATAAGCTTTATGATTTTAAATCGCTAAAATAAATATATATATAAAAAACTGTTTATGACTCGCTAACATGCGTTTTTAAACGTTTTAAATTAATGTTATATTTTCTGGATAAAATAATATATATTTAAAGCACTAATAAAAACGTTTAAACTGTTGTATTTTCCGAAAAATAAACAAATAAAATTTTTAGAATTCGCAATTAAGCGTAATTCAAACGAATATTTTTATTTATTTATTTGTTTCCGAGAAAGTCAATAAATAATGTTTTTTAGAATTCACATTTAAGCGGAATTCAAACAATTATTTTTTTCCGGAAATAAATAAATAACATTTTTTAGAATTTGCAATTAAGCGTAATTCAAACGTTTTTTCAGATCAATAGGATCCGATTTTGAGAATTCGTTTCGCAGAACCGCGTAAACCGTTTCGTCAAAATAAAAGAAGCATGTACGATTTATCACGTTCCGCCAAATCACTAAAAAACAACCGCAGAAGCGTTAAGATCGATTTAAAACCCGAATAAAAATCGTTTAGGAATTTTAAATTAATTTAGAATAATCCCATAAACGTTTTGAACATCCATAAAAATCGAAATAAATCGTAAATAAATTTAAAAAACGTTTTTAATTATTTTTTTCTTTTCTTAAAAAAATAAAAGAATTTTTCGCAATTCTCAATCTGTTTTAAGCGATAAGCAGAAAGCAGATTTTAAGAATTAAGATTATAGGACCGCAAAAATCTGGATTTAGAAAACTGCGAATAAAGAACATAATTACGAAAGAAACGAGATCAAACGATTTGAGAAAAACTGAAAGAAGTGGAGTCGAGATTTGATCTTTTTCCTTAATTCTTAAAATCGTCTATAGTGTGACGATTTTGATACGATTCAGAATTCCAGGATACAACCACTTAGAGACCGAATTCGCTACACTCGAAAAACGGAATATACGAATGCTATACTACGCTATACTCTAGAGACTATTTCATATTTTGTGGAGAAAGATTGCTGGAGTTTTTATGTAGAAATATTTGTTTCGTTCATAGACTAAGAAAGACAATGACTTGGCTTATATAGCCAAAGCTCAAGGTCTATGCATTCATGAGGAGGAATAATGTGACTTTAAGACATTTGACTATTTTGTCAATGTGGTCACTTATGAGCTTTGATTTTGTTGTTAATCAAATCAATTAATTGTAAAAGATATTTGTTGAATTAATCAACAATATAACTTAAACAAATTTAGGAAAAATCTGAATAATTATCTGGGTTATAGGAACATTACTCAAATCCCGAAACTCATCTTCCAAACCCGGTCCGACTCGACACGACACGGAACTCATGTCCGGTTTGGGTTTCTCTTTTAACTTCCAAAGTGTGAAATTTCTCATTCAAAATTGACCTCATTATTGACAAATTAATACACTAAATTATAGTGTTTATTTCAAGGAATCCAACTTATTTTTTCACGATCAATTCGACGACCAAATGTCATCTGAAAAGTATTCAGAAAAATGTTTGGTTCCATTTGTCTAAAAATGGGTTCCAACATATATAAGTATATACGCTTCCAACACGTACCCGCTTCCTAATTTTTTTTAAAAAATCACTTATGCGCTTTTATACGTTTTTATTTCCGCATATTCGCTTCCGATTCCGTACGCTCGATTATCTCCACCGACCAGCATCTGCAAAATGAGGCATAAGTGAAGATAATCCCTTCCACCCTCGTAGCCCTCTATACATTCATCTAATCTTACTATCCGACATCAAATACCTATGTACAAGTAAGCTATTTGCCACACAAAATCTACCAACCTAGAAAGATCACAAAATCTAGCATGCATTATTCCTTAACACACAATCATGTAAACTTGGTCTCACTCACTCATAATGTACAACGGACAGTGTGTCTACTACTACTAGGCCAAGCTACTCGTTAGTACTATTTGCCTTTACTATGCATGTTGGTTTTCATATCTGTTATGTTAACAAATAAATTTCAAAAACATTTTATTTATTATTAGCAAACACAAAACAATAAAACCCTTAATTTCTATTATATTAAAAAAAAAAAACTGAAAAGGTATCGAAAATTAGGAAGAATGAATATATCGTCAATATAAGAACAAAGCTACTTAAAAGAAAAGAGGATAAAGTTACTTAAATTTCGAGTAACCTCTCCAAGTTCAATTACAACTGCCAAGTGGAGTCGCCTGCCACGAAAGTTCGTTCATGCACTCACTAGAAGGCCAAAATTGACGTTACAAAAACAAAGTAAATTATATAAAAAAAAAAAAATAATAGACCATTGGTTGGGAAACACAAGATTCCCCACATGCTAAATCCCTTACGAGCTAATTAAGAGTGTCACCATTAATAGCTACAACATTTTCAAAACTAATGGGTTCCCATTTTTTTCGCTGTGGCATTTCTCGATGCTTACAACCCCCAAACGTTATAAAATAAAATTATTTATCTTACCTTCTATTATGCTAAGTAATTGTCAATACAAAAAAAAATACTTAAGCTGACAAATATTTTGTTGAATTTATCAATTTTGAAGAAGAGTTCAAAACCAATTGGGATTTTGATAGAGACAACAAAAAGGAAAAAAAAAAAAAAAAAGAGTAATTGTTGGGGCAAAGTGGGAAATATGATTACACAACAAAAGTGGTGGGAACCTCTAACTGTAGTGTAGTGTCTATGACTCTAATTACATCAACTCCTTTTTTAAGACAAAGTGGAAATAACCATTTATATTAATTTAACAACCTTAATTCCAAAATGATACTTCATCATTTCCTTTTTTTTTTTATATTCGTTCACTTTATCACACATAATCAAATGTCATAAGGGATTTAGCATGTGGAGCTACTGTGCATCTCTTATTGTGTTGAAATATATAAGCATGGTCAAATTTTCGAGAAATGTCATTTTGATTCTAAACATAGTTAAAAAAACAAAATTCGATTTGATTACATGAACGATGTTGTTTTCATCTTTCCTTTGCCGGCTATTGTTATTTAGTCCACACCAATACTTCAAAACATTTTAAACATTTAAGTTTACAAAGAATACTCTTAATGATGCAAAAACTTACGAAAGATTTACTTTCAGTGATGCTGAGAAAACATGTCATGGTAAAAATATTAATATTATACATATAGAACTGTTTTTTATGAATATGAATGTTGCCAAAAGAATATATCTATTGTAAAAATAAAATATATGTAAAACTGTTCGTCGTGAATCTGAGTTTTACATATAAATTGTAAAATATGTTCATCGCAGTCGTATTTATTATAAGTAGTCGAATATCATTTAAATATGCTCAAATATAATTAAATCAATTATCTCTAATAATAATGATGTAACATACATGAATACTCTTCGATACAATTCTCACAATTTTTTTTATTTGTAAATGCCCAAATATGTTAAACTACCACGTGTTGCAAATATATCGAGCCATCATTGGGTGGAATATGTGTAAGATGTGCAAAATCATAATATTATTATTATAGAATAACTATAAAATCAATCTCTTTTAAATAGTTTCTTTTCATGTTTTGAAGAGCCATTCATTACCACACACAATAACAGTAACTAAATCAGTGATGACTTAAAATCACGTTTGCGAATTGTGTGGTCTTATTCTAATTCCAATATTCTAATTCCGTAGAGTTTAGTTAGTGACGATCCCTATCGTTGGAAAACACAGGCAACTCCACAATTAAAGAAAAAGAAGTCATAATAATAGCAACATTATGGAAATCTCATTTTATAAAAACATTATTCCATGTTACCATGTGTGAGCAAGTTGAATTGAAAAGAATGAACATTAAAAATGTTATTATTAAATACAAATACACTCCCTAAACTATCTTTAATTTAGTAGATTTAAACTACTAATCTTGTTGTTCATAGTTTATTGAGAGTGGTGGTGACTAAACAAAATTGAATCAGGGTTACAAGTGTATGTATGGGACTATTATTAGTGTATACATAAAATAAATGAGTAATCAACAAATTTCCCCAAAAAAAAATTGCAACTCTATGGGTTCAATGAATTGGTTGATCTACTTTGATTTTGGGGTGCTGAAAATCCCATAACTTGAAGCCGGGCCACTTGATTTTCCAGGGCCTGTAGGTTGTTGGTTTGGAGTTTCGTTTGGTAACGGGGTTTGTGGACGTGGTGGAGCTCGGGGCGGGTTTGGTGGTTGAGGTTCAAACCGGTTGGTAGGTTGTTGATTTGGAGCTTGGTTTTGAAATCGAGGTGGAGGACCTTGCCGGTCTAGGTGACGGTTTGGAGATGGTCCAGAGGGTTGTTGATTTGGAGGTTGGTCTGGGAACCGAGACCGTGGTGGACTTGGAGACTGGTTTGGTAACCGAGGATCAAACCGCCCTGTAGGTTGTTGGTTTGGAGCTTGGTTTGGGAACTGAGGCCGTGGTGGACTTGGAGGCTGGTTTGGAGATTGAGGATCAAACCGCCCTGTAGGTTGTTGGTTTGGGAACTGAGGCCTTGGTGCATTTGGAGGTTGGTTTGGAGATTGAGGATCAAACCGCCTGGTAGGTTGTTGGTTTGGAACTTGGTTTGGGAACTGAGGACGCTGTGGGTTTGCAGGCTGGTTTGGAGACCGAGGTTCAAACCGGCTTGCATCTCTACCTCCTGAAAACTCACCGCTTGGTTCTCTTTTTGCATACGTGTTCTGGACATGAACTGGTTGGGCCTGCTCAGCACTGAGCCCAGGTTCAGACTTCTCTATATCCTCCTGATCATCAGTAGTAGACACTCCGGCTTCCGAGGTAACTTTCACTCTGGCACTTTTGATGTCCATATCCTTCATTTTTTTCACCCCTCCTTTCTTGGGTGGGCCAAACTTGGCGTGTCTAACTATCACAACTGCGCTTTTTTTATCCGCCTCTGGCCCAAATTCCACTAGTGCATCCCCCATCTGTACCGATGTAATCAGATAAGGATGGATGTTATATATATATATATATACATATGAAGCCGAGGAGTTAAAACCAAAACATGACAGGAAAACTAGGAAACAATCGCAAATAGAAGTCATAGGACGTAAAAGGAGTATGGACTTACATAACAAGTCATGCGAAATAATAACTCAAGAAGCTTTTCTGGTTCAAGCTCCTTATGCTTGTCTTTGTCAGGCACTGCATTGAACTGTTACACAAAATAGACAAGAGAGAAAGAAAGATTAATGAAACAGTTCAATGCAGTGCCTAACATATGAGAAACCAGTATAAAGAAAACTACTACCTTCACACGATATCCACTTTCTATTAGTTTCAATGCTTGATCTGCTTTAAATTTTAGGTCCTTTGCCTCCTGAAGAGAAAAAGAAAAAGAAACAAAAATGTCATTGTAGTATTCTCATTACCACACATATAAGAAGAAGAGGCGTTTTCTCGAGAACCATACAATTTTTGGAGTAAATCGAATTTCCTTAACTTCAGATCGAATAGCTTGAGCCCGCTAGAACAAGGCAAAACCATAAACTCAGAACACAAATACAACTAATATATTGTAGAAACGAAGCTGGAGAATTTTAAGTATGGATGATAGGCCATATCACAGACCTTGGCCTTAGCACGCTCTTTTCCTTCTTTAGCTTTTTTGTACTTCTCCAACGTATATTTTACAATTTTACAAACAGGTGGCTTTGCCTCTCTCTGAACCTACAAGACAAAAAAAAAAAGGGAAAAAAAACAGATTTAGTACTATATAAAGAGATAAACCTCATGAGAAATATATTGGACATCTATCGCACCACTAGAAGCACAGTCTTCTAAAGAAACAGAATTTAATCTGGGGAGGAGCTATAGCGAGAAGTAGACTACGAATATCATATTATACAATGGCGACTAGAAAAGGAGACACATAGAGTATGAACTTTTTACAAGGATACAAAATGGGCACCATGCAAATTATACATAGAAATCGAGAAAGATTTACCAAAGATCTTCAATTGCAATAAACAACTTCTAGAATAACTCATGTTTCAATTAACAAGTTACCTCAACTAAGTCACTCTCGAGCTCCTTAGCCCGTCTGAGAGCTTCTCTTAGCGATACAACAGAGTGTCCTGCGTAACAACAAAACAATATCACATTTTTCCTTATGAGTTCTAAAACTGTATTTTGGACTTGTCACAGATGTCACCAACCTCTTTAGTAAGATCAACAAGAACAAAGGACTTTCAAATCTAATGATACTTCACCTAAAAATACTAACAAAATCATCTATTCTTAGACTCTTCTTTTGCTCTTTTCTGGTACAATGCAAAGTATTAAAATGAAATAATATTACCTTCTTCAGAAACCAATCTAACATAGTCACCAGTAATCTTCTCATTAAGACGTGGACCATCAGATTCAACATCCTCTTCCTTCTTCCTTGTCTTGAACAAGAGTCACAAAAATACAAAGTTATGAACAACTTTGACAGCAAGACCATAGTACATACTGCAACAATATGACATCTTCCTCACCTAGAAGAGCCAAAACATTGCTCACTAACACATTCATTTGCCAAACAAAAAAATATCACAGAACTATAAAAATTGAAGGATCATCCATACGGTTCTTACGCATCATCTACTGTAATCTAAAAAGCAACTAACAATAACATATTGAAGGACCAATTAACCAAACTACAACAAATTGGAGAAATCGAAGCTAAGACTTAAGAATAATTGCAAAGATACCATTGAAGAACACATAATACTGAAAAGAGAACACTTTCTTAGATTACTAATTGGAGAATCGAAGCTACTTCTTAACAAATTACATAGTTAACATAGAAAGCAATATAGAAGAACGCAAAAATAACACTTTTTTAGAGTACAAATTGGAGAATCAAAGCTACGACTTAACAAATTACATAGTTAACATAGAAGACCACATATTTCTGAAAGAAAGAAAAAAGAACACTTTTTTAGAGTACAAATTGGAGAATCAAAGCTACGACTTAACAAATTACATAGATACCATAGAAGAACACACATTTCTGAAAGAAAAAAAAAAGAACACTTTTTTAGAGTACAAATTGGAGAATCAAAGCTACGACTTAACAAATTACATAGTTAACATAGAAGACCACATATTTCTGAAAGAAAGAAAAAAGAACACTTTTTTAGAGTACAAATTGGAGAATCAAAGCTACGACTTAACAAATTACATAGATACCATAGAAGAACACACATTTCTGAAAGAAAAAAAAAAGAACACTTTTTTAGAGTACAAATTGGAGAATCAAAGCCACGACTTAACAAATTACATACATACCATAGAAGCAACATAGAAGAACACATAGTGATTTAAAAAAAAAGAACACATTTTTAGAGTACAAATTGGAGAATTAAAGCCACGACTTAACAAATTACATAGATACCATAGAAGCAACATAGAAGAACACATAGTGATTTAAAAAAAAAGGAACTCATTTTTAGAGTACCTGAGCTGAAGTAGCAAGGAATCTGAGATTTTGGAAGATGTTATTAGAAGGTCTTCTTCTTGTACAAATATCTGAATTTGGGATGTCAAAAGAAGACAACTGTGTCTTCTTCACAGTATGAGTAAGTGAGGTAGCAAGAGAAGCTTGAGTGTAGCTTCTGCTTAATTGGTTTGATGCGTATTTGAGATACGATGAACGAGTGATGATACGCCATATAGCCATAGACCAAAATTGGAGAAGAGATTGAGATTCCTAAATTGGAATCGGAAGTGAGATTTGAAACCGCAACAAAAAGTTTCGATTTTGCTATCAACACAGAGGTGAACGGAGTTTGAACGGCGGCGAAGAGGGGTAAGGGTTCACCGTCTGTGATCGTTGCGATTACTGGTTTTGTCTTTTTTGATTTTTTTTTTTTTTTTGTTCTCCCGAAAATAAAATGCTATTGGGCTTTTGTTGGGCTTTCAATAAAACATGAAATTGCCTAAAGAAATATAAGATTGTTGTCTACCTCTTTTTTTTCTTTAAGATTGTTGTCTACCTCTTTTTTTTTTTTTTTTTTTTTTGTCACTCAAATTGTTGTCTACCTCCACTTCCACTTTCTTTTATTGTGGTTACATAGTACATACATATCTTCTTCTGTTATAAACATATGATCAAATTTCCCCAGAATTGTCACTGTAATTCTTTTTTTTTTTTAAGTTGAAAATGCGATTTGATTACATTTTAACGTTGTTTTTTTCTTTCCGGCTATTGTTTTACTCCTTTAAAATCAAAACACTAAAATTTAAGTTTCTAAAAATTAATCTCCTGTTCAACTCTAGTCTTTTTTTCTTTTCTTTTCTTTTTTTTTTTGATAAAATCGTCTTTTTATTTATTTTCAAAGGTAAATTAACGTGTCGCAAATTTAGCGAGCCATCATTGGTGGAATAAGTGTAAGAAATGCAAAATCCTAACATTTATATAGATAAATAACACACACACACACCCTATAAATATTTCTTTTCAAGTTTTGAAGAGTCATTATATACCACACCACAAGAACAGTGACTCGGAGATTATTTTAAAGCACGTTCGGAAATTGTGTGGTCCTAAAGCTAAAAGATTTACCAGATATACTAATTTCGTTAAGTGACGATCCTTATCATGGAAGACATGCAATTTCACAATTTTGTTTTTAAAAAAAAGTCATAATAATAGCCACTACCATGTTACAAAAAAGTCATAACTCTAAAAACATTATTCCATGTTACTACCATGTGTAAGCGAGTTGAATTTATTTGGCTTACTTGGAAAGAAGGAACATGATGGATGATGGATGATGCATGATGCATGATCACATTCATCATCAATGAATGTGACCATAGTGAGAGTTATGGAGCAAAATGAGCTTCAAGCCTTTTGCAGCTGCACCATTCTCTCTTCTTCCTCCTCCATTGTACGTTGACTTTTTCCCAGAAGCTCGGTTGTTATACCTTTCTCTCAACACGACGTCGTCTAGATGACTCCAAGTCCGTCCTCTCGCCGCGCTCTCCGTCCACATAAACCTCTCCGAGAACGGATTCACCAGACTCTCGTAAAACTCATGTGCCGTCTCACAAATCACACCCTAAAATCCAAAACCAAACCGTTATTTATTATTAGAGTATGCTTTGTTTTAGAATAAGTACAGAATCTTGTATGTAAATTTACCTCTGCCATGGCTTTAATCTTGAGAGTTACATCGTTACTAAGAAGAACGAGTTTTTCGTCGCGGTTACGGTTTCGATAAAGAAGAGCACATTCGAGAACTTGATCTACTGATGTAGGAGAATCGATCTCTGTTGCATTATTGTTACTCCAGTGAAGTGAAAACGGGAATGTTGCTGAGTCATTTGACTGAGGAGTGACTGGTGGAGTTGGAGCAGTTGCTTTGGTTTCCTCTGATTGACTCTGTTCTTGAATCCACCATTTGGTATTAACCTTACACTCTTCGATCCAATCGAGAGCTGACGAAGCAATCTCTGTTCTTCTTCTAAAAAGAAGACTTCGAGTGCGCTTCACCTCATTTAGTTCCCTTAACACTGATCAATTAAACCAAAAGGTGAGGCATGTTTCTAATGGTAAAAGATTTTCAAAAGATGGTTCTAACAGATTTGATCTGCAAAATGAAGTACTTAAAGTGAAGATAGAAACTATTAGTGGTGTAGGGTTTTTACCTGTTCTTGGTAAGACCATATGTGTACCCTTGAGACCTTGTAGTAAGTGCAATGGCTTCCTAGACTCCTTGTCGAGGAGTGAAGAAGTGTCCAACACAATGGTCCACTTCATTTTGTTCTTTCCATCTGAAAGGAGCTAAAAACAAAGTAAAAACTAATGGTTAATATAAGAACTACACAAAGAATTAGTAGAGAGGACAATTGAATTAATTAGGACTTACAGAAGAAGAACGCATTCCCCTAGAAATGTTGTTTCTTGCTGATGTAATCGAAGAAGGCTCGGTGTATGACTGGTTTTGTGACGAAGAATTTTCAAGTAGAATTTGAAATGGCGTCCGCTCAGCTTTATTCTTCAGCGACACAGGCTCATTCTTCTTCACCTTTGATTTGCTGCTCATGCTGTTTTGTAGATCTGGTTTCCGTTCAACCATCACATTTTCTTCCACATGAAAGAATGGTTTACGTGTTGCTTTAGAGGAGGAGCCTTTTGTTTCTTTAATATCACCAAATTCTCGCAAACGTTTTAGCATATGAGAGTTTGGGGTAAGATTCTCCTTATCTGGTGTAAAGATTTCTGGTTCTGTAAATGCCTCTGAAGTAACAAAAGCAATACTGGAATGAATCTTTGACGAGCTTGATTTGCCAGAAAGCTTTGAAGAGCTCTTGCTATCTTTTACGTCACCGATGTCTTGTAATCTTTTCAACATATGAGAACTTGGTGTGAGGTTCTCTTTGTCAGGAGTAAAGATCTCTGGTTCCAGTTTCTCTACACTATGATGAACAGTCAGAGCTTGTTTTCTATGCAACTGGTCTTTTGGTTGATTCCCAATTTGTTTTTGCTTTCCTGAACTCTTGTTGGTCCGGATCTGAAGAACAGAAGCAGCTTTTCCTCTCCTAGACCAAATGTTGCATGTGCTTGAGCTATCAATCTCAGACAGTACACCATCTTTAACAGCATGTGTTTGCGGGGTTTGGTTATCTTGACTTTCAGTATCATCAAAAGGCAGTTCTTCATTATGTTTTGTACCCTCAAATGTTTCTGCAGCCAAGGTTGAAGGAATTGGACTCCACTTATAGGTATTTTCTTCGCCTTCTATTTCGCTTTGGCTGTAAGATTCTTCAGATCTCCCAGAGCCAACTGATAACTCTGTATTGGGTTTCTGATTTGGAGTTGACAAGAAACTTTGTGTACTACTCTGGTTAAGGTCCTCAGAAAGGCACGAGCTGCTCCCTTTATCAAATACTTTGTTAGTCTTTATGGTCATTCCTGATTTTTGATTCTGATCCCCTGCAGGATTCAATTCACTCCTGATCTCAGATGGAACCTCGACTTCACTCTCGGGCAGTGGCTGCCAACTCGAGCATAGACTTTGGATATCTTCGGTAATGATTCTTGAGAGACGTTCATTTCCAGTGAACAAACAATCAGATACTGCACTGGCTTGCCTTGAACCAACCTTTGTTTCCCCATTGCTTTGTAGTAGGTTCTCACTTTCAGTCTCTAGGGCCACTTCACTCTGGAACGCGGAACCTATGAGGCCTTGGGCTTCTTCAGTTAGATTTTCTAAAGCTGGCTCAGCTTGAGAAAAGGAATTGGGAGATACTGCAATAACTTCCCCTGAGACCTCAGTTTCTCCATTGTCTTCATGATTCTGAATATCAGCCTTTGTTTCTCCACTGCTTGTTTGATGTAGTACGTTTTCACTTTCAGTCTCTACTGCCACTTCACTTAGGAATGTAGAACCTAGGAGGCCTCCGGCTTCGTCAGTTAAAATTTCCAAAGTTGGCTCAGCTTGAGAGAAGGAATTGGGAGATACTGCAATAACTTGCCTTGAGACCTCAGTTTCTCCATTTTTTTCATGACTCCAAGTTTCAGCCTTTGTTTCTCCAATGCTTTTTTGATGTATAAGGTTATCACTTTCCGTCTCGATGGCCACTTCACTCTGGAATTCAGAACCTTCGAGGCCTCGGGATTCTTCAGTTAGAATTTCTAAAGTTGGCTCGGGTTGAGAGTAGGACTTGGGAGATACTGCAATAACTTGCCCGAAGACCTCAGTTTCTCCATTTTCTTCATGACTCCGAATATCAGCCTTAGTTAGTGGTTCATCAGCTGCTCCTATTACTTGCTTTGTGACAAACTCAATTTCTCCATTGACTTCTCGATGAACACTCAGCATTTCAACCTCTGCAGCCAACTCAAATGCATCAAAGCAGCCATCAGTCCGTTCCTTACTTGGGGTGCAGCCACTACTTGAATTTTCTACGTTGGCTTCTAATCTATTTATGGATAACTCTGGTGAAGCCTGAACATCTTCTTGGAGCCATAGTGTTTCTGACTCAATGGAATCTCTTGGGATTGGAAGCGATGAAGTCTCTCTTGCAGCTAGGTTTGGATCCTCATCCTCACTGGGGACATATGACACCATCCTCTCTGACATCACATTCGGATGCGGACCTGTCATTAGGGACCCAATTTCAGCTGTAGTTAGTGGTTCGGTAGATGCTTCCATTACTTGCCCTGCGACAAATTCAGTTTCTCCACTGAATTCTCGACAAAAGCTCAGAATCTCAATCTGTGCAGCCAACTCAAAAACAGAACAACCTGAAGCTTCAAAGCAGCCATCAACCTGTTCCTTAGTTGAGGAGCAGCCGCTACTTGGATTTTCTGCGTTGGCTTCAAAAATATTTATGGCCAACTCGAGTGAAGCCTGAACATCTTCTGTGAACTGTAGTGTTTCTTTCTCATTGGGATCTCTTGGGAACGATGAAGTCTCCTTTGCAAGGAGATGTGGATCATCATTCTCATTAAAGACTGCTGACTCCATCCTCTCTGACATCACATTCAAATGCAGACCTCCATCTCCTCTGAAATCGCATTCATAAGCCTCTGCAGCAACTTCAAGTCCAGAACAATCAAAGCCTTCGGGGTAGCCACCACTCTGCTGCTTACTTGGGGAGCAGCTGCTACTTGAATTCTCTGCTGCGGCTTCTACAACATCTAAGTCCCATTTCGTTGAAGTCTGCAAAGTTTCATTGATAATATCTCTAGCTAGTGCCAAAACTCTTGGAGATGCAACTGGCAACAATATTTCCCTTGTTGTAACATATGAATCCTCATCCTCACTAAGGACTGATGAACCAGTTCCTTCTGACGACTCATCCAGATGCTGATTTCCATCATCACCTAATCCAGTATTCACTAATGACTGCTGCAAAGGCAGATAACACTTTCAGACTAAGAAAACAACCTCAGATAAGTATAGCAAAGCAAAATACGGATAGCTAAACTACCAACAGAAGTTCAGAAACAAATTTTTTCAAATGCTAAAAGCAAGAAGCATATTAGAGAAGGTCGAACCTGTTGTACAACCTTTAGATTTTCTGATTCAAGCATTTTATTTTTTTCTTCTTGCTCCATTAACTTCGTAACATATGTATCCTCATCCTCACTAGGGACTGATGATCCAGTTCCTTCTGACGTCTCATCCAGATTCAGGTCTCCATCATCACCTGATCCAGTATTCTCCAGTGACTGCAGTGAAAACAGATTTACACTATCAGACTAAGCAAATAACATCAGATAAGTATAGAGAGCTAAAGCAAAACAAGAACAGCTACACAATTCAAATGCTAAAAGCATATGAGAGAAGGTTGAAACCTGATGAGCAACTTCTAGATTCTCTGCGTCAAGCATTCTATTCTCTTCTTCTTGCTCCATCACTGTAGCTGCATCAAGTGGTGAAACAAACGGATTTTCGATATCATACGCACGGCTCAGCGGAATCCAGTGAAGCCTATAGATCCTTGTAGAACCACCGATCCTAATAACATCACCTTCCTTAACCTCAACACAAGCATGTGGCTCTACTCTCTGATCCGTAACCCAAGTCCCATGCACTAAAATTGGAAAAAAAAAAAAAAAATCCAAATCAATAACCAGAAACGCATAAACCGAGATCCAATTACATGAAACAACAATCTAATTATCGAGAAACCGTTTGAAATTCGAAATGGTGAAGAGATGATTTCATACCAGAGGATAGATCTGTGACGAAGAGTTTCTGAAGAGAAGGAATCGAGCGGATTTCTAAATGGAATCTGCTAATGCTTGGGTGCGTTAACAGAATATCACAATCTGGATGACGACCGACGACGAGAATCTCTTCTACCTCGTCATTATCGGATACAGTGGAATCGTTTATCTCCGGCGACGAGAAATCGCGACTGTTGACGACGAAGATGTTCTTGAGAATCGCGCCGTTTTTCAGAACGGTGAATACGGGGATCGTCTTCTCCGACACTTGTTGCTCCTCCGTCAGGTTCTCTTCCTTGACCTCCATGGCTAAGTCTCAAGAGCGAAATTGAGAGATTTCGAAAATCGAAATGAAGGAGACGAAGTACTCTCTATTTCTCTCTCTCTATCTCTTCCTGATTTTGGACGAGTTTTTGATTTTGAAAAGGAGGCCGTTGAGGTTTATGAGTGGTCGAATCGATGACCTCTCTATTTACTCGTAACGGCTAATTGTGAATTATTTCAAATTTACAAAACCAAATTAAATCCTTAACCGTACGGTTAAGGTTACCCAAGCATTATTTCAATTAGAGAACCAAATAAGTCATTTAATCGGAATTTTAATAACCCCGGTTTTTCAATTTCAATTTTATGGTTTCAAAACTAACCAAAAACAAACCGAAATGGAAATAGTTTGTTTAGGTTTGGTTTGGTTTCGGTTCGGTTTGGTTCGGTTTGGTTCGGTTTGATAAAATTCAGTTCAAATAAAAACCAAGTACATAAAAAGAGCAGCTTCTACTTAAAAACTCAAGAACAGGTTTGATGCAAAGTGAGAGTGTATACATAAAAGTTTGAGATAAAGAAAGTGAAGAGTGGGATCTCTATTCCTCCTTGGTACGAGCAAGCCTTGCACGATGCCTGAGCTCAGCTCTTTTCCATTTTACGATTAGGTAGCAAAGCGAAAAGAGTGTGTTTATCTGTCAAAAACAAAAATCAAACTCCATCAATATGATTTGATTTAAGGATCATATCATATGTCATTGTTCTTAACACAAACACGAAACATATCCTCGATTTCTCAGTTACTATGGTCTCGTTAATCAGAGTCTGTTCTATACATCTTTTTTTTTGTTTTCCAACAATCTAATAGGAACAATCAAACCTGTTTCATGAAACCAGTCGATTCTTATATGTTAATGCAGAGCAGAAAAGGAAAGAGCGAGCCACGGGCATTACTGAACACATACCAGGATTATCATTGCAATAACCAGAAGTGGTCCAGACCAGAGAACCGATAAAAAGACTCCTTGCTGGTCAAAGTAGTTTTGAGTTGAGAAGCTCTTCCAGTTTTTTCTCAACTCCCTATTGAGATTCTCTGCAAAGTATACCCCAGCCACTGCAAAAAAAAAAAAAAAAAATTGTCACATCACCATTCTGAATAATGAGTATTGAGCGAAAATACTCAAACAGATGCAAATGACGAGTTGACGAATCACATCAGAAAACAGTAAAAATCTTATATATAAAAGATGCAAGTGTTAAACTTTCATGGTTTTAAACTATACAATGTTGCTAAAATAAATAGATATCATATTTTCCTTTTACCAACCATAGTCTATGAGACTCTTTCACCATACTAACTCATAAACACATGTAAATCATTTCTCAATGTGCATAAATGTAACTCTCTAACCATGGATCCTGATATGTCCTAATAATTCTACTATACTCGACAACAAAAAACAACACCTAGTGCGTTTACTCGTAAGCTATCGACTAAATGAAAATATATTAAGAGCTTCATGTCAGAACTAGCTCCTCAAAACCCTTGATTCAATATGCGTAAATGTAACTCTCTAACCATGGATCCTGATATGTCCTAATAATTCTACTATACTCAACAACAAAACACAACACCTAGTTCGTTTATTCGTAAGCTAGAGACAAAATGAAAATATATATAGAGCTTCATATCAGAACTAGCTCCTCAAAACCCTTAAATTCAATATGAATGTTCCAACCTATTATAGTTAGATCATTGTATCAAAGAAAGAACAATCCTATAATCCAATATAGATAATACTAGACAGTTTCCAAAAGGAGAACCTTACATGCTAATAAGAAGAGGAACATATGGAAATTAAGATGCCTTCTAGAAACAAGAGTCACCAGTAACAACACAGCATGAAACGCCATTAAACCTATAATCCAAGGTTCCTGCCATATACAAAATTCAAATCCTAATGTAAATATGAGAATTTAGGGTATTAAATCCCAAATTTTATCACAGAATAAAATGTAAGATTACTGGATTCCAAAATTCCTCAGACCAATTGATACAATCGAGTAAGAAATTTTCTCGAGATTCAATAACCTTCCAATCAATGGCGTGAAAAAATCCGATGAAGTTCTCGTAAGCAGGTTGCATTCCCGTTCGGAGCTCTCCGGAGAGTTTCTGAACCAGATCCGCCATGAGATCCATTTGTTGCTCCATCGCCGATCTTATTTCTTCCATTGTCTACTTAAAAATTCACAACCAGATTCCAGGTTTTTGAAATTGCAGCGCTGCTAAATAAAACACTCACACTCTTGAAGTAACCAAATCCGTGTTTTTTTTGTTTTCTCCTTCGATTCAATTCTCAGCTTTTCTCAAGCTCTCCTTAAGTTTTTAACGAGATTTTGCTTAATGCTCTCGTAGTTGCTAGAATGATGAAGGAAAAAATAATCGACGTGTTCCCATAATGCCCTTGTGGTTTCACATTTTTACAATAATGCCATTTATACAAAACGTTAAATGTTTAGCCAAGAGGTGGTGGTAGTATGATTTTTCGGGGAACATCACTTATCTTTAAAACCAAATGAGTTGATCTTTGATTAACATGATATAAACATAAACACTTTAAACATTATTTGGTTAAGAATCAACATATATTATAGCCAAAAGGCATCAATCTCATATTGTTATCAAAATAATACATACTTAAATTAAAAAATCATTCTCAAAGATATAAAAATATATGAGTTGAGAGAAGGATTTTATTTAATGGAGTTTTTATCTCCTCTCCTTTACAACGCTTAACAAATCACTCAATGATCCCACTAACCTTAATAACGATTAGAAGAATCCATATGCACTACTATATAATTTATATGTGCTTATCATATATATAGTTAGAGGATTATTAACATGTCTATCAATAATTTAAAAAAGAATAGGACAGAAATAAGAGACAAAAAAAAAAAAGCAACTTCAGGATTTGGATATTGTTTTGGGTCGTTGCTTCTTACGGAAGAGGTAGTTTAGTAGCAGTCCAAGCAAAGGGAAACCTGTAACCACACCTATGTAACCAAGCCACCATACGGACCGTTTCGTCTGCCGACACAGCTCCTTAAAGCTTCTCTTTGTTACATCAAAAACTTCATGCTTTGGTCCTCTCTGGTTCGATGCTCCTGACTGTGGTGTGGTGGCATTGATGTCATCTTCCTCGTACTTGACTGCTGCCACCAACCCATCTTCTGCAATGTTTAGGTACGGGCCTTGGTTTATCGATGGCTCTTGTTTCCCTGATCCTGAGCCGCTTCTCTCTTGAGCCTACAGAACAGAACAGTTGAATAATCTATATTCCAATCCTAACATGTAGAAAACACAGAAACTTACTTTCTGTATATGCATATAACGACTGCAACTAAGTGCACCAAGAAACTCGTTGGTGGCTCGAACCCACCTGTGTACACAACATATCTAGACAGTGAAAAACAGGAAGTACTAATCCGTTTTGTGTTACTTTATTAGAAGGTGAGAAGATACCAACCACAAGCTAGATCCGGTTAATCCTTCGAAGAATGCTAGATGTCCTCCGTGATTTGTTGTAGCCAAGACAATGTTTTTGTTTGCCCTTTTCAAAGAAAACTTCATGTTAATCTCTGTAATAGATTTCAAGATATTAAAGAGATTTGTGTATTACCGGCATTCATCCCAGGGAATAGCTTCCTTTGTGCATAATGGATCATCTAGAGCACTTATACAGAGTAGCGGGATTGCCACATTTTCTACGTATTGGGTACTGCTAGATTTTCGGTAAAACGTATCCACAGTCTGCGTAAAGGTGTAACTCCATTGCCATTTTGTCAAATCAACAGAGAACTTAATGCTTGATTAGGAAAAGATGTATATAGCAATGATAAAGCCAATTCTTAGGGAAAACTAATACCTCAAATTTTCCGACAAGACAGGTAGCATGGTTGTCAAAATCTCGGATGGAACGTGACTGATGAAGCGAAAAAAAGTTAGGCCACAACAGAAGATGTTAATAGGGAAAGAAATGTGTAACTTTTTTTATGGATGGAACTTTTATGTTTTCGTTATTAGGTCAAGAACTCTGCTTCTTTCAGTGCATAAACCAAGTAGATTGTATAGTTTATGGATCTGTGGTTACACTACTAACCTTTTTTATGCCTTCCCAATTAGCAAGCCGTGAATACTGCGGTTCATGTCTGCAAATGAAACTTAAGTTATAACTGAAACCTGATCATCTCAAAGTAGTATATCTGAAATGTCTTCTCTCAACCAATCTTACAAACTCTAAATCTAGGCGGTTCTTGACCAAAGAGGTGGACATACAATTGGGCATAACCTTGGAGTCCGATGGTGAGAGCTTTGTCGTACAACTTTTGTTTAAACGTCCGACAGATAAACCTGTCACCAATCTTTTTGGGGGGATACAAAGGAAAAGAAAGGCATAATGTATCAAACATCAACTTGTATCAAACGAAACCCTTAGTACTAATTACAAGTTCAAAGGTCTGAAATTGGAACCCAGTGAAGAAAGTCTAAGAAGTACTAATTTCTGATCAAATACACAGCCAATGTTGGAATCAATAAATCTAGAAGAAGAAAGCTCTGAAAAAAATAGCTCACCAAGAGGTCCCATGGAGAGCAAATAGCTACAGCACCCCTCAGAGGAGTCTTTTCACCTTCTTCTCCAAGGTATTTGACCTGAAACATGAGATAGATTCTAGGTTTATGTCATCTATTAGATGAACCTCCTCGTGCATATCAATGGTATTGAAAAAAAACTAAACAGGCAAGCTGCTCTTTTATATTTGAATGAAGCATATGGTGCAGCCAACTGAGCAATATGCAACAGAAGGTCCATGGAAGACTAAGAAAATAATAACACTTCAACATAAGTCAAAGCTAAGCATAGTTTCACAACTGGATCAAAACTAGAGAGAAATTAAAATTGTAAAACACATGAGGTTCCTTAATTTAGTACCAGAATATTAGCTCCAATGCTAGTTCCAATAGCAAAAAGAGGAGCCATAGGGTACTCGTGTTGAAGATAACCAAGAACCACCCGTATATCCTCCGTCCATCCAGCATTATAGAACAGATCAGACTGCATCACATTTGCAACATAACAAGATTATAGAACAATATATACATATATAAAGTAAGCACAACCGTTTCATAAGAGTGTAAAACCCATGACTTATGAACTCACAGTAACAGAAACACCGCCTAATCCTCTATGATTGCTAATAACAACATTCCAACCTGTTTTTGCAGTGTTGTACGCAAGATGCTTTAAATACTGCAAATCAAAAATCATCAATGCAATGTTATAAAGGCAGAGTCATAGACTCATAAACCATAATAAGAGATATTTAAAGCAAGACTTACAGCAGATGAAGAATCACTAGTTAACCCTGGAATTACAACTGCAATAGGCGTTGTATCTTCTTTATTAATTTCATTCTGATTATCAACATCACCATCATCAAGAACTGCACAAATTCATCAACCAGATTCATACATAGTATAACAAAATCAACATTTCTAACTTCAAAGTCACTAAATTTTTTACCATCAGAGTTCTTCAACCAATCCAATGCAATCGTTCCTCCATCAGAAGTACGAAATAGCTCTCTAACACATTATACAAAAAAAAAACATCAAACAATGATTAATTTCTAATTAAATAAAAAAAAAAAATTCGAATCACCTTTTATAGCTAAAAACTGGAGGCAATCCATGAAAATTCAAGAAACAAGTTTGAAGATGAGGACTCGCTAACCACGGCGTCGCTACATATCTGAAAAAAAAAAAAATTCAAAAAAAAATCAGAAAATCGAAATTCACAACGCTCAGATTCAAATTTTTTGAGTACTACTCTCACCGGCCGTGAAGGATCCGACATTGAGAAACAACGCCGTGGTAAAGAGAAGAATCTGGATTGTATATGAGATTGACACGGCATCTGAAATAGTGAAGAAACGTATCACCAATGAAGTGAAACTCGACGAAATTGTAGAAGAAGATGATCCATATTAGGAAGAGAGCGATTAGGTAGTGATGAATTGGGATTAGGGAAATAGCTTGAAAGAGAAGCTCGTATGGTGATTGAGATTGAATTGGATCTTCCATTGATTTGCTCTCTGTGTGTGTGTGTGTTTTTTTTTGTGTGTGGCAGATTTGGCGATGGGAATTAGAGAAGGATTTTTTTTTTTTTTTTTTGTTAGGCCAACGAACGACGAAGTGGCGGGTGAAGATTTTTCAGGGACTTAAATGTTTATTATTTTATTATTTTAATTCATATTTTGAATTTTTTTTTTGTTTGATTATTTCACGCCGACACTCTCGCTTCTTTTCGGATTGTGTGTGTTTTTGTTTTGTTTTGTTTTCCTTCAAACGAATACATTATTAAATGTTGAAGCTAAACAGTTTGTAGAGGAATTACATTGATTCACACTATCTTGATTTAATTTTTAGTTTGTTTGTGTGTATGTTTGGCTAACTTGTTTAACCAATCGTTTGTCTTTTTTTTAACAGCAAGTTTTTGTAAATTATCATTTCCAACCCCCAATCAATATCATCTAAAAAGCCTATGCTTGCTTCTATTGTTTATAGTCTACATTAGTATTTTTTTTCTTTTTTTTTTTGGCTTAATCCATTAGTATAGCCAAACTCATAATATATGAGTATAGGGAATGATATTTTTCACCCCTAAACAATGGTGACTCTTAAAAAAAAAAAAATCAACATGAACTTTCATATGAGTGTTGAAATCAACTTTGAGTCAGATGTCACATGATATTTTTTCGCTGAGTCATATACCACGTAGATTTTTCAATTTTTTTTTTTTTTTTTGAAGTTTTATGCAATGTTCTGTATCTAAATTTTTTTGACACTTATAATGGAGAATCGAAAACACCATTAACTGTTTAGTCATCTTATCGTTCTTTTATAATTTATGTAGGTGCAACAACCATAGGGTTACAGCCATTAAACAGTTGTAATGTTTAGATATAATGTTTTCGTTTGAGTAATTATCAAAAATGTCTAAGTGGTATAAACACGTAAGTGATTCATAAATATATTGAGATTTTTTTTAAAAAACATATATTTCTAAGTAGGCATTAACAATGAGGATATAGAATCAGATAATAGCGAGTAAAAGTCAGGTAAGGATAATTCGGGTTCCAGAAACTACTACACAAAGTATACGTATTAATATAAAGATCGGAGAATAGCGAGTAAGGGTAGAGTAAAAGTATGATCATATAGTTTAAATTACTATCCAAACAAGTAATTTTCTTAATTAAAATTGCTATTTTAACGGATAATATTATCTTATAATAATTTGTTTTTGATAGATTATTTATAGAAACTTTTGGATATATTTTAAATAATTTTTTTAAATATCGAATAATTTTGAGTAAATTTAAGAACATATAACAAGTTTATAATTACCCAAACAAAAACAT
Source organism: Barbarea vulgaris (assembly GCA_963667165.1). Classification (NCBI taxonomy): domain Eukaryota; kingdom Viridiplantae; phylum Streptophyta; class Magnoliopsida; order Brassicales; family Brassicaceae; genus Barbarea; species Barbarea vulgaris. The sequence continues at coordinate 16,456,530 of OY763889.1, forward strand.
TTAATCTAAACATTATAACTGTTTAATGGTTGTAATCCTATAGTTGTTACGGTTACATAAATGATAAAAAAATGATAAGATGGTTAAATTGTTAATGGTGTTATCGATTCTCCATTATAAGTGTCAAAAAAATTTAGATCCAGAACATTGCATAAAACTTCAAAATGAAAAAAAAAAAAAAAAATTTGAAAAATCTACGTGGCATATGACTCAGCGAAAAAATGTCACGTGTCATCTAACTCAGCAGAAATATGTCATGTGGCATCTGATTCAACAGTTTGACTAACACTGTTTTAGTCAAAATTGATTTTAGTATCCATATGAAAATTCATGTTGATTTTTTTTAAAAATTGTAAATTCAAAATGAAAAATGCACTGAATCTTAATTGTGTATTAAAAAAAAAACACCGTAAAAATAGTTTATGTTAATTTTGACCATTTTCACACTTATAGAGTTTGGCCTCGGGGCCGGGGCCGGTCCCATATTGGATCACCCCATATTTATAGATCTTGTTTTAATATCAAGGAGATGGGTAACACTGAAAATTGTAGCACAGTTCATAATACTTCGATTCGAATTTCTTATTATTTAGACATCCCCGACACTTAGTTTTATTTCTTTAAAAAAAAAACCATCGAAACCCATTGAAGGTCTCATGATCTCATCCCATCTTGTCGATCGGAATATTTGTTTTTGTTACTTCATTTCTTCTTTCAACCATAGTCCCTTTGAGACCTTTGCAAAAACTAATTCATTTTCCTAATTTTACAGACTATCCAACATATACAAACCAAAAAGAGTCGAAGCAAAGGTCAGATTAACGTTAGTAATTAATAATGTCTTCACTCATAAATTGTTCTAACAGGATATTTTTTTTTTCCTCTAGATTTTATTGATAATCCATAAAAAATACATAATGAAATACATAGGCCGGCAAAATAACTAGATATCCCCGAATACATAGTCCAAAAAAGGGAAACAAGGTCTCAAATTACAAGGAGGCTAAATCAACCTAAAGGATTATAAATCACAAAAGCGAAACGACAAACACAAATATTATAAACTGGAACTCTATCCAAATAGACTTGATATTAGAGCTCACGTCAGAATATTTGGGCCTCATAAGCCCATTATGGCCTAGACAAGTCATACTTGAAAATTGAAAATGCCTCTAGAGACTAGAGTTCTCACTCGACGTTTGGGAGCCATTCAAGGATCTACAATTCCCATCGTCTCCAGAAACATCAGCTATAGTAAACGCACGTGTACACTGGAGAGAGACACCAGAAGCGCACGTGTTCAAGGTGGATCTAATCCTACTACCTGGGATGAAGAAAGAAGAAGTTAAAGTTGAGATTGAAGACAACTCTGTGCCTTAAGCTCAGCGGAGAAAGACACGTGGAGAAAGAAGAGAAGCATGACACGTGGCATCGTGTTGAGAGGTCGAGCGGGACGTTTTCGAGGAAGTCTAGGTTACCGGAGGAGAATGTGAAGATGGATCAAGTGAACGCTTCAATGGAGAATGGTCTTTTGACTATGACGGTGCCTAGGGTGGAAGTGAAAAAAGCTAAAGTTAAGTCTATTGAGATCTCTGGCTGAGTCAATGTTGTTTGAGTTTCATGGTATCTTCTAGGTTTTGAGTTTGGGTGTGGTATGGTGGTGATGATGATGATGATGGTGATGTTTATTTGTGTTGTAAACTAAAAGTATAATGATGGAGTTTTATTATTGTAGTGTTAATGTTAAAATCTACAAGTTACAAAGTTTTCTAAAATTGAGATTGTTGCTTAAATTCTTAAAGTTATATTTTTACACCCTCAAGTGAGAGTAAAACAAAGTTTTGATTTCATTATTGAATTCAAATGGAGCCAACAACCAAGTTTATTACAATGTTTCTTTGGAACAACACGATATTGTATTAAGAAACATAGATGGTAAATAGAAAACTAGATAGAAATTAAAGAAAAGTTTGGGTATAGAAATTATTGAAAGAGAAGCATTACAATCTCACGGATTTAGTGAGAGAGAAAGAGAAAGATCATCATTTTCTTTCTCGAAAACCATTTCTTCTATTGCATTGTTTGACTCTTTAAGTTGCGCTTGGGTTTGATAACTACTTTCAATAGAAGGAAAAAGATCTAAACACACTGGTGATGATGCAAATGGTAATGGTTGCAGGTAGGGTTGGAATTGGACAATAGCAGGTTGGATTGCGATTTTCGTAAAAGCCGAACTCTGGCCCATTCCTCGACGTGGGTCAATGTGCAATCCTGCAAAATCAGAGTTTGGTGAACATGTGTATTTATTGTAGACCATGTTAGATAATCCTTTCTATTACCTTTGAAACGGGATTGTTCAAATCCTGGTGGAAGTGGGTTAGAAAATGAATGTAGGTGCGGATATGGATATGGATCTGGATCTGTGTGGTTCAAATGAGCCAGATGTGCCATGTTTTGTCTTTTTATCGCTATCTCCCTCAAGTGAACATTTTGATGACCACCTAGTGCTTGTGGTTTAGCGAACCTCTTACGACAATACTTGCAAGCGTACTTCAAATCCTCTATCGGCTCGGTGGTAGAGCCAACATCGATTACAGCACTCACATAACTCGTGCACGAGGACAAATTTTTGTTGTCAATCGGATTCATCAGACTATTGCAAGTTTAGCTTGATGATATGACTGCACCCAAATAAGTATTTATAGATTCATACCTTGTATGTACTTTTAATATTAAAGAAATATGTTTGAATAATATTAATGCATATTGATGTAATTGGAAAAAGACTTATTTTTTAGTAATACATTTGCCGAATTGCATAGTATATTTGTTTCTCAATTTAATATTTATTCCTCTTATTTAGTCAAAACTTGTTACAAACATTACTTACTTCCAAAATCACTTGAGAATTTGGTTAATTATATCTTTTGCCTTTTTAAATTTGAGACATGGTTAAAATAATTATTTATAAGAGTTTAGAGATTTAACTAGTGGCTCTTTATGTAGCCAACTTTAGAAAACATAATTTAAACTCTTAAATAAGAAATTGCACGTTTTAGTTTTTACATTTTTAGGTGGTTTTTTCATCATTACCATTTCTTTACATATTTCCATACAGTTTGTTCTTAAAATTTCATATAGTTTCTGTAAATTTTATATCAAGACAAGATCAAATGTTGTCTTAAAAATTTTATAAACATAAACAACATAAAACTATTGAAATTTGAAGTTAATAAGAGCAAGACTAATTGAATTATTTAAGTTTTTAAGTATTTTAATATGTTTGTGTATTAAATAAAATTTACTATGATTCTCAATTTTAATTGACTTTCAGTGTCTAAAATTTGTATATAATCTTTTTGGAGCAACCAAATCTGCAGTGGTATGAGATCTATTGAGTCTCTCAAACAAAAAATAATAATATTTTAATAGAATCTAATTATATAATTTAATTTTTAAAATTTTAAAAGAATTAAACCAGTTAATCATGGAGAAGTGTTGGAATAAGTTTTCATGGGTCTCTCAAATGTTCTCATTTGAGAACCCCATCTTATTCTCTTTCTTTTTATTTTGATTTTTTTTTTTTTTTTATATAATTATAAGAGACTTAGAGACTCCCACTGATTATAGTAATGTTTATGCATCTAAATTCTTACACGAGGAAGATAAATATTGTAATAAGTTAATTATTGAAATGATATGCTAATGCAAAATGGAAAGAATTTGATTTTTTGTTCTTTTACTTTTCACAAAAGGAAAAGGAAAGAGTTACGTCCTTTTTTAAAGGGAACATAAAACATATATATATATATATATATATATATATATATTTATATTTTACGTATAGAGAAAGCAAAGCCTTGCTTTCTGATGTAATTTAGAAGAGTGACGACGAGGATAAGTGATCTTCCACCGGAATATGTTGAGAAGATACTCACAAGAACTCCGATAACATCTCTGAAAGTAGTGCGATCTACTTGCAAACTATGGAACACTTTAACCAAAGACTGGATTTTGGGTAAAGCAATGGCAATGCAACAGTTTGTAGGGTTTATGACTATGGATTCCAAGGTTTGTTCAATAAGATTCGATCTATGTCGCAAGGAAGGCGAAGACTTAGTTGATCTATCTATAAAGTAAGTATATATACTTAATCAAGTCGAGATATCTAAAATCTTTCACTGCGATGGGTTATTGTTATGCGTGGCCAAGAACAACAACTCGATGCTTTTGGTGTGGAACCCTTATTTATGGCAAACAATGTGGATCAGACCGCGAACAAATTTTCACAACTATGCATCTATGCACTCAGATATGAAATCAGTCGTAACCACAAAATCTTGAGGTCTTTGGAAAATGATAGGTACATATACGAAATCTACGATTTTAGTTCTTATTCATGGAAGGTTCTTGATGTTACTCCCTACTTGAAAATACATTTTTATCAACGCGGTGTGTTTTTGAAAGAAAATACTTTTTTTTTTTTGCTTATGGGAAAAATGAAGAAGAGAGATTGAACAATTTTTACTTTGTTTTGATTTTACAAGAGAGAGAGATTTGGACTGCGTCTGTCTCTTCCGTTTCACTCTCCTTGTATAGAGACATTGTGACTCTTTCATGTATTAGAAAAGAACAGCTCGCGGTTCTATATCAACAAAACAAGGTTTCTTTTAACATATTGCAGATTTGGGTTACGACTAGGATTGAGCCTAATGGTGTGTCATGGAACAAGTTTTTGAATGTGGAAATGAGACCATTCAAACTCACTGGTGTTCGGTTTGATGAGAAAGCTGAGAGCTTCTTCATTATTAAGGAAGATAAAAAGGCTGTTGTTTTCGATCATATATAATTATAAACCTCATAATTCAGCTTTTTAATATATTATTTATTTTTCCCAAATGATTATGCAGTAACGTCTCTTATGTACACAATACAACTACAAAAGGAAAAAAAAATAGAACAGCAATACAAAACCAAAACCAAATTACACCCACAAAACTAACAAATAGTACAAAGTTGTTACTAACCTCTTTGCCATTTTTTGAACCCGAATCATCAACTAAAATGACATTCGTGGGATCAATCGTATCCGCATTCTTATATCATCAATTTTTAGGGATAAGAGACGATGATGGTTACCATTCATCCAATCCCGATTCTGAAACTCAGATGGCGCGGAAAAGTAGTTAACTACAAGCTCCGAATGGTGTCCACGCGATCAATCACATCGAGGGCTTTCATGCGATCAATGTCAAAATCAATGATGGGAACAGAAGAAGGTCTTCTGCTTGAGAAAGTATCCTTCTTATTCTTCATCATCTCGCCCATCATTGGCGAGTGGCTACTGCTTTTGCTCAGCCTATGGTGCTTACATAGCCGTGTTTTAGCCACCGTTTCAAACTCTTGGCTCTTGCTTATTCCTGGCGTCTTTTTTCTCTTGCTCACGTCTCTAAGCATCTCTTGGTCCTCCATAGTAAGCAATGGAGAGCCTATACTTGGGTTGTGTGAACCGCTGGAGAGTTGGATTGTTTTCTGGTTAGGTGATCTGATTGGAGACTTAACTGGAGATCTTAGGCCACAACCAGTAGTGGCCCTTACTTGGGTGACCAAATGATGAAGCCATACCACCAGGTCTAATATGTAAGCCTCGGTTTTTTCTTTATCTGCATGGTGAAGTGTATCTATCCTTAGTATGGTCTGACCTGCAGGTCTCTGGTTCGTGTCCGTCCTGAAATTATTTTGCATAATTTAACATTCAGAAAGTAAATGCAATAGCCAAAAAAGTATATTAAACAGAGAATAGCCTAAGAAGCAGCTTGTCCTCAGAGCTTACCCAGAACTTGCCCATTCTCCAACCCATCCAAACCCGTGATGCGCTCTGGTTGAGAAAAGAAAAGACAAAAGAATAAGTTTGACTATAATTAGATCTTACGGGGTTTTGTAACATGTAACACGCACTAGTTGAGAGAAAATTAAGACAGATAACATGTTCCATTGACCCGCAAGATGACACTAAACAAGATAACGAGAAAGAAAACATCGCAGAAGCTTACTTGGTTGTGTTTGTAGCAACAGGAACAAGCCATTGCAACGTTTTTTCCATTTCGGCTTTTATTTGAGGAACAGTGAGCTGGTTCAAACAAATCAGATAAGTGTGGTAAACAGGCATACAAATAACATTTCAATTAACAGTGCACCTCGTAAACTCATTTTGTCAGCACAGAAGCAATATGGGAAGGGTACCTCTTCCTTAACCTGGAAGGACTGTATTCTGGAGCGTAAAGCAGATTTTATACTTGGGGGTAAACCTTGGTACAAAGCATCTCTTGTACTTGCAGGCATAGTGCTAGACCGGGATACCTATTTATAGAAATGAGAAAATAAGTTAACTATGCCGATATGGGTCCAATACGAGAAACAGACATTTCACATTCCCAGGCAACTAGAATTTGGACAACAGGCCAAATACAGAGTAAAACTAAGTGATAAAAAGAATATTAACTTACAAGAGTATCAATTTGAGTAATGATATTTGCGTAATGTAAGGCAAGACCAGCAGAGCCCAATTTTTTATGATTGATTGCCGGGTCATTTGCGGGCTTATCAGGATCTGCATATCAGGTAGAATGATCATGATTTCTATGGACATGTTTCATTTTAGATGCAAATAAAAAAACAACATCCTCTGTCTTCTCGAAAGCTGAAATAAGACTAAAACGCTTTATCCAATAACCAACCCTCACCTGCACCACCAAAGGCTTCGTGAATCTCCAAATGCAAGAAATGGACAACGTCTACGAATTTCTCCATCACCTTAGCAATACCAGTGTTTTCAATAATTAACAACGGAGTCCATATGAATCAATCAACTTCCCGAGAAAGGAAATATTAATGATTTATCAGTTTGCAGCCCATACCTCTTCCAAGATCCTAGACCAAAGAGATTTTTTCTTTAAGTTTCTTACATGCTTCTTCTGACTCTTTAATTCAGTTCTCAAGATAGCAAGGGTATCTCCCACACCTTACGTAGAAATAGCACGAATGGAAGAGAAATTAGAACAATAACCAACAAAAAATAAGAAAATAGAGCGTGAACCAATATATATCATTCCCAAAGATATATCCTGTGGTTTTAGACAATTAGAACATATACATTAATATTATTTGGTACCTACCTCGTTGTGCTGTGCTTGGGTTCTCTTCTTCCTGGATCTTACGTTGGTAATCTTGTTCAAACCTATCTAGCGCATGGAGTTCATGGTACAAGTCCTGAAAATATAGCATATAATCAGAGTAAATCGCCACCGAGAAGTCTAACAATAGCGAATATTACCAATTTGCATAAAAATACGTACAGCTGTAAAATGAACAAATGACATTAGCTGGTGCATTATGGTTTCTGCTTCCTGTTTCAAATGTTTCTGGGGTGTAGATTCAGAACCCAACCTAAATCATAACACAAAACTAATGAAAGGTCAGATACTTTCCAAAAAGAATAAGACCAAATGTATGACCAAAAGTGACAGTCACAGAATCATGTTGGCACCTGTCAAAGAAGCGATCCAGGTTGTGGTATTGAGGATCCTTGCAACGATTCCCAAAACGCACCACCTCTCCAGAAAAAATCCTCAACTCTTCCCTGTTTATGATAAATAATTTTAATTGTTACTTACCTCCAAACTACAAATAGAAAACAGTGTAAAGAATATACAGCATCAACATATAACATTGTAACATACAAAAATTACCTTTTATCTGCAGCAGCTATTCTCAACAGTTCATCCATGTCTTTCGATATTAAGTTTTGAACACCTTCTGAAGGTAACACTACCTCTTTTAAATGCGTGATGCTATCTTTTGAAAGAGAATGCATAAGATTGGCGCCTTTAACAATGGTGTTAGCAACTTCAAAAGACAAGATTGAGATCTTATTCCCTTTAATCGTCGTCGCAGAAGAAAATCCCCCACTAAGATTCAGATTCGTCATGCTACTCCCAAGTGTATCCAGTACATCCACAGCTTTACCAAGTCCCATAGTACCAGCCCTGCCCAAAATAGAGCTTACTTCCGAAACCTATAAAACCGAAACACAATAGTATTACTTCAAGTTCATAAAAGAGATAACTTGGAACTCATAACTAAACCCACAGTCACAATGCTTAACATTTCATTACCTTTGCCACAGCAGCTTGCCTAGACTTAACGGATCTAGATTTCTGCGATAAAACCCTCGATAACCGAGGAATCCCATCCTCGATATTCTGAGGATGTGATCCACCAGAAGCTATGTTCAGATTAGGAAACGAAAACGATTCCGATGTTCGCTTATTATCATCCACAATCTCCCTCACTGGAGAAGGGTCAGTATCTTTAAGTCCACCTTCTTCACTAGACTGTAAATTCACTTCAATACCATTATTAAGATGAAGACCATTAACATGTGTAAAGCTTCCACCAGGAGCATTATTTACAGATGAACTCCTAGAACAAAGCCCACCCATAATTGCTGTTACCAATATATATATTATTATCAAAAATCAGCTTCAATAAACTCTCTTGAAGCTCTCCATATGCAAAAAAAAAAAAAAAAAAAAAAACTAACAAAGACAGTTGAGAAATTGAAGAAACTCGATCTACGAGACTTGAAATGGATGAACAATGTTACAAGCAAAACACAGCAATCTCAAATCCTGATCCGTATCAAAGCAACAGTCCATTAATGGAGCAAAATTGCTCAGAGGCTCATATAAAAACCTGCAAATGAAATCAAATCCAGTTTCTGATTAAAGTCAAATCGAAAACCCTAACGAATTCAGCTTCAAAAAGCCAAAAGACATATTCAATAAGTAAGCTTATATGAACAGTAGAAAAATACAAACCTAAAGAAGAAGAAACTTGGATCTGGGAATTAGATTGAATATAGATTCTTCGATACTTTGAGGCTCGTTTCTTGAGTAAAAAAAAAAAACTCTGAGAAAGTGATAAGTTACAGCTGAAGAAACGCGAAGATGTCGTCTAGAAGCAAAGAAGAAGAAACGCGAGAAAGAGAGATTTGAAAATTTGGAGTCTGTAGAGGAGAGGTTTTGTTGAGAGAGTTGGAGAGTGTGGAGATGGTGAAGAAGTTAAAGCCAAAAAAATCAAACCCGTCAAAGAGCTTCTTCGCTTAACCCATTTCTTACACTTTCTTCAATACACACTTTTTTTTTTTATATATATATATATATATTTATTACTAACAAGTTGCAATATAGTAATTGATTACTCCAATTATAACATATTTTAAAAAAAAATTGGTTTTCATTAAAACATATTTTATTTTGTTTCAGTTTTATTTTATTTTTGTTGATAAAACATTTTTTACAAAAATAAATAAAATCTAACTTTTGGATATAAATAAATTTTGATTTAAGATATTTTAAAATTTATAATATTAATGATCTTTAAAAAAAAAAAAAAAACCATGATATCAAATTTTGAGAGGTCATAATATGAATTTAGAATATATGAAACTATAAGGTAAAGAGTTTTGTTAGATTTTTCGGAAAGAGTAATAATAATTATTTGTTTTTATATAATTTTCTTTGTTTGAATCTAGAAAGTCTGTTGAACAAAATAAAAAACAAATTCTAGAAAGTCTTTGCTAATGTTATTGTAGAGATCCCTGAAAAAAGAAAAGTGAAAAAAAAAATCAGTCAACATGTGTATGCATATCTAGAATTTAGTTATGAAAATGAAAGTTGACTTTTTACCAAATAAAGAACAACAGTATCGAAACTAGGCTTGGATTTACAATTTTTTTACCAAATTACCTTAGTGTGTCATTATAGAGCCTTAATAGCATGGTCAAAGGAAGTTGGAAAAGAAAAGGAATTTGTTTATATAATCTAGAAAATAAAACTTATTGAAAAATAAATTGTTATTGTGTTTCATGATTAGTCAAAATAGGTTACATGAGATAGTCATACGTGAATCATATGGAGTCGATGTTTGATCATGAGCATACATCTTTGGTATTGTGGTAATATTTATGCTTAAAACTACCAAAGTCATATTTTAATATAATGATAAAGTTGTGCAATTGATTATTTTTAGGTTACTTATTTAACTGCAAATTTAATAGTGAGAAAATAATAAGATTTTTGGTAGTTTGCCTCTCTTTTGGACCAATTCCAAGAGTCAACAAGTTCACATCGGTCAAAAAAAATTTCTTATGAGTTATATAAGACTGTCTCCATCGCATATTTGATTCCACAATTCAATTTCTAATTTTTTTTTGAAAATAATTAATCCGCCCCCACACTCTTTATACAAAAAAAGCCACATGACTACTACTCATCCAAAAACGCGTTCAAATTTATGTTGATTAGTTATATGAGTGTTTGTTGAATATATGTGGGTGGTGGCTAATAATTATGAAACAAAAAAATATATATATAAATTAACAAAAAATCTATGGGTGTTGGAGTTTGATGATCAAACAAAATGAGATAAACCAACTTTGACAAAAAAAGATATGTTCGTGACTCGTGAGGATCATAATTTATTTACGGCAAATGATGGAGATTGGATTCACTTCGTTGAATACGATGCCGTTTTTATAATCCTAACCTTTTATTTTCTGGATTTGATGTCTATGGAATCTTTTTTTATGTTGGATTATAACTTTTTCTTGTTAAGGGGTTTTCATTCTAATATTAAAAAAAAAAAAAAAAAAAGTTATACGAATTGCTTAATTCTGTATTTAGGTTTTTTTTTTCTTAGTTATCTAAAACCCAAAATAATTAAAATAAAATTATTTTAAAATATACCCAAAATAATTATATTTTTAGTATATACTTTTACATTATAAGTTCACACGAAAGTTTCTTATACTCGCACGACACGACGTACACGCAACAATATTGGAAGATATTGTGAGATCTTAAATTTGTTTCAACCCCGAGATACCTTATAATTTATATAATATACCCTTCAATATATGCAGTTTTTACTCTAAGGTCTTCTTATTATATAGTTCTAATTCTAACGTGAGAAATGTCATAACTTTTTTGGAAATTCTGCGATTGGACGATTGTGGAATGGTTCTAAGAAGATCCAAAGTTCGTTGTGTTACTATAGGTTTAATTTCAACTTTGAATATGCATATAGATCTTATTATAAGTCTAATTTCAACTTTCAGATACAATACTCAATATATATAACTTTGCTGTGTTCCTATACAAATTACAACGTATGCAATATAAGTAAATTAAAACAAACCTACACATAAGTAATCAATCACGGTACAATACTTTAAGATCCACGCAACGAACCTTCGCTGATCCTTGTGGAACCTGGTCCGGACGATGTGATTCCCATTGTCTGAAACGATCGCGTAGCAGACGAAGAAGATGATCGAGTCGGACCTGAAGCAACCAACATAGATGCACGGCTTGTGCTCATACTGTTCCCTGAAAACGATACATCGGTTAAGGTCTTTGGACCCGGCGGCTTGTTTATCGCCGTGATTCCTTCTAGCATCTGAACCACTTTTCCCATTGTAGGCCTCTGCAATGGCTGCTCTTGTATGCACCAGAAGCTTGTCTGAACCATCCTCCTCACTTGGTCCATATCAACCGTTTGATCTGAGACTAAACGTTTGTCTAGGATTGCCTCGGTGTTGCCCTTTTCAAACTCATCGTAAGCCCATATCGAGAATTTCTTGTGGTTTGTCTTCTCTGAGACATCAAAGTTCCTTTGTCCGCTGACTAGTTCTAGTAAAACCATTCCGTAGCTATAGACATCAGATTTTGAGGTTATGGGAAGATTTGCGAGCCATTCAGGTGCTAAATAGCCTCTTGTTCCTCTAATGCTGCTCATGTTTTTGTATCTGTTGTCTTTTGGGTTCAAGAGTTTAGCGAGTCCGAAGTCTGAGACTTTGGCAGTGTAATTGTCATCCACGAGAATGTTCTCGGGTTTAATGTCGCAGTGTACAATGCAGTCGCGACACTCCTCGTGTAGGTAAGTTATCCCCTTTGCCGTCCCAAGAGCAATGTTATACCGACACTCCCAAGTCAACAATTTCCCTGAATCAGTACTAAACAAGAAGTTATCGAGCGATCCGTTTCTCATGAACTCATAGACGAGAAGCCTGTGTCTTCCTTGGGAGCAAAACCCGATCAGTCGGACTAGATTCAGATGGTGTGTGCTGCTAATGGTTGCAACCTCCATCCTAAACTGCTTCTCTCCTTGCTCTATTCCTTCGAGTTGCTTCACTGCAACCACGGTTCTATTCGGGAGCACGCCTCTATACACAGTTCCAAACCCTCCAGCTCCAAGCTTCTCTTTAAAACTTTTGGTGCAACGCTGAAGCTCCTTGTAGGAAAACTGCACGGGCGCACCAGAAGCATACTCAAGCAAAGTGTAATGAGACGATAAAGCTCCAAACCGAGGATTCTTTCTGCAGCAACACCACCAGAGACCTACCTCCACTACAACCAAACCAACAAGCCCAGATACAACAGCAACTGCGACAATCCACAATTTCACTTCCGAGTTGTTATCATCATCGCCATTCTTTGCAACCAAAGGTGGGTTAAGCAACACAGGACCGCACACTTTAATATAAGAAGTACTCGGAACCGATGGCCTCTGATACCCAGTAAAGAAAGAACCAGGTTGCTTTTGCCAACAATTCCCCGACCCATCAGACATCGATACAGACGCAAGACAAGAAGCACTGTTAAGACAATTAGCTCTACACGGCTCGCTACCCGAAAAGACAACACCCGAATACGAATCATCAGACCTAACCAAATTTGTGTGATTCAAGTCAAGCATGGTTACACTACCAGAACAATCACTTAGCTCCATTTTTCTTCTACATCCTTTTCTACTATCATTCACATCAACAGGATCAAAATTGAGAGATGGACACGAGCAAATCGGATTCGTATCATTGTAACTACAAATCCCAAAATCACCACAGTATCCATAAACAAGGCATTGATCAACAGCGGACCAATGAGCCGTCACAGGGCCACTGTTTAAAGTCTCAGAACTATAAATTCTCAAATTCCCATCATCGTCTAGCTTCAGAAACCTAAACCTGATATCACCGTAATCTCCACTGTAAACAATGTCAGCTCTACCACGAATATTCGAATCGAAGATTAATACAACTCCACTAGTCTGTAAACCTAAGCTAGGAGACGACAGATTCGAGCTAAAAGATGAATTGAGTCCACGATTCCAATAAATTGTGCTACTGTTCCACCTAAGAGTAAGATTCCCAGTTCTCTCTAACTGAAACGAGTAGAGACCAGATCGGAGAATCTTACCGACGGTGAAATTCTGCGATTGGACGATCGTGTCCGTTGGATTATCGAAGGTAGACCAAACCGGAGCGCTTTGGTTATTGAGGAGAACAAGGTTACCGGAATCTTCAATTGAACCGGAAGTAACACCGAGACGATCGGTTCCGGAGTCCCAGATGGTGGCTCCGGAGCCGTTGGTTAGACGGAGAGAGCCGGAGGAGAGAAGACGAAGAGATCCTCGTGAGTCAACGGTTCCGGCTGACCATATGGGAACGTTTCCGGCGAAAGAAACGGCGGCGAGGAAGGAATTAGGTGAAGAAGATGGAACGAAGGAGACGGAGAAAGTGGAATTGGGAGATTTCCAAGTCTGGTTTGAACCGGAGGCGTAAAGAACTGAGCCGAGAGGTATGACTGAGGATGAAAAAGGGAAGTGGAGGAGAAGGAGAAGAAGAAGAGGAAGAGGAAGAGGAAGAAGTTTGAGATATGGCGTCTTCGCCATTGTTGTGACTGTGTGAAGCTTCTTCTTTCTTCTTCTTCTCTCTTATCTGTTCTTCTCAATTATCAAATGAAAAACTGAAATGACTCTTGTTTTTTCTTTAATTAATAAATAATTACTCTCTGAAATTGTAAATTCTCCAAAGTTGACATTTCAAATTAGCGTTTTAATGCGTTATAATGACTTTATGAGACCCATACATGAACAAAATCTAATAGTAACTCTATTTCGCACCGTAACTATAACTGAATCGTAATAGTATAAAATGGTTAAAACCATAACCGTTAACCATAAAAAAATATATTAATTATGATTAATTATAAATTATTAACCGTAACTATATAAAAATTGTTGGTTAATCATACGATGTAACCGTTTTAAAAATTGAACAAAATTTTATTATATAAACCTGGATTGGACTCACCAGAATTTGACACATGTCAAAATTATAATAAACGAGATCGAGATACCTGTCAACTATAACTTTTGATCTTGACACATATCAAAATTATTAATATAATATTTCAATTAAATAATTTAATAAAATCATTAATTTGTTAATATATACAAATTTTAATTAGGGAAAAGAAAATTAATCGTTTCATGAAAAAGTAAATAAAAATATTGACAAAAACATAGAAGATAATGACAAGATAATCGTTAAACAACAATAATTTAGTTTCCTAATTATAAGCGATAAAAATAATTATCTTCTTCCATTTATTAACATAACTAGCTTCTCTCAAGTTATGATGCGAGCACATATTCAGTGTCGTCTCTCTGCACCATTCCTAACAGTTATTGTCTTTATGACAACTCAAGATTTCTTTGCTAACATAAACTGTAGAGAAGAATTCAAAGTTGAAGCAATTACCTTCTCAAGAGTCAATGGTGAATAACAATTGAAGCAATTAACTCATCATGCTACCGTTTTTATTATTAAGTATGATTATCACCGCATAAACAAATCAATTTGTTTTAACTTTTTAAGTTTTGAAGTTAGTATTTTTTGTTTGTTTTTTACATCTGTTTTGAAGTTAGTATTTGTTTTCCGGCTTAGTAGAGTAATTCATACATGTTTGCACATCCATATAAATATTTAACAAAAACTCAGAAAACTTGCATGAAACAAATTATTAACCCATCGAAACTATCATAACTTAAATCTCCAACTCAACTAAAGTTCGAAACCAAAGACCCCATTGACATGTGTTGACATGGGTTTATGGTGGTTCACTGTGTCCGAATTATGTCTTAACCAGTAAAAACCATTTGTTAATCGAATTATGACCCGATTATAATTTTAAATTGGATAACAACCCGATTAAAGATTATAAACCTAACTAACCAAACCCAAACTCATTTCATTCGTTTCCCCCAAAATCGAAAATTCCCAATTCGAAGAACACACGAAGAACAAAACCTAGAAACCCATATTTCAAAATCGAGAAACCCAGAGTCGAAAATCAAAGTCGTAGCTAGCGAAATCGAAAGCTTCGATGGCTTTAGTCCGTAGAGATGCTATAAACGGAGAAGATTTCGACGAAGAAGAAGTTGAACGCGATGAGCTGTTCATCGATAAGGTGGTTCGTGAGTTCAGAAATGAAGACCCAGTTGAGCACGATGTCTATCCTGAGAGTGATACTGAAGAACCAAAATATGCTAGAAACAGATAGCACGTTCATATCAGACGTGGTGATGGGAGATTGTATCCGAAGCAAATATTCTTCAATGGAGTAGCTTTCAAGGAGTGTGTGCTCGACTATGCTTTGAGAACTGGCCGAAATTTGACCCAGTACAGGTATGATAAGGACAAGATAGGTTTTGAGTGTTTAGGTGGTAATGAAGAGGGTTCAGCTTGTGCTTGGAAGGTTTACGCTTCGATCCTTCCTAAATACTCAATGTGGAGGATTACTAAGTTTGTAGATGAGCATTTATGCATACCTAATGGCACTGTTGACATGTTTAAGGTCCCTGCAATAGTTAGGATGTTTATAGACAAGATTAGAGAGGAACTTGAGTATTACATGCTAATGAAGATAGAATAAATGGTTAAAGAGAGATTTAAAGTCATTGTATCTAGGACTCAATGTCAAGCTGCTAGGTTTAAGGCATTGAAATGGATTGAGACTAAATATGATCACCAGTTTGCTCGTCTCCGAGATTATGCTGCTGAGATACTTGTTAGCAATAAGGAGTCGATTGTGGAGATTGATACAATTCCGAATGAAGCAGGTCAAGATCTATTCAATAGGTTCTATGTATGCTTTGATGTCTCTGAAAGACTTGGAAAGAGACATGTAGGCTTCTAATAGGAGTTGATGGTACATTCTTGAAAGATGATAAGGTCAAAGGACATTTATTGGTTGCTTTAGGTAGAGATTCATATAATGTTGTCTATCCAATAGTATGTGCTGTTGTTAAAGTAGAAATCACAGACAATTGGACTTGGTTTGTGGAGAAATTGAAGTCTGACTTGGATTTAAAGGATGGTGATGGATACATTATTGTGTCTGACTGAACCATCTCAAGGCACTCAATCTCGAGCTCAAGATCAACCTTCTCAGACTGAACCATCTCAAGGCACTCACTCTCGAGCTCATCAACCTTCTCAGATTGAGCCATCTCAACTGATGTAGGAATGAAGATGTAGGACTAATGATGATGTTGGAATTGAAGATTGGTCATTGTAGGAACTGATGTCTCTTTTTTTGGTTTGTATCGGTTAATGACCAAAACTTAATCTTTTGGATGATAAAATCCTCTTTTGGTATCAGTGTAGTAAGAAACATGATTCTCTTTTGGATGTCACTTGATCATTTTTTGTATTCGAATAACCTATTGGTCTTTTTAGTTAAGAATATCGGTCTTTTATCACCTTAACTTGTTTCATTTGTTTCATTTCAACTTGTTTCACTTGATCCTCTTTTGTTTAATTTGTTTCATTTCAACTCTTCATAAGACAGCAAGATTCATCAAACACAACAATAATCAAAGTAGAAACTGCATAAGTCATATTACATTACTCAAAACAACACAACATTAGTCATATTACATTACTCAAACACAATAATAATCAAAGTAGAACTCAAATCAAACTACATTACTCATAACAAGACAACAACATGCATATCATCTTCAACCTAGTACTTTACTAACTCCAACCATGATCATACACCCAATGATTACAAAAATCATTATCTTTTTTATACGAGATGATGATTCTTCCAACACGTCTTCAACCCTCTCAAATATCTCCTTCTCAAGCTTCATTTGTACCTTATCAAACACCAACTTCTCAAACTCATTTCTCTCTATTATTGCAATCTCTTTTAGTTCTTCCTCAAGTCTCGCATTTTTCCTTTGTAATGTCTCAATCTCGTTTAACAATGCCTCATCAATCCACTTGAATGTGTGGTTATCATTCTCTAGCTACAACATGAACCATAGATAACAATGAAAACCAAATTAGACAAGCATCACAAAGCAAAATCTGAAAGTATCACATTACCATCTCATTACCTTTTGAGATGAGCAAACTGACAACGATAGTACCGCAGGAAAGAGTTAGCGACGGATCGCGAGATTAAACCAAGAACTCGTTCTCCACACCAACATATCTTCGGCACACCCATAACTCTTCCTCTTCGGCCACTCGAAGATCCACTCAAAGCTCCAGAAACATTACTCATGCCTTTGGATACAAATCAAACGAAAATGATTATGCAAAACCCATAATTTAAGAACACACTAATAATCAGTAAATTCGAGCCATGAAATCGATAATTCGAGCTTAAACACAAGTTCAAGGCTACAAAATTAGAAACAAAATAAACACTTACTATCAATTTTAGATATCCAAGAAGAATTATCAATTGATATGAGATTTTGAGGATTTTAGGGTTTCAATTTCGATTTGAGAATTTTGAGAATAAGACCGTTGAGAGTGGAGGTTGGGTCGGGTTTTTATCGTGGATTACACGGGTACGTTTTGCCGGGTTTTAGTTTGAATTGGGTATGGTAATCGGTTCGGTACAAATATTTGATGGTTTCGTATCGTGGTTTGATGATTTGCTGGTATTTGGAGATTTAAGTTTCAAAATTTGATTTTAGGAATATATATATATATATTATATAGGTTTGGTAAAGTTTCTGGATAGGTATCTACATCGAGCCTATACTTTGGGCTCTATATGATCGTATATGATAGTTTCGATGGAGAAATAGCTTGTCATCTCTTATAAAACACTGAAACTGACAAGACTGTTTAAATTGCTATGAGTTAAGAAATTTAACCTGCAAATTCAAATCCTTTCCTGTTTCATGTTCTAATAAAGTTGTAACTTAGTATTCATCTTGTCTAAATCAGCTGATACAAGGAGATGGAGAGTAGCTCTGTGTTCGTGAAGCCTCTGGATAGTGCAAACCTTAAGGAATATCTGCATAGTTTTTGAGGAATGGGATGAGTGAAGATGAAGATTGAGGTGGCTGGATATCTGAAACTAACCAGCCCTAGTATTTGATCAAGAGAGTCAATGCGGCAATGTGCTTGTTTTTGCCTTTTCCAGGTTTGTGAATGATGATGCTTCTCATTTTTATGGTTATGGGAATAATGTGAGTGAGAATGTGTACAGCCACATCCACCATAAGAATGTGTAGAAATCTCCTCTCAGTTGAGTCTCAAAGCAAGCACAATCGAAGCTCCAACAAGAATAAAAAACAGTGCATTAAGATGCATATAAGCCAACCTCCAAAAGCAGCAGAATCAATCAATCCATTGCTCATGAATCTAGCCACTCATGTGGTGATGATTCCATCCCAATCTATTGGTAATCTGAAACACACAGTACCCAATTTAATCCAACAACAACATTCTCCAGAAAGTTTCAAGTACAAAAATAAAACACCCTTTCAGAGTCCTTATTTGCTGCAATTCTTTACTCAAAACTCCAATCTAATAAAGTTACCATCTTTATCACAAATGGAATTGGTGTCAATAAAGGTAAAAACAGTTACCTGGTTGCATTTTTGGTATCAATAAAAGGGGTAAACCAAACATCTCATTCAAGTTTTGTTTAATCCAATTAAACCAAATTGGGAAAGCTTCTACTCCCTTCTCTTATTTGTTTAATCCAATTAAACCAAATTGGGAAAGCTTCTACTCCCTTCTCTTATCTTCTCTCCTCTCCAAGAGGACGAGGCTGCTTTAAAACAAACTCAAACTTCTATCTTCTTTCATGGTTCTTTCATTCAGCTATTCTTTAAGAAAAAATGGCAAACCTTCTACTCAAAAGCTCTCCACTCTCAACTTTCCTTTCCCCCCCTTTAAGAGGCTCTAACTTCCCCCTTGTTTTTCTTTATAACCCAAGAAAAACTCAAACTCTAACCCTCGCAAGGGAAAAGAAGACTGAACCAGTGATGAAGAATGAAGATGAACCAGTGATGAAGAATGAAGATGAGGAGAAGGATGGACAACTGAAGATGGCCCATGACATAGTCGAAGAAGCTATCACTCAGGCGAGAGTCATTGTGGCAACAATAAAGCAAATGATCTCATCGAACATTAAAAAGGGGTCTCAGTTCGAGAGCAGGAAAACATGGAATGGACTCTCATACTATGCGATGAACAAGCTACTTGAAGGAGAGTATGAAGTTTCAAAAGAAAAGTCTGAGGAATCCATTGACGAATATACAGTCTTCACCTACCAGACTTCCAGTGGGATTGGATGTAAGTTGGTTCTCCATCGCAAGGGCCTCATGCTTTTTCTGACAGAACCTTTGTGGTCTGTCTATTACTATGGTATTTTGTCAAAGGAAGAGGAAGAGAAGGGAAGCAGCGAGAAATATAAGAAGAAGGGAAGCAGCGAGGAAGAGAAGAAGAAGAAGATTTAAGGATTTGATTCATCAGGATTTAGGGATTAATCGGTGGTTTATTAGTATGTTTTGGTTTAGTTATTGTAACCTTTTGTGTCCTAATTGTAACCAAGTTCATGGGTTATGTCTTACCCAAAAAATGGTTTAGTAGTTTATAGTTCAATGATTGTCTCTTGTTAGCTTTGATCGCTCTAGTTTTTATTTGTAACCGACTAAGTATTAATGGAAGTATCCGTTTGAAAAAAAAAGTTTCCTTTAGCTGCCGGTTTATTTGGAAACGAATTAAAATTGCTAAAATCTACGAACTGCCCAATGGGATAAGCTAATTAGATCTCTTAAAGATTGTACATTTTGGACTTTTATATACGTCATCCTTACGCTAATAAGCTACTTTCTCAATTCCAAGCTACTGATATACATAAACCATAAATATCTCATTTCCCTTTATTTATAGACTACACAGTCAATTATAGTTTTGTTACAATGACTACGCTTCACAAGCTTCGTTTGCACGTGACGTGCCTCAGCTCTCTCCAATTCACTCCAACATGTGCCTTCTTATCAAGCTATACTTTCTTAAGAATACATACATACATCCTTAACAGGTCAAAGAGCAAAGGCACCAAAACCATAAATGAATACGTTCAAGGCTTCACTAAACGATTCAATCAACTCGCTCTGCTTGGAACATCCATTGAACAAGAAGACCAGTTGGAGTACATTCTTGAAGGCCTCTCCGAATACTACAAATCAGTTGTAGACAAGACAGAATTCACACTCAAATGTGTGATTGTTCTGTTCAATCAAATTAAAAGCATTAATCATTCATACCTGAAGCAAAATATTTCTGAGTGACATTCTCATTTTTCATCCACCACTAAACGAAGCCACAAGATATCATCTTGCTTTTGCAAATATTTTGCAAATATGGAAACAACACACTCACATTAGCTTCTAATTGGAGCCACTTAAATGTGTGATTGTTCTGTTGAATCGAATTGAAAGTATAAATTATGCCTAAGAATCAAATCATTCATTACCTGAAGCAAAATGTTTCCAGTGATTGATATTCTCATTTGCCATCCACCAAACAAAACCACAAGCCTATCAGCAGAGCAAATCCTAATTCAAGCATCAACTTACTAATCAAATTTATTTGGAGCAATCCAAAAGCCTATCAGCAGAGCAAATCCTAATTCAGGCATCAACTTACTAAACTTAACATCAACCATATCTGAATTCACAGCTTGAGTTCTTCTATGCCACAAATCAAATTCATCTAGTTGCCTTTTCAATAAAATCCTAATCATCAACTGATCCTTCAATCGCATTCTGAACTTTCTCAAGCTTCTCAATTATTTCCATCTCTTCCTTGAAAGCACTCATGAACTCTTCCTCCACCGTCCTGCTCATCCAGCTTTTATATTGGGTTTGGGCTTGATTACATTACCTGAATCAGGTTCTTCTTGACCTGTGATTATCCTAAGCAGGGTCGTTTTACCGGCTCATTTTTCACTTCCCAGCTCACATCCTCGAGCACTGTCACACCTCTGTAGTACGAGAAAAGCGATTCGATTTCGTCTGATTGTGGGGATTTCCTGTCTAGGGTTAGCAATGGAGGAGATTGGAATACAATGAGGTGTGATTTGGGATGGGCAAGAACGGAGGTACACGCTATGGAGATGTTTTTGAAACTCGTATCGTTTGAGAATAGTGAAGAAATAGCAATCTCACGATACCAAAGAAGAAGAAGAAGAATTATCGAGAAGAGAAAAAAAAATTTATTTTTATAGTATTAAATTAAAATTTGTTTCCTTCCTTCTTTTTTTTTTACAGAGGGAGCTGCCCATTTATTTAGACTAGAAACATGCGAGGTTCTAATATTAAAATATTATAAAAAATTTAAATTATTTATAAATATAAATAAATCATTAATTATATATAATTATAAAGCTAATTCATTATTTTCCACAAAACTTAGCATACCTTAAGGTTAAAACCATTCGATTCAAAAATATTCTTAAACATACATTTCTTTATAACAACATAAACAAAATCACATTTCCACTCATGATAAACTACAAAAATTATGTATCACCCCTAAATGGATGCTTTATTGTATAACATTTGAGTTTGTATTTACCGATTCTATGTTTGTTATTTTAAGTGTAAAATTTTGGAATCTTTTCCTTAAAATACGAAGACTATAACACTTTCAATTGTTTTAAAAAAGTTTAGATATTTTCAAAAAAATCCAACTGTAACTTTTATGTTTATATAAAGTATTCCAAAAAATATTAGTGTAGATATTTCTATTCTTTCGAGAAAGTTAACTATCATTACTCTATAGTTTTTTTATGCTCAATTTCTTAAATCCTTTCAACTCTTTGATTACTAACATTATCTTTAAGTTTTTAAATTCTTACCTATTTTATTTAATTATTTTTATAAATATTTTTTAGATTTATTTAATAAATATAAATATACATGTATTAAGTGAATATTGTAAATTGTTTTTAATTCAAAAAAAAGTTGCTTACATATATTATAATTATATTACATTTTTGTTATATTTTTTTTCTACTTTACATTATATATTGAATCATTTAATTGTAGTGGCTATGGTTATTTATAATTTTTTATTATTTGGTCTTTCATTTCTTTATATTGTAATATCGTTTATATAAATTTTAATTTTATTTACCTTATTTTTTGTGTTCATCCCCCCTCCCATTATATTATGTTTATAAAAATATAATCATTTTAAGACTTTTTTTTTTGTTTTTACTTTCACTTCTTTTATTGTTTTTATTGTTAAATCTCTTAATACTCATTAACTACTATATTTAAGTAATGCTAATGAAACATTTGTTTTTACAATGTAATTAATTTTTAATAAAAACACAAAAATAAAAATATTATTTGATGACATTTTTTATTTTTATCGGATGACTAAGATGATGATGCGGACATCCTAGATAGAGAGAGAATTATCTCATTATATATATGATTTAAGAAGAAAAAATAAATAAATATCTTTTACTATTAGCAAAAAAAGTAAATGGTTGTTTTTTATATTTAATTTGTTCATAATTAAAAGGTATAAAGATAAATAAATTTTTCTTATTTATTAACATAATTTAAGAAACAAAAAGGCACAATCTCTTTTAATATTAGGAAAAAGAAGTTTAATAGACAGTTGTTTTTCATTATAAAATAAAATTCACCTTTTCTTTTGCATCACAATTTTTACCAACAAGGAAAAAAACTCTATCAGACAAAGTTTTCTAATAAGATATTTTTATTGATTTATGATGACTAACACCAAACGTTATTTGACATCAGATCAATTAAATCGCAAACGTGGTTATCATCATATTCATGTTATGGTGCGTCTTCTTCAAAAGTCAAAATTCAATAACTTCAAAGAAAGATAATGAGCTCATAAGAATAAATTTACTATTATTTGATGAAAAGGTAATTATTGAATATTGTCCAACACATTTAGATTGCTTCGGATGCGTAGTCATGTGTTGGAAAATTTTTGGTATAGCTTTCAATGATTTTTCTAAACTATAAAAAATTCTTAATTAATAAAAGTTAATAACACAATGTCAAATCCTAAAAATCAAATAACCATAAATTTGTATGTCAATATAAATAAATTTGTACTCTCTCAACTTTTGAGCAAACAAACTCAAAATCTAATTATAATATGAATAGAAAAACTAATTCATCAAAATTAATTTAAAAACCTATAAATAAGAGTAGTTAAATAATAAAAATAATAATTCAATACACATAGGAGAATGAAAAATTTGATATATATATATGCATATTACATCATTTAATTAGAAACTGAATAAAAAAAACATCGGAATTGAAAACTAAACTTATTTTATATTTTGTAAAGATGATTTTATTTTTTTTCTACTTTTTGCTATTAGATTTTATTTTACGGGGTTATTAAATATTTTCTATAAATTCGCATATATGCAGGTCCTTATCTAGTATATATATATATATATATATATATATATATATATATATATATATATATATATATATATATATATATATATATATTCAATGATAGTTAAATTATTAGTTGATATATCATATTTACCTCTTTCAATAGAGGTTAATTTTTTTTTCAAAAACTCAAAAATATTAAGTTTTATCATAATTATCAAATACGAATTGTATAACCGTATATAATTATAACCATTTTAACCGTAACCTTTTTAATCGTAACCGCTTTAACCATAAGTCCATAACCGTTTTAACCGTAACCGTTTTAACAGTATCCGTTTTAACCGTAACCACTTTAACCGTAACCGTTTTAACCGTATGTTAAATAGTTAAAATTAAGATCAAGTAAAAATTATTATCATAAGTGATAGTTAACTAATTGTAATCGTAATAATCGTAACCGTGATCATGCTTAAGAAGAGATAAATTAAGACAACCAACAGTCCTATATTTCAACATTGACAGGGCAAGGAGTTTTAAAAACAATACAGTTAAAAACGGCAGGCTTGTTGTAAACTAGAGAGAAGAATAAGGGGAATTCGTATTGTATTGTATATGATCTGATAATGAATGAGGTTACATCGGTTCCTTTATATAAGGATGAGTACATAAGAGATAAGAGGAAAACCTAATAGGAATAGGAAAAGTACAAACCGTCTAACTTAAGTCTTGGGCCGGAACCTCCATGGGCCAGGCGGACAGAACTAGAGTGTGGCAAATCCACATATGATTTATAACACTCCCCCTTGGATACCACAACTCTAAAGGCTCGTAATGCGCTTTGGATGTTGCCTCGTTAAAACCTTTCCCGAGAAAAACCCAATGGGACAAAACCCGGGATAAGGAAAAAGAGTACAACACGCATTACTCTCCCTGTTCTGAACCTCACTGAATGTCTTTCAATCTTCGCATTCCAATCTGATGTATGAGCTTCTTGAATGTCGAGGTCGGTAGAGACTTGGTAAATAAGTCCGCGGAATTCTCACTTGAACGGATTTGCTGGACTTGCACTTCTCCATCTTTCTGTAAATCATGCGTGAAAAAGAACTTTGGTAAAATGTGCTTCGTCCTGTCTCCTTTTATATAACCGTCTTTGAGTTGAGCGATGCATGCGGCATTGTCCTCGTATAATATGGTTGGTTCCTCTTTGCCTTCGGTCAATCCACAATCTGTTCTAATGTGTTGGGTCATCGACCTCAACCAAACACATTCACGGCTGGCTTCATGTATTGCCAAAATCTCTGCATGATTGGACGATGTAGCAACAAGAGTTTGCTTCATTGATCGCCAAGATATAGCCGTGCCACCATGTGTAAAAACATAACCTGTCTGTGATTTAGCATTATATGGATCTGAAAGATAACCTGCATCAGCAAAACCAATCAAACTATCTTTGTTTTGGTTAGTATAAAATAAACCTAAATCTTTCGTTCCTTGTAGGTAACGAAGTATATGCTTTATCCCGTTCCAGTGCCTTTGGGTTGGACATGAGCTAAATCTAGATAGTAAGTTCACGGCAAAACATATGTCTGGTCTAGTGTGGCTCGCTAGATACATTAAAGCTCCTATGGCACTTAGATATGGCATTTCGGGACCAAGGACTTCTTCATCGTCCTTCTTTGGACCAAATGGATCTTTATCCAAATCTAATGATCTCACAACCATGGGGCTAGATAACGGGTGAGATTGGTCCATATTAAATCTCTTGAGTACCTTTTCTGTATATGCCATTTGATGCACAAGGATTCCATTAGACATGTACTCAAGCTGTAATCCCAAACAGAATTTTGTTTGTCCTAAGTCTTTCATCGCGAATTCTTTCTTTAGATATTCAACTGTTTGGGTAATCTCTCCAGATGTTCCTATCATATTCAGGTCGTCTACATACACCGCGATGATTACAAACCCCTTTTGCCATTTCTTTATGAATACACACGGATTTATGGGGTTGTTCTTATAGCCCTCTTTGACGAGATATTCACTCAGTCTATTATACCACATACGACCTGATTGTTTCAATCCATAAAGACTTTTGTTCAACTTTATACAATGTTGTTCTCGAGAACCTTCTTTGTCTTTGAGCTCAATACCTTCTGGAATTTTCATATAAATCTCATTATCCAGTGGACCATATAAGTATGCGGTTACAACATCCATTAACCGCATATCCAAATTTTCTTTTATAGCCAGACTTATTAGGAATCTAAAAGTCGTTGCATCCACCACAGGGGAGTATGTCTCCTCATAATCTATTCCTGGTCTTTGCGTGAATCCTTGTGCTACAAGCCGTGCTTTATGTCTCACGATTTCATTATGTTCATTTCTTTTTCTCACAAAGACCCATTTGTGTCTAACTGGTTTAATATCGAATGGTGTCCTTAAGATCGGACCAAACACATTCCTTTTCTTTAAAGAGTTTAACTCCACGTTTATAGCTTCTTTCCATTTAGGCCAATTTTCTCTTTGAGTGCACTCATATATTGACATGGGTTCTAGATCCTCGCATGTGTCCATTATTTCAAGTGCTACCTTATATGCAAATATTTCATTGATGTCGACATCTTTTCTGTTCCATTGTTTTCCAGACATGACATAATTCGTTGAGATCTCATTATTGTCAAGAACTTCAGGACCATGAGGCTCGGCGTCCCGAGCATCATTGTTTGGCTCCTTTGGTTCGCTCATGTCTGGTACCACGGGTTCATCTAACGCACCTTTCTTTGATTTTCGAGGGTTTTTATCTTTGGAACCTACTGGTCTACCTCTCTTTAAACGCGTTTTAGATTCTGTAGCAACTTGATCGTGTCCCTCGTGAACATCGATTCTTATAGGTGCATTAGCGGCTGGTATATATGACTTAGTCACTCTTTTCGGGTCAGCAAAGGAATCTGGCAATTGATTAGCTAGCTTTTGTAAATGTGTAATCTTTTGGACTTCAATATCACATTCTCTGGTCCGAGGATCTTGCCATGTTAAGGATGTTTGATTCCATATAATTTCCTTTTGGTTCCATGCATTTTCTTTTACCAGCCGGTTCTCCCTTAATGTTGGATAGTTACATTCGTCAAAATGACAATCTGCATACCTGGCCTTAAATAGATCACCCGTGGTTGGCTCGAAGTACTTAATTATTGTGGGAGAATCATATCCAACATATATCCCCATCCTCCTTTGAGGTCCCATCTTTGTTCTCTGTGGTGGTGCAATTGGTATATAAACGGCACATCCAAATGTTTTGAGATGGGATATGTCTGGCTCATGACCCGTTAGTAATTGTGATGGGGAATATTTGTGTTCACTAGATGGCCTGATGTGAATTAGTTCTGCTGCATGTAAAACTGCATGTCCCCAAGCTGAGATCGGGAGTTTTGATCTCATTAGTAATGGTCTAGCTATTAACTGAATACGTTTTATAAATGATTCTGCTAGACCGTTTTGTGTATGTACATGTGCCACAGAATGTTCAACACTTACCCCCATGGACATACAGTAATCATTAAAAGCTTGGGACGTGAATTCACCAGCATTATCTAGACGTATAGTCTTTAGTGGAAAATCTGGAAAGTGTGCCTTTAGACGGATTATTTGTGCAAGCAATCTTGCGAATGCTAAATTCCGTGTGGATAATAAACAAACGTGTGACCATCTCGTGGATGCATCAATAAGTACCATAAAATATCTGAATGTCCCACATGGTGGGTGAATTGGTCCACAGATGTCACCTTGTATTCTTTCCAGAAAGTTCAAAGTTTATTTGTTTACTTTTGCTGGTGATGGCCTTACTATGAGTTTCCCTAGTGAACATGCTTCACACGTGAGATTCTTTGGGATAACTCTTCTTTCTTTCAATGTGTGCCCATAAGTATTTAGTAATAATTTTCGCATCATGTTTGTACCGGGATGGCCAAGCCGGTTATGCCATAAAGTGAAATTTTCGGAAAACTCCTTGTTTACCGAGGCATTTGCTTCTATCATATTAATCTTAGCACAGTAAATGCCTGTAGATATGGCCGGTATGGTTTCAAGGATTTTCTTATGGTCATTGGCGAGTTCATATATCATTAGGAATTCTCTATTCCCATCGCCTTTTGTCTCAATATGTAGACCATTCATACGAATGTCTTTAAAACTCAATAGGCTCCTCTTTGAGCTCGGTGAGTATAGTGCATCAGAAATTTCTAGATGTGTACCCTTAGGTAATAATATATTTGCTTGACCATATCCTTCTATTAGATTTGCCACACCGGCTCTGGTACATATATTGGCACTTTTGAGTATAATATTCTCTTATTCAAATCGAAATAATATCAAATAAATTCAAAACATAAATCCAAAGATAACATGCAATCCGTAAAACATAAAGAAAATAAAACACCAAATCAAAACATAAAACTCAAATGTCGAAATCATTCTATTCTTTGAGACAATCAGAAGTCTCGTATTCCATTAAGTCATCTTGCTCGTGATCGAAATCATCGTCATGGTCCTGATGGACTAAGTTAGCTTCCGGATTCTTTCCTTTGAGGCTCTCTTGATAGAGATCACATAAATACTTGGGCGTTCTACGCGTCTTTGCCCAATGGTTCCCCATTCCACATCGATGGCATCCAGATTTATTGTTTGAATTTTGTGGCTGTGGAAAATTGCCACGGCCTCTTCCTCGGCCTCGGTTAGATTCGGGTTGATACCCACGGCCCCTACCTTGTCCTCGGCCGTATGGACTGTAGCTGCGGCCACGTCCTCCTTGCCATCTCCCACGTCCACGGCCTCGGCCTCTACCTCGGCCATTAAAACCTTGTTGGACGTGGTGTGTTTCTTTCTTATCCTCAGCGGCCACATGGGCTTCAGGTAATGGGGTTGATCCGGGAGGTCTCAATTCACTATTTCTCAGCAATAGCTCGTTTTCAATTCATTCCAAAGTGCTAGAGGATTTTCGATAGTCAAGTACTGATCCTTGAGACCCTCAGCAAGATGATGGCGAATTATAGAAATTGCCTTGTATCTATTTTTTTCATTCTCATTGTTATCATCAATGATACAATCGCCAAGTCCCTTATACTTTAGGGTTATCTTGGTATCCAACGCCCACTGTAAGTAATTATCTCCCGAAAGAGTGAGTGCAGCATATTCCAAACTTTGGATGTTCGACATCTGAGATTTATTTATCATATTCTCTTAATAATCATAAAACTTCAATGTTCATGCATGGTGTAAAACGATTTATGCGATCATAAAATATTTCTAGCAACTTAGCAAAATCGAGTTACATGATTAATGATATGCAACCTAAATATATATATATGTTGATCGGATTTTAGTTTGGTGACAATTCTCATGCTATCAAATTTCAATCAGTAATATTTTCTCATGCGGATTCTATCAACCTATGTGCATGCTCGGATTCAATATTTATGCATCATAAAACATCAATCAATGAAATCAAAATTTTCATGCGGAATTAGGGTTAGGGTTTATGCGCAATTTCCAGGTTAGGGTTTCATAATTATTTAACCAAATTTAAGATTTTATTTTCAAAACATCAAACAAATATCAATCAAATTTCAATCAAGAATATCCGGGTCTCATGACCCTCCAGCAATGAATATCCGTGTCTTGCGACACTCCAGCAAACATGCAATAATATTTAGAACATATATTTAGGATTTGGTTTTATCAATAGCCGGATCATATGTCCGAGACATAGATCATGTTTTTTTAGGGTTTTAGGGTTTCCTAGTTTGATTAGGGTTTACCGATTTCAGAGTTTATATGTTCTAGGGTTTATAGATCTTACTTTTAGAAATCGGATTGATGAATGGTATATAGTTCGCCGTAACCTTGGTAGGCTGTATGAACTTTGCTTTGATCGGCTGCGAGATTAGGGTTTTAGGTTCGCCGGTTTCTAGCTAGGGTTTTAGAACAATCGCGCTGATAACGTGTTGTAAACTAGAGAGAAGAATAAGGGGAATTCGTATTGTATTGTATATGATCTGATAATGAATGAGGTTACATCGGTTCCTTTATATAAGGATGAGTACATAAGAGATAAGAGGAAAACCTAATAGGAATAGGAAAAGTACAAACCGCCTAACTTAAGTCTTGGGCCGGAACCTCCATGGGCCAGACGGACAGAATTAGAGTGTGGCAAATCCACATATGATTTATAACAAGGCTTTTTTATTTTTCTATTCTTTTAGTGAATGCCTCTGATTCGACAAGAGGATTCAAAGTTTACACTTACTAGAAGAATCAATCTTCTTCTCCCGACCCTCAAACGAAAGATCGAAGATGGTAGTACCTAAGATCACATCTATGGCGACCACTAGACCTCTCTGTTCCATATCTTGCTTATTCCTCTCTATATCTCTCCTTTTCGTAGTCTCGCTTCTCTTCTTCTTCTCCAATTCCATAACCCCTAACCCAAATCTAAAAATTTCACACAATACCTTTCAAAACGGCATCAATGTCTTTGTAGCTGAGCTTCCAAGATCTCTAAATTACGGTCTCCTCGAAAAGTACTGGTCATCTTCATCTCCAGATTCACGCATACCCAGTGACCCAGATCACCCGACCCGAAAACCCAATTCACCCAAACCCGATAAATACCCACATTACCCAGAGAATCCACTGATTAAGCAATACAGTGCTGAGTATTGGATCTTAGGAGACCTTGAAACCCCACAGGAGAAACGAATTGGATCTTTTGCTAAAAGGGTTTTTAGTGAATCTGAAGCTGATGTAGTGTTCGTTCCTTTCTTCGCTACGCTAAGTGCAGAGATGGAACTGGGAAATGGAAAAGGTTCGTTTAGGAAGAAATCTGGAAACGAAGATTATCAGAGGCAAAGACAAGTTCTTGATTTTGTTAAGAATACTAAAGCTTGGAAACGCTCTAATGGTCGTGATCACGTTTTTGTTCTTACTGGTAAAACCAAAGTTTCTATCTTTATTTTGAAATTTTTCATGTCTTTGTAACTTGTTTGGACTCAAATTTGAAAAATCTGGATCTTTTAGTTATAGATTTTGAGTATTCACTTTGAAAAATGTCTGCTATGTGGTGGGTGTCTCTAGATTTGGTGTAGAAAGCTTATATAAAGTTATATTCTGTGGATTTGTGTGTCAGGTTTAAGTTAAAATGTTGAAGCGTTCTTTGGCAGACCCAGTTGCAATGTGGCATGTTCGTGAGGAGATTGCTTTATCGATTCTTCTAGTGGTGGATTTTGGAGGCTGGTTTAGGCAAGATTCTAAGTCATCTAATGGTAGTAGCTTGCCTGAGAAGATAGAGCATACTCAAGTCTCTGTCATTAAAGATGTGATTGTTCCTTACACACATCTTCTTCCTAGACTCGATTTGTCTCGGAACCAGAGACGTCACAGCCTTCTTTATTTCAAAGGCGCTAAGCATAGACATCGGGTAATGACTCTTGCTAAACTCTCTTCTTTATGTTGAAATATGTACATTGCTTTATGAAGAGACTTTTGTGAGTGGTGAGTTTCATGGCTCATGAGCTATCCGTCGTTTTATTTATATGTCTTCATAGCTAGTGGTCTCTTCTCTATTAAGTTTTTTCAGTGTCGAGATCTCTTACATTATTTGTATAATTGTAACTTGGTAGGGAGGGTTGATTAGAGAAAAACTATGGGACTTGCTGGTAGATGAACACGGTGTAGTCATGGAAGAAGGTTTCCCTAATGCAACGGGAAGGGAACAATCGATAAGAGGAATGAGAAACTCAGAGTTCTGTTTGCATCCAGCTGGTGACACTCCCACTTCATGTCGTCTCTTTGACGCCATTCAAAGTCTATGCATTCCTGTAATTGTCAGCGACACCATAGAGCTCCCGTTTGAGGGAATAATCGATTACTTGGAATTCTCGGTTTTTGTCTCTGTAAGTGATGCATTAACACCTAAATGGTTGGCTAATCATCTCAGAAGGTTTTCTGAAAGAGAGAAAGAAACATTCAGAAGGAAAATGGCAAAGGTTCAGACAGTTTTCGTGTATGATAATGGTCAAGTTAATGGGATTGGACCGATTCAACCCGATGGTGCGGTGAATCACATATGGAAGAAGGTTCAACAGAAGGTGCCAATGGTGAAGGAAGCAGTGATGAGGGAGAGGAGAAAACCAGCAGGTGCTTCTGTTCCTCTTCGATGTCAATGTATCTGAATTATGAAATCCAAAAGAAAAGAAGTGTTTTTTTTTTTTTTCTTTTTTTTTTTGGGTTTTTATGTTTACAAACATTGTTGTTATATGGCCTTTGCACACTTGAAACACACATGTTCCCTTGGGTTCAGCGAAAATATTATTTGCAATGACATTTTTTCACACATATTAAAAGTACAAAATAAATTTCTTCTATACTTTTTATTAATGTACTAAAAAATTTTTATTTCTAATTAAAAATTGAAATTATAGGCACAAAATTGAGATTTATTTTTAAATATAAAATATCACTTTTTGTGAAACAAATATAAAACATTAAAACTACACTCTTTAAAAAACGGATGAAATAGTTTATTCTTTACGCTTTTGTTAAATCAAAGAGGTAGTAAAACTTCATAAATTAATGATTTTAGGATTACAATATTTTTATTAATTTATAGAAATATTAAATTATCGTTAAACTAATTATTATTAATTTATAGAGATTATTTTAATGAGATTACAATATTTCATTAATTTACTTACATGTTTTAGATTTTAAATTTATGCACTTAATATAACAAACTCTGTTTAAATGTTTAAATCCGAGCATTTTTTATTTATTTTTTTTATGTACACATTTTTTTTAACTTCTTCAAGTCCTCCTTATGAACAGTGATTTTTTTTAAAAAACTTTTTCATAAATATACTTTAATATTCATTATTGTGTTTAGATTTTATATTGCATTTTTTTT
Organism: Barbarea vulgaris; assembly: GCA_963667165.1. Classification (NCBI taxonomy): domain Eukaryota; kingdom Viridiplantae; phylum Streptophyta; class Magnoliopsida; order Brassicales; family Brassicaceae; genus Barbarea; species Barbarea vulgaris. The sequence continues at coordinate 16,489,123 of OY763889.1, forward strand.
TATGTACACAGTTTTTTTTTACTTCTTCAAGTCTTCCCTATGAACCGTAATTCTTTTATTTTTTTCATAAATATACTTTAATATTCATTATTGTGTGTAGATTTTATTATATACACACAAAAAAATCTCTCCTGTTTTGTCTGCTTGTTATTTTTTCTAAAAACTGTGTGAATGCTTTTTTGGTCTTGTGGCTATAATAATCAAATAATTTTGGATTCATCTAATGAAATGTCATAGTCGATACATTATTTTACCTTTTCTACGGTTGTGTTGTGAATTGTGTGATCGACAATAAGTTAAGAATAAGATAAATTCGGGACCAAAACTTTACTTTTAAACAAATCGATCACAAAGTAAGAAATCAACAAATAAAATTGAACCTCAAGTCAAAATTTTCTTAAACCAAACCGGCCTGAAACCAGAAAATGCATGTACAATACAAGGAACACCGGCTAAGGATATGTACCGAAAACAATCCGGTTAACGTATCTTAAAAGGAACAGAAAAAAAAAAAAATGGTAAAACAGAGCCATGATACAGAGTTTAGAGAGACATGAGAGCAATGATGTCTTCAGCGTTAACATCACTTTGATCTTTCTTATCCTTTGTGTTAAAAGCTTCAACCGCAAGATTCTTCTTCTTCTTCTGAAGCTCAAGGACCTTCTCTTCGATACTGTTCTTCACAATCATCCTTATCATTTTAACTTCTTGCTTTTGCCCAATCCTATGAATCCTATCCATGGCCTGTTCTTCAACTGCAGGGTTCCACCACGGATCGAACAAGTAAACCCTTGAGGCTGCAGTTAGGTTTATACCAGCACCAGAAGCCCTGAGGCTTGCAAGCAACACTACAGTTCCCGTTGACTCTGGATTACCAAATTCTCGAATGACTTGGGTCCTTTTCTTCATAGTCATTGTCCCATCCAAGCGTAAGATTGTGAAACCTGCAGCTTTCAGTGGGGTTTCTAGTAGAAGTAACATCCTCCTGAACTGAGAGAACACAACAGACTTTGTTTTGGGGTTTTCTTGTCTACACGCAATGAGAAGCGATAGTAACGCTGAGACCTTTGAGGATTTGATTGAAGACTTAGTGTCTCCTCTGTCAGTATTGGAAGTATCCGAAGGAGGAGGAGGTGGAGCATTGTAGAGATCAGACTCGGTAAGAGAGCTACGACAAAGAGGGCACAAGGGTTTAGATTTCTGTAAGGTTTTAAGAATACAAGCCTTGCAAAAGATGTGAGCACATCGAGTAATGATGATGTTTATTGGTGGCGAAATGCAAATAGGACAGTCGAAATCTTCGTCATCTTGCAATACTGAAACCAGCTTTTGCAGTAGCTCTGGCTTATCTATTTCACAAAAAAGCACAAAGATTAAAAGCTTTCAAACCAAAACAAAAAAGCAAGATTACGTAAATGTTTTGTTGTTTTTGTTTTGTTTTACCTTCTACAGATGTTAAAGAGGTCAAAGATCTTAACTCTGGAGGGCATAGAGTAAAGTCGTCACAAAGCTGTCTAAGCCGTAGGATAATACTCAAAACTGTAAAGTAACAGCGCTTCAAGGTTCCACTATTTATAAGATGCTGCACAAAACCTTTAGCTTCTGCTTCCATGCGAGCATATACTTGAAGTTCTTCAGGAGAAAGTTCAACATAACAAGTTTCAACAGTCTTAGGTGGCAAACCAATCAAAGTCATTTCTTTTGTTCTCCGCAATGAAATCGCCGCCATTAAAACCTGAAAAAAAAAGCTTGTGTTACTACTGAATAACTTTTTCACCATAGAAACAAAATGTGAATATTGTCTTTACCTGTACACGTGAAAGCTCCTTTTTTTTTTGTTGACGTTGTATCAATTTTAACCAATAACTCCTAATAGAAAATGGCTCAAACCGGAGAAACACCATCAAAGAGTGCAAATCAAATGAACTATTCTGAATAGGAGTTCCTGTGACGGCCCATCTACAGCGAGCCTTCAGATTACTAACCGCTCGGCTCTGTTGAGCTTCTGCATTCTTAATAGCGTGTGCCTCATCAAGAATTATTCTCAGCCACTCCATCTTCTTAACAGGAGAATCTTCCCACGATTTCTCAGAACCTAAAGTACTGTAAGTAGTCAACACAATATCATACTTCATAAGCTCACTAGCATCTTTTGTTCTTTCAGCACCATAATACATATGCCACTTCAAGCTTCCCGGTACAGTATGCTCTTCTAGCTGTGTAATCCATGCTGACAACACAGAAGTCGGACAAACAATCAATGTTGTCTTCTGAGACACATTCATGCCAACAACAACAACATCATCATCAGATTTAACCTTCTTCCGAGTTCCACTTTCACCAATCTTGCCTAGTCCCTTCCTTTTACCATCCTTTTCAATCTTATCTCCTTCTACATCCACTGGTTCTTCAGTTAGCAAACTGGTGGATGCATAACCATATCTATCACAACCTATCAGTGAAAGAAATGTAAGAGTCTTACCCAATCCCATATCATCAGCAAACACTCCTCCACGCAAAGGCTCAGGCCGCTTAACCGAGCGATAATTCGTCAAAACATTAAGAAATTCACCATCTTTCTCTTCCCAAAACAGTGGTAACTCTCCAGATCTCTCCCTGTGAAGTAACCAACCTAATCCTTCCTTCTGATGAGCAAAAAGTTCTGACTTTATCACTTCCTTAGACGGCTCAGCCTCAACTATTGTCCCCTTAAGCTTCACATTCTCATTAACTAATTCGAAAATCTTGTCAACACTCATCTTATCTGTATTATCCATCTGTTCTTTAAACTTTGATGCATCGAAATCAGAATTCAAAACTAACCCAGCTCTCAAAATCCCATATTTCACAACAGAGAACACTTCTAACTTTGCAAAAATCTGAATTTGACAGCAAAGTTTGAATCTTTCGGTGGTAAATTGAGTATAGGGTGCAAAAACTTTGACGACGATCATGTGAGAGTCAATCAAAGGAGAAAGAACATCGGATACAGTACGATCGATGTGACCCACTTGAAGGGATTGATTATCGATTACTCTAATTGCGTTCTTGTCGTATTGGTTCAAAGGTTCTCGAACCAGATTGAACATCTCTCCACCGTTGATTCGGCCTGAGTAATGCTGAAACCCTAATACGTTCGCGAAGACCGTACCTACCGAGTAAATCTTATCCTGAGGTTGCTGCGATGGTTCTACGAAAGATTCAGACTCGTCTTCGTTCGCCATGTTTCTTGAGAGAAAGAAGAACTCGAAAAGTTTCAAAAACCGCCTCCTTTCGAAACTGTTGTTTCTTTTTTTCTCTTTAAATAAAAAAAAGAATTATTAAATGTCTTATATATATCCACTACAAGTCACACATTTTTTTTTTTTTGAGCCACATTTCATTTCGTAATGAAACGAGCCCATTAAGGGTTTACAAGTACAAGTGATAGAAGAAACATCCTTCTTAAATTTAGGCCCAAATAAGATCCAACATGGCCACATTGATAAAGACACATGTCACACATACATAGACCTGTCAATAAGGTCCGTCGCCCGCGGGCATGGCCCGATATGTAGTATGACGGGGCGGATTTGGGCACCAAAATCAGTGTCCAAATAGGAGCGGGTATAGCGGGCATAGTTCAGGTGGTCGGCGGGCAATGCGGGTTGATCCGCCGCGGTGTCGCGAGCTGTGCGGGTGGACCACAAGTTAAAGCCTATGTTTGTCGAAGAGTCCTTGATTCATGTGAAGCTTTTTTCAGACATAGACTTTGAGTAAAAAAACCCTACATAAACAAAAACAGAATTGATCGGTTTGATTTAGTGATTGTGTTACAAGAGAATTAAGAGTCAAAAATCATAAATCTTCTCCGACTCCGACTTAGAGGATTTCAGAGACAACTCAGACTATCATCGATTCATCATACCATTCATCAAGAGACGAAAAATGAACCACCATGATTTTATATGAGCTGCCTGAGAAGAGAGGATAAACATGCATTTATTGTTATTCAATCAATTGAACCAAGTAGTAGTCCAATCGATCTACAAAGGCATAATTAAAAAGAAGAAAAGAAAAGAAACCGACATATAATCGGACATAATACGGCACACAACTGGACTTAGAGAGGGAAGAGAGAAGAAGTATGTTTTCCAGTGAATTCGAAAATCACCCTCCGTTGAAGAGAGAGAGAAGGGGGTCTCATATGGTTGGTTTAGCCACAAAGTTTTCTAAAATTGAGATTGTAGCTCAAATTCTTAGAAATATTAGAGATATAATTTTACACTATAGAGTCAGAGTAAAACAAAGTTTTGATTTTATTATGGAATTGAAATGCAGCCAACAACCAAGTTTATTATAATGTTTAAGTGCACCAGTACGGATTTGAGACAACCCGATATTGTGCCAAGAAACATAGATGGTAAATAAAAAACTAGATAGAAATCAAAGAGAAGTTTGGATTCTAGAAATTATTGAAAGAGAAACATTACAATCTCACGGCTTTAGTGAGAGAGAAAGGGAAAGATCATCATATTCTTTCTCAACAATCATTTCTTCAGTTGCATCGTTTGGTTCTTTAAGATGCGCTTGGGTTTGAGAACTACTCTCAATGGCAGGAAAAAGATCTAAACACACTGGTGATGATGCAAATGGTAATGGTTGCGGGTGGGGTTGGCGTTGGGCAATAGCGGGTTGGATTGCAATTTCCGTAAAAGCCGAACTCTGGCCCATTCCTCGATAGGGGTCAATGTGTAATCCTGCAAAATCAGAGTTTGGTGAACTGGTGTATTTATTGTAGACAATGGTTAGATAGTCCGATCTATTACCTTTGAAATGGGGTTGTTCAAATCTTGGTGGAAGGGCGTATTGGTTAGAAAACGAATGTAGGTGTGGATATGGATCCGGATCTGTCTGGTTCAAATGAGTCAGATATGCCATGTCTTGTCTTTTGGCGATCGCTATCTCCTTCCAGTGACTATTTTGATGACCACCCAAGGCTTGGGCTTTAGTGAACCTCTTAGAACAATATTTGCATCCGTACTTCAAATCCTCTATCCGCCTGGTGGCAGAGCCGCTATCAATTACATCACTCGCATAACTCGTGTCCGAGGACAAATTTTTGTTGTCAATCGGATTCATCAAGCTATTGTGGATTTTGTTTGACAATGTGACTGCACCCAAATAGGTATTTAAAGATTCATTCCGTGTATGTACTTTTAATATTAAGGAAAGTTATATGATGCATATTGATGGAATTGGTAAGGAACAATTATAGAGAAAGTTTAAGAAAAAGAAATGACTTATTTTTTAGTAATACATTTGCCAAATTGCATAGTATATTTGTTTCTTAGTTTAATACTTATTGCTCTTATTTAGTCAAAATTAGTTAGAAACATTACTTACTTCCAAAGTAAGTTGGGAGAATTTGGTTAATTATATCTTTTGGCCTATTAAATTCAAGATATGGTTTTAAAAAAAAAAACTATTTATAAAAGTTTAAAGATTTAACTAGTGGCTCTTTATGTAGTCAACTTTAGAAAACATAATTCAAACTTAAATAAGAAATTGCACGTTTTAGATTTTTAGGTTGGTTTCCATCATTACCATTTCTTTAAATATTTTCATATATATTGTTCTTAAAATTTAATATATTTTCTTTAAATTTATATCAAGACAAGATTTATATATTGTCTTAAAATTTTCATAAACATAAACAACATAAAACTATTGAAATTCGAAGTTAATAAGAGCAAGACTAATTGAATTATTTAAATTTTAAGTATTTTAATATGTCTATGTATCAAATATGACTTTCTAGTTAACAATATAACAATTACTTTTTTTCTTTTGCAAAATTAGGGAGATTGCAAAATTAGAAAGATAGCAAATAAAGCATGACCAAAATGTCCTGGGGACAATTTACTCCTTCCACGCTCACCATCTCGAGCCAAAAACTTTTTTTTAACCATCTCAAGTTTTTTGCGCTATCTAAAAAATCAGACATCCAAAATGACTTATTGTTTTTCATTTTTTTTTGTATCTAATGCAGTATCTTTTTTAATAAGTACAAGGCAAACAATATGGTCATTCCCACTTTCTAGATAAAGTATACTTGAGTAACAGTTTTATTCTACAAAATCAAAGATATTTTGTTTATAATAAGAACTTTCCCATTAAATTCATAGCTTTCTCGAATTTTATTTTAAATTCTGACACCATAATTTTTTTTCTAAGAGATTTTCGATGAATCTATTTGTGAAGACGACGTTCATGAATTAGTTGTTATGATTAAAAATATCACCTATTGTAATATAATGTATATTTTTTTTAGATTTTACCGTTGTAGTAAAGGTTACCTTACAATCTCAACCCATGATATCTTACCAGCACTAAACTATTTACCAAACAAATGTAACAATAATCTGTAATTGGTAAATGTAACAAGATAATAGAATTTGCATTTCTTTGATGAATTCGGAAATTGTGTTTACGTTTTGGCCTCGTGAGTGCGGTTATGTTCCTTCTATGTGTCTTTCTCTTCCGAGTAGTTCATTTAATTTGTGAGTTCTTGTTCGGTTTCCTGTGTTCGATTGCTTGTTCGGTCGAAGTTTGTAAATAGGTTCGATAGTTCTTCCTCCTTTTTATTTCTTTTACAGTTTTACTCTTGTTTCGTATTGGCTTAAGGTACTTTTTAAGCCACTATCAAAAATAAAAATAAACGGTAACACTATTTTCGGTACCACTAATTTTTCTTGCAACGACCAAAGCGGTATACTTAGTACTTACCAAAAGGGGAGTGTATTGTAGTGTTGATGTTGGAAGAGTTTGAGTCTTAAGTAGGGGTGGGCATTCCGGTTTACGGTTTGGTTCCGGTTCGGTTTTTTTGGGTTTTCGGTTTTTCGGTTCTATAGAAAATGAAACCATTTAGAAACCGATTGAAATACGGTTTAGTTCGGTTCGGTTTTCTTTGGTTTACGGTTTTAACGGTTTTAACCGAAATTAATTCGGTTCGGTTTATTTTGGGTTCGGTTTCGGTTTTTGTAGATTATTTTGATTGTATAAAAATAATAATTAAAAACTTAAAATCAAAACATTGAGTTTGTAAGTCATATATAAATGAAAATCGAAGAATTGAAAAATCAAAACTTAAAATCGATTATAGTGAAAAAATAAAGAGAATAGAAGTCAAATCTAGTGATGTGGCTTGCAAGAACAATTTTATAAAACTCTAATAAATTGTGAATGAATGGCCAAAAACCTTAGATTATATATAAAATATATATCTATCTAGAGTTTTTGTATCTTTTTTTTAGTGCAATCATATTTAAAATATTTTTGTTAACTTTATTTAAACTAGGTAACTCAAGTATCTATCTAAACATGTATAAAAGGTAAATTCAAAAAACCGAAAAACCCGGACGGTTTTACGGTTTTAAACCGAAACCGAACCGAAACCAAAATAATTTGATAATGATAACCAAACGGGTTTTTAAGCAAAACCGAAACCGAACCGAATGATTAATTTACGGTTTGGTTCGGTTCGGTTTTTTCGGTTACGGTTATTTTGCCCAGCCCTAGTCTTAAGTTTTGACAAAAACAAATGTAACAATAATCACTATTTTTTTTTTTCTTATTCAAAAAAAAACAATACTTTCACATGTCAACCATCTGACACTTCGTTCTTTTCTTAGTACAGACTTTTACTTGCTTGCATCAGCCTTTCAATGAAATGAATAAAAAAAAAAAAAAAAAAGAAGAAAAAGACAGAGACAACCCAATTTACTAGATCCACCCTCAGAAACTTTGCTTAAAAACTGCACAACAACGGGGTAAAATAGAAACTGGAGTTGTCTCTATTTACATGTGAAGTTTTTTTTTTTTAATCAAATGAATGAATCATATAAGAAGAGACTTAAACCCCCACAGCTAAAATCAAACATCTTCTGTTTTTTCAAAGCTATTAAACCTTTTTACTTTCTTTCTTTCTTTTTGTTGTCTTCAAGAGTCTTGTCTCATTGGTTACACCACTGGTCTGGGACACACAAGAAATGCGTCTTCATGAACTTCCTGAACCTCGCCTTGTAATCAATCGGACTGATCACTGTCGGCTGCACATTCTTTGGCACCACTAAAGATGATTTCACCCATGTCTCTAACTGCTTGTCCCATGTGTATTGCCTCAGATAGTCTATAATCCCACACACTAGCTCATGATTCTCATCGTCTACTCCAACCAGCAGCGAGTAGTCCATCACGTTTATGTTCTGCGATTCGTTTTCCATTTACGGTAAGTGTGTTGACCAATACAATATAAACTGAACATTATATGTGTTATGAATAGAGATAGGGAGATATGAAAAAAAACACTCACGTTTAGGAAGCTGGTGTCATTGTAAACCGCTCTTTGGAGATTTTGTTTTGATGTTTTGCTAACGTAAAGCGGGGATTTGTTCATGTCGTTGACAAAGTTCTGATCCAATAGAACATCTTCCGCGCCATTAGCAGAAGTGGCGGTAAACCGAGCGTGTAGAGCGCCTTTGAGATCGTACTGGCGAGTAATTTTTCTACCAAAACTGAGATTCTCCATGACCATCAGGTCGTGCCGTATCTCTTTCCCGCTTTTTTCCTGCCTTACAGTAACCTGAAAATAGCGATCAAAGATCCATCAAACTATATCCGTTTTATAACAATTAAGCAAAATGCTAATAGTGGAATGGTCAAAAGATGTTTCTGGAGACATTACCTGATGGATCCCAAGAACTTTGGCAAGACAAGTCTGGTTGCCCAGATCATACGAATCCTTCATGTACTTAAAATACTCTGGAGCAAACGTCACAAATGATTCATACTCTGTCTTCTTGATCTCTTTTACGATGAACCTATCATCCAAAGTCTTAGCGAACACGGATTTGCTCTTCCCACCCTTGGCATCCCATGGCTTACAGCGGCTTAGTGAAGCTATATAATCAAGCTCTGAGGAACAACAACGCTTTCTGAGGTCGCGGAAATCATCTGCATATAGGCACACAACAGAGTATTTGGGTTTCCCAACTGATTTGAGTGACCCAAAATTAACAACGACCTCTGGAGGAGGTAATGTTTCCAACCGGTTTGTACTCTCACTCGAGAAGCGGGAAACCTCACGTTCAGCGTTTTCCTTAGAATCTTGATCTTTCTCCAAGAACCCTTGAAGAGATCCATGTATACACCTCGAAAGAGGCATTTTGTTCTCATCACTGCTCAGATGGGCAAGCGCACAAGCAATTAGGCTGGAGAGCTCGTCTTCATAGTCTGACACGATAAAATCATCGTCCCTCAAAGAGAAGCGCAGGCGAGAACCTTCCTCAGTGATTATCTGGTTAACCGTCTGTAGGTTTTCTTGAGTAAAATTGTTAACATACTCGAATTTCAACAAGTATTCCTTCTCAACATCGACAATGCGCTTCGAGCGTAGTTCTTCAAATGGCTGCCAAAACCATTCCTCCCAACCTAAGATATGTGACCCATTAGGGGCAACAATCACGTCTTCCAGTGAATCTCCAGTAATTGGAATTGATTTGACCGCTTCTTGTTCATTGGTTGACTGGATATTAACAGCCAAATGAGTGTCAAAATGATCGTTGCTCGGAGAGGTTGTATCCGGCCTGGAGCTGCTAAGAGTTTGCAATTCAATGTCTTCAGGCACATAAGATTCTTCCTTTTGATCATTATCCCCAACAGAGGCACCAGAGATTGGTATTTCCCTGCCTTCATCATTGCTACCAGAATCAGAAACTTTGTCATCACTTTCATATCTGGTCATTCCAGTCTCAGAAACGGTCTTCGAACCTTGTTCATTTTTCTTCGTCTCACCACTTGAAGGTAGCAAACGATCAGATAAAACCAGAGACTGCAACCGGTAGTTCCAGATGAGAGCTTGAAGCAGAAGTTCCCACCTCATGCGGTTTAAGCGGAGCAGTCTGTGCGAAACATCATCTATGGTTTTAGCCTTGTCAAAAGAGATCTTGACGTTTTCCTGTTTTTAGGCAATAAATGATGTGTCCAAGAAAAAGGATGAATCAGTATTAGTAAGCTTGTCTCATGAACTTAACTCAAAGACATTTCTATACCAAATGCAATTGTTGCAAAGCTAACCTCAAATATGCCACGCTCGTGCTTCAGCACCTCCTCGATGTTAGAAAGTAATTTAAGTGCACACTGATAGCTAAGATCCGAATTTGTAAATTGTGATCTTAGTCTTTTCAGAAAACCAGTAGCTTCTTCGAACAAGGAGATCCCTTTAGTGAACACCTGAACAAGAAAATGGAAAAAAAAAACAGCACAAAATGATCATCGTGCGTTTTCATTTGGAATAGGCAGCCCTCGTCCCAAGCAATACATAACATTTGGCATAAAATGTAAAACCGAAGATATCAAATTAAACTGCGATATGTATAAGAAAATATATCTCCGATACTGTTTTACTCAGAAAAGAAACTTACCTTTTGAAATTCTTTCTCAAGCCAACCTGCTTTTATTAGAATGCTAGACTCCAGCTTCATGGGTGGCAGAGACACTGTGTAAGACGTGACTGGGGAGTAACTGAGCATAGCAACCATGGACCCTAATCTGCAATTGTATACAAGTTTCCAAAAATGTTACTACAGAAAAAAAATGGCTCTCAAACCTTCATCCATGTTATAAAGTTCCCAAAGTATTCATGATTTTTACATTGCACCACTAGAACCAAGAAGGGACCTTGAAAAAAAAACTAAGCCTTAAACTATTAAATTCTGGTAACTATTCTCCTAAAATATGTAGAAGTCACTATTTCGAAAGCTCATATTATAGAGTAACTTAAATGGCAATTAATTACTTGGTTAGAATATGTGAAAAATAGATTTAGAAACCATACCCAAAGAAGTGAAGAAAATCATTGTCGAAAGAGTGCCCACAGCTAGACAATCTATTCAGAAGAGTTTGCTGAGAAAAGCTGAGCTCCAAAAACTTTCCAAATGACAAGCTACGAGCAGCAGACGATATCAGCACTCGTTTTGTGGATTTTCGCTTCCCATTTTTTGTTTTACACTTTCCACAACGACTCCACATCCAGATTTTTCCTTTTGCCTCACCAGACAAACATTTTGTTACAGGAAGGCGCTTGATTTGGATTGTTAGTTGCTTCTTGTGATGAGCATAATAGTAAAGATGGCCTTCTGGAAATTCCTCGCACGTTTGGCATCGGCTTCTCTGTATCATGAACAGTTTCTCCTTAACCAATATGAATCATTCTTAACATAACCAACACAGATGAACCTTGGCAAAAAGAAAAAAACAGCATTTTATTAAAAAGTGAAAAGAGAACTAGAGTCGAACCTGATTAAACATATCTTGCAGGAATCTTTCCAAGGGAACATCAAAATGCTTGTAAAACTTTATGTGTGAAAAATGCCTTTGGTCACACAGTATCCCCTTGTCAGCATTCCTCTTCGACACTAAAACCAATATACTCTGAGACTCCAAGGTGGTCTCATTATCATTCTCCGTAGGCGACCTGTCTCCATCATCTGAATTCGAGTTTACAGGGAACCCAGGATCAAGTAACAAAGATTGTTTATCCTCATCATTTTCTGCATTTTCTTCAGTTTCTTCTGCAGGTTCCTTTATCGAATCAAGATTGCTGATACTTGATACATCTGTATCCACAGAAACTGGAACTGATTCCTGATTTTGAACAAAGCCTAAATATCTACTTAACTTGGCGAACCCAGTAAAAATAACTGGATTATATGGCTCCTGAGAGATGACATGGTCTCCATCAGATTCCCATGTTTCAGCTTTCTCGCCATTCGATTCCCCGTTTATCTGAATAGCTTGTTCAACGAATCCATCAGACACGGGAATACCAACTGCTTCAAAGGTAGATTCAACAGGAGAAGGAGATGTTGGAGATTTTTCTATTTCCACAACAAATGATGTAGCTTCCTTTGTGAAGATGGTTGAGAACATTGTTTGCCTATCAGCTAAGAAAGAAGCCTCCAGGATTAGATGATAAGCCAAGTTAACTGAATACTGCACTACTTCTTTGACCTTCTTCAACCTATCGCTGTGGCTTCCTTTAAGTAAAATCTGCCACATATCACAATGTCAAAATCAGATAGACTGCAAGAAAGTCTATGGTTAATGTCACAAACTCAAATATTGAACAAATTCATCAATTGATATCATGTGATGTATTAATGTTATTGTTACTAAAGTAGAGGTATTAGTAGCATTAATGGTATATCATACTCCACAATCAATAAAGCACTCACCGTGCAGCCAAGGCGGGTAGGGCAACCCTCTAAAAACATGAGCGTTTTAGTTGGCTTCTTCTCGGCTTCGCCTACAGCGTTATGCTCCTCGACAATTTTCTCAATGCGGAAAGAATCACAATGCTTTAACTTCAGACTAGACAGAGACTCAAATGAAGAAATTGGTGAACCAATGCAGCGAGAGATTCTCTGTAGACGGTGTAGCTTCATGTCAACCACCAGAGTTACACCTTTGTCAAGAATAGACTTTTGGATTTCACGTGAAACAGACTTTTCCACCAGCATCACGTCAGGCTTAGAAGCTTCTATGATACTAGCAACAGGCTTCACATAATCCTCTTCCTGTTAGCAATAAAAGAATCAGAATAAAATACCAAATGAAAGCTTTCAAACTGGTGAATGCCAAATTGTGTTGCTCCCATCACCTTTTTCATTGACTGGAGAGAAGAAAATCCACTTAATGGCTCGCCCAGTACTCCTTCGACTAACATTATCCTCGGATGCTCATACTTAGTTGGCATGTGTTTAAGAGCAGCATGTTTTTTGAACACCAGACCTTTAAAAACTTCACTGCAAAGGTGAAAAAACTATTAGAAGAGCACAATAATACAAAGTCTAAGCCAAAAAAAAAACAGGTAAGTTGTAAATACCTTTCATTGCAAGAACCAGTTGCTATGCATTTCACTTTGATGTACTCAGATGGATCAACTGGTTTGCCATTAATAGCTGGCTTCAATAGTGAAGCAGCCTCCCAACATAACCTAGTAACTATGTCAAGCCAATTTACACCTTCTTCCATAGAAAAACCCGCCGACTTAATCTTTTGACTCACATTGAACTTAAACTTTGAATCTGCCTCCTCAAGCATTGCTCTTTGGTTTTCTTCACTAAACTTTCTCTTTTCACTACTCTCATCTTTAGATTCCCCAAACAAACTAGCTTTGCTCCACTTAGAACCACCACAGCAATCATCATCATCATCATCGTCTTCGATATCAGCAACACCACCTTCAACTTCATCTTCAGGGTTTTCTGGTTCAGGAGGTTCCCAAATAGGTGCATCCACTTCAGCATTATCATCATCTTCTTCACGATCAGACAAGAATTGCACTTTCTCAACACGGTTCTGCTTCGATTTCTCATCTAAAATTTCAAGAATATCACTTGGCATACTCCTCGATTTACGCTCTAACCGATCTACCTTGAGCTCTTTTTCATTTTGACTACTTTGACTTGAACATTCATCTTCATTATCCCTAAACCAAGATAATATCAACAAAATCTTGATTAATATTAATACACTGTTCATAAAATCATTATCAAAATCCAAAATCCAAAATCTAAACAAAGTCATTTCAAACCCTTACCTATCATAAGAGTTTCCATCAACAGAACACTCCCCTGAACAAAAAAAAGATTATTCAAGAATTACAATTAGATAAAAGCGTTTTTGATTTAAGCAAACAAAACAAGATTAATTATAATTACCTGAGAGAGAGCGTTCACTACTCGAAACGGAATTTGCTGATGTCATCAATGGAGTTGTAATAGCCACTTCTACACTTTTGAATCAAAGAAGACAGCGTAAAAATTAATTAATCATCATCATCATCATAAGAAAAAAACAGGAAAACAAAATATCAACGGAGCATGTCAAAATCAAAGACAAGGCATAAAATTCGGGGAAAAAAGATCTAAGGAATTAATTAAAATTAAATTCCATTTCAGATTTTTTTTTTTTTTTTTCTTTGAATCTCTGTGAATAACTGTAACTACGAAATAATGAAAGAACAAAGACGAAATCAAAAAAATTGATTCAAGAAAGAAATCGATTTCAAATTTTTTTCAGTGATATAAAAAATCGATTAATCACCGGAAAAAACAAAGACGAAGATCATAAAAAAAACACGAAGACAAATCAGAAAATAACAAAGAGATGAGAATGACTCACCGCGGAAGCAAAGAGGAAAATTTCTCAGAAGGAAATTGAGTTTTATGAGCTTGAAGAAACCCTAAACAACATTTGAAAGATTCTTTGTGTTTGGCTTCACTGTAAAACAAAGAGAAGAAGAAGAAGAAGAAGTTAAAATTTATATTTATATTTATCTTAAGCCGGAAATGAAACGAGTCCACGAAGAGTTGTCGACGGTGGAAAAGAAAGAATGAAGACGAAGTTTGAAGACAAGGGAAGAGAGAATATTTCATTTTTATTATATTTAAAACTAGTGGGCTCCACTTTCCTTTCTACAGTTCTTCTATTAAAAAAAAAACAAAAAAAAAATTAAAAAGATTTTGGACACATTTTTTTGTTTTTCTCTAATATTTATGTTTGGTCTTGACCGTTAAATCTGTTTACATATGTTAAAAAGAAAAATAAAACAAAATATGATAATTAGAGATATCTTTGCTTTTAAATTGTTGTAATAAGATCAAACCATAGGATTTTCTAGAAGGTTACATATATTCAGAACTCTATAAATAATAAACTCGTAAGATTTTATTCTAATATGGTTAGCTAAACTAATTAGAAATTTTGAGAAGTTTAATCGGATTTTTGTTTTGAGGCGATTTTTTTTTTCCTTCTTTTAGCTGTATGAAATGTATGAATAGTTGCTCTGCTTGTTTATAACATGTTCTATTCTTTGCCTAAATAATATAAATCATAATAAATTTTCTAAATTCAATGAATATACATTGTGTATGTACGATCAACGTAATACATGGGTATATATGAAAAAGAGTATATAAATATTTATACATAAAATTCTTTATGAGTTCAAAACAAGTTCAAGAGTACTGTGATATATATATATATATATATATATATATATGTGTGTTTAACGTTTAGCTAAAAATTTCTACTATATATTTTTTTTTTTTTAAACAATATTTTTTTTTTTTAATTTTTTTGCAATGATATAAATAAACTAAAAATTGAAGTAGACGGTTTTTTTTGGTTAAAACCGATTTTTTATATTACCTTGTCGGCATCCTCCAAAAACATAAATTGTTGCAAAGAGATTCCAAATCCAATGCTAAATAACAAAAATTAAATTAGATGTGTGTCAAACATCGTGCATACCTTTTATAAATAAAAATTACGTTACGAATATAAATACCATTTGAAACTTGGAAGTGGTTTTCCTTATGAAAACTTGTCGAAAATCGCTCAAATACCATTTGAAAATCAGCTTATAAAAGTTAAAAAAAAAAAAACATATGTGTGGATGATGTAACACTTAAGTTTAGAGAATCTTAGGTCTCTCCAAATGGAGTTTAAACATGAAATTTTAATTCGATTCTAACTTGGAATTAATTGCTTTACAAAAGAGAAAATTTTGCCCTATTGAATCCGACCCACATAAACTAGGAAACTCAGCTGCAGTAAAAGAAAAAAAGTTAGACATTTTGTTGATATAATGTAAATAGATAATCATTATGAGTGGTATTCAATGGGGAGAAGAAAAAGAAGAACAAATAACCCAACAACTTAGATAATATCGAAAAAAATCTCAAAATTACCTCCAACTGAAAGCTAATGGCCAAATTTTGAGACTTCGTAGATGAAAGGCAACAACGGAAAGGAAGGGGTCTATGTAACTGGAGGAGAAGGCATAGAAGAAGACGTCCTTCACTAAAGTTTATTGTGCTTCATGCGTTGTTCCACTCCTCTTCTCTTCTTTAATGGTTGATCATGCATCAAAAGATCTGTTTGAAGCTTCTAAAAAGTATTATTTAGGATGCATATTTTTGTTAGAGGTTTCCTAAGTATGGTGAAATGGTGGTTTGGTTGCTTTGAGGTGTAGGACATTTTATATATAGGGTAAAAATATCTGAACACCTATGCACACTAAGTAAATAACAATTTGATATAAGGGTTAAAGAGTAATTGTACATAAAAAGTAAATAGTCTAGAAATTTTTCTCGTTTGTATTTAGCTATATAATTTTTTTAGGACGATATAAATAAAGAGAGATTGAAGTAGGCGTTTTTTTGGTCAAGAGCGGTTTCTTTTATTACGTTGTCCGCATCCCCTAAAGACAAAAGTTACAACAAATAGATTCCAAATACAATGCTATACATTAAGTTAGATGTTTGTCCAACATCGTGCACCATGTTTATAAATATCTTATACGTTACTAATATATAAAATTAATAATAGATAAATAAAAATTTCTTGGCATTCAAAATTTATTCAACATATAAAACTAATTTAGCTAAAATAACACTGTTGTAGATTTAATGAAATAACCAAAACAAAAGTTTAAAATTAGTTTATTATTATTATTATTATAAATAATATTACATCATTTATATTAATTCTCAAGGATTTGGTTAATTCTTTATATAAATAAATATAACATGTATTCATAATAATTTATTTCTCACAAATTTTTATCCATATTTTAAAAATATATATTAGACTAGTATTGAAAAATGTTATGCACATACGTATGTTAAAGATTAGAGATTTAATCTAATTATTAATTTATTTTTATTATATATATATATATATATAGAGTATATATTAAAGAGAAATTTACTGGGTGTCAAAAGAAAAATATGAAATTGGTTTAGTGACAAACAAATTGTTCATCATATCATAACTTTCAGAAAACGTTAAACGCCATTGTACCTCTATTTGAGCACGCATAAGATAAAGCATGCTTTTGTGTGATATTTTCTGACTGAGACAATATAATACGTTTTAGATGTCGATGATGTAATTAATAAATTAGATATTTGAGAAATGTATACAAGCTCATATATAGTCAGGACTAATTATTCATCTAAGAAAAAAACTTAAACTTATAGTATTCAATATTTATAGTTTAAGCGATTTGGCTTATAATGAACTACCAAAACCCAACTTTAAAAAAAAAAAAAAAAAAAAAAAAAAAAAAAAAAAAAAAAGTTATCAGAAAAAAAAAATACCCAACTAAACACCATCCGAATGGAGGTTGAACCTCGACATCGACTCACTCAGCAAAATCTTTAGCTGGGAATAAGTTAGACTCTTTCCTTAATAGCATGCGGTGATCTTTAGAAACAAAATCAGACTTTTGTAAAAAACGTAATCTTAATAGATTATTAACATGACATTTTAAAAAGTAATCATATTTTTATTAGATTAGTTTAGGGGAGGGAGGATTAGCAAAAATCATATATATAATGGGAGAGTTCTCTCTCCATCTAGGGTGTCCACATCAGCATTAATGTGGACCCTACAAATAATCAATTCAAACAATTAATTTTAAGATAAAATTTATTTAAACACTTATTTTTAATTTTATATATTTTATTTAAAGTAATATGTATAAGTATTTGAAAAACATAAATATTATGGTTTGAAGAAAAATAAAAGTAATAAATAAATTATTCTAAAATATACAACTAAAAATAATAAATAAATTATTCTAAAATATACAACTAAAAGTAAAATAAAAGTTATTTAATTTTATATATTTCATTTAAAGTGATATGTATAAGTATTTGAAAACATAAATAATATAGATTGAATAAAAATAAGAGCAATAAATAAATTATTATAAAATATACAACTAAAATAAAATTAGAGTTAGTAATAGTAAATGCAAGCTATAAGAGGTTTTTTTGATAATAAGAAGATTATTCATGTTTCAAAAAAACACACCTACTAGATTTTTTTAAGAATTGATATGAGTGTTAAAATATCAGTGTTATTGAGATAGTAGTGATTAATTTATTAAGATAACTAAAAGATTTCCAAAATAAGTTCTTAAAAATATTTAGATAATTTGACTATAAATTTTTTATTTATTAAGTTAAAAGAATATGAAAAATAAAGAAAGTGAATTGATGTGTATATTAAAATATTAGATTATAGTATTGTTTAATTTAAAAAAATGACAGAAAATTTATGTAGAGTATTTGTAATTTATGTATTTGTATTTATTATATAAATAGTAATAATCTATTTTTTTATTATAAAATGATAGTAT
This sequence comes from Barbarea vulgaris, assembly GCA_963667165.1. Classification (NCBI taxonomy): domain Eukaryota; kingdom Viridiplantae; phylum Streptophyta; class Magnoliopsida; order Brassicales; family Brassicaceae; genus Barbarea; species Barbarea vulgaris. Next base: position 16,507,379 of record OY763889.1, read on the forward strand.
ATAACCTTATATATATATATATATATATATATGTTCATTAGATTTGTACGATATTCTAAAACTGAAATCCCGTGCGATGTGCGGGTATTTAACCGAAGTGTCAAATTTTTATATATAATGGGAGAGTTCTCTCTCCATCTAAGGTGTCCACATCATCATCTTAATCATCCAATAAAAATAAAACATGTCATAAAATAATATTTTTTATTTTTATGTTAATTACATTGTAAAAAAATTAAATAAAATGGGTAAGAATTACAAAACTGAATTTAATGTTAGTAACCGAAGTGTCAAATTTTTTTTAACAAATTGAGTGTAAAAAAACTATAGAGCAATGATAGTTAACTTTCTCAAAAAAATAAAAATATCTACACCAATATTTCTTTAGAATATTGTATATGAACATAAAAGTTACAGTTGGATTTTTTGAAAACATCTAAACTTTTTAAAAATTTTGAAAGTGTTATGGACTTATAGTCTTCGTATTTTAAGTAAAAGATTCCAAATTTTTACACAATAAATAACAAATATAGAATTGGTAAATACAAACTCAAATGTTGCACAATAAAACATCCAATTAGGCGTGATACATAATCTTTGCAGTTTATCATGAGTAAAAATATAGTTTGTCTATGTTGTGATAAAATAAAATAAAAATACATGTTTGAGAATATTTTTGAATCGAATGATTTTAACTATTAAGTATGCTAAGTTTTGTGAAAAATAATGAATTGACTTGATAATTCTATTTATAATTAATGATTTATTTATATTTATAAATAATTTATATATTTAATAATATTTTAATATTATAATCCTGCGCAACTCGCGGATTACTACTTTAGTACTTTTAATATGAGAGTTAAAGCTTAATGACATCCTCGTCGTCAATAATATTTTTTAGTAGAATAAATTTTTGGAGGGAATGACTCAATGAAAATGTACATTGTTTGCGGCAATTTTCAAAAATAAAAATATTGTTAGGTAGTTATTAAAACATTAAAAAAAAATTACGTTTTTGAAAATTTTCGAAAAATCTCGAAAATTTAGCTTTAACAGGGAAAAAAACAAACCAACTGTTAAAAATTTATACCGAAATATAAAACCAATTAATGAATCATAACCACATATTTAAATTATACCGAAATATAAAGCCAAATAATCTCATTTGATAATTGTAGAATAGAATCCAATTAAGTAGTTGGAACCTTGAATGGAACAATGCTCTTTAGAGTTCTTGCTCTCTTATGACTCTGAACTAAATCAGATTTATGAAGATTTTAGAGAAACCATATTTATGAAGATTACCGATTTTGTATATGGAAAGTTTCTAAAATTCAATTTTTTATAATTAATAAAAAAACTTTAATTAGATATTCACTTAATTACATATATATATATATATATATACACATATATATGCCACTATACTTTAAACAACTAACATTACTAATATCAAATTTTTATTTTAAATTTTGTAAACAAACATTGCCACAACAAAAAAAAAAAACATTCATCCGTGATGTGTTAAATGAATTTATAATATTTTTTTTGGGACTGGTGTTGCATATGAATTTATATGTTAATCATTGTAGTATTGAATTTATTTTAAAATTTCAGAGTGTTTATTCTAAATGATGTTAAGTAATCTAAGAAAAATCTTTAAAATGAAATATATTTTGATCTATAAATAGTACTATTTATAACAAAAAATAATAAATATAAGATTGATTATTAAGGTTTTCTTTATATTTTAAAATATTATCTTAGAATTATAATGAATAATGAAAAACAAGTCACAAGATATTTTAATGTTTTTTTTGTTAGAAGAGTTATTTTAATGTTACGTGTTATTTTACTCAAATAACACTATTTATCCAAATATAGGGAAGTCGGCCAATTTATACCTGAACATATTGATTAAGTCGAAATCATACACCAACTAAAGTGATGGGTCAATTTGTACTTAAAGATATTGAATTATCCAAATTCATACACCAATTATAAAAATAAGGCCAATTTATACAAATAAGGATGACTGTACATTTGAAGCTGATGACGTGTCATCCATGTCATAGTAAACTGATTACGTGTCATCCACGTCATAGTAAACTGATGACGTGTCGTACACGTCATCGACATTTTTTTAAAAAAAATCTTGAATTAAAATTAAGGGTGGGCATCATATCCTTCATGCCTAGTCATATCCCGTCTTATTTCATTTTCAGTTTCGAATTCATATTTTACATGAAAATGTATTTGCATATGGTACAAACTTCCATTTTCCGTTTGAAAACAGAAATTCCCGAAATTCTATTTGAGATTAAAATTTAAACTAAATAATATTTTTTACATATATATACCATAATAATATGGTCATATCGAATACTACATACAAATATAATCTAAATTTTTCTAATTTTTTAAAAATGTACTAATTTGTTATTATATTTCATTTCATTTAAAATTCTACTTTTGTCTTATATAAATTGAAAGCTTATAATTTTATTTTAATTGAAAGCTTAGGAAACCTTATAAATTTTCTAATTTTATAATTTTTTTTTTGTCTTAATAACAAATAAGTACATCTTAGAAAAGTTAAAAAATTTTAGATTATTTTTGTGTGTAATATTCTATATGAACATATTTTTATTATATATATATATAATATTATTTAGTGAAATTTTGTTTTCAAACATAAATTGAAAGTTTGTACTATATGAGAATGCATTCACATGTAAACTATGAATTCAAAATGAGATCCCGACAAGATGAGACGGATATGATGTCCACCCTTTATTTTCATCTCAAGATTTTGTAAAAAAAAAAAAAAAAAAAAAATGTACCGATGACGTGGACGACACGTCACATGTTCACTGTGACATAGATGACACATCATCAGATTCAAATGTACAGTCATCCTTTGTTTTATAAATTAGCCTTATTTTTATAATTGGTGTATGAATTTTGCTAATTCAATATCTTTAAGTATAAATTGGCCTATCACTTAAATTTAGGTATAATTTGGACTTAATGAAGATGTTGAGGTATAAATTGGCCGACTTCCCCCAAATATAAGTACATTACTACTAACATGGACACCAAAATGAAAAAAAAAAAAATCTAAATACATTAAATCCATAGCATCTCCACTAAACATATAATACAACTACTTATCCAAATTAAAATAAATACAATAATATAATGAATAACATAAAAATATTTGACACTAACCATATACACAAATTCTAAATACACTGGAACAAAATCTTATATATAAAACATATATAAAGTTATTATAATATCTTTGTTAAAAAAAAAGTTTAACCACCCGTGTTAAACATATTACTATTTATTTAATTTTATACTTTTAAAAAAAATCTAAAATCTGTCATTATAAAAGAAAATTTATCAAACCGTGATGTATTGCGGGTCAGTCACAAATTACAATTCATAATTTAACATTTTAATCAAAATTCTGCTCCAATAAATAGAAAAAATATCAGGTCCTAGTTATGGATATATTTTGTGTTACATGATTTTTTGCTTTTGTAAAATTGGTAATTTTAATTGTTCGGAGGTGAACGACATTATATAGAAAAAGGTATTTGAACATATATATATATATATATATAAGTAAATTACAATTCAATATATATTTCAGTGTGTGAAAAAATATTTTTTATTTGATTTGGTATACTCCACGAAACAAGGGATCATATTTTTTTCTGCATGTCCTTACACATTTGTGATTTGGATTGATGTTGTTGGTGATCTTCTCGCCATCCCCGCAGATCCAGATTAGGAGGCAACAATACATAGGCTCATCTCTCATAGATATGACAAACTTGCACACGTTCTTCTCTTCTTGGCATTTCAGACAACTATCTACGACATCCGACTGACCACTTAATTTGTCTCCTTGAAAAAAAAAACACATAGGTGATGTTTTTTTGAGTGTCGCTAGCGACCAAAAAATCAACACTGATTCTTCAGTTTATTTCAAAACCAGCGATCAAACCGTTAAGAAAAACAAAGAAAAACCACATATGTGTCGCTGAAATTAATCGCTGGAAAAACCAGCAACACAAATAACAGAAAATAAGATGAACAGATTGCTGGAAAGTCTCGATAGGAAGTGTCGCTACATTGATGAAAGAGAAAAACACAGTGTAATTTACAGTCATAAAAGGAGTCGCCGGAGACACCCAAAAGAACATGCTTATAATAGGGTGATTTCTCTATGCTACCAAAACAACATGAGGCTTTGCAATCTCATTTAAAGGTGGTTCGAAGCTAGAGGGTTTTGATAGTAAAAACGTGTTTTTTTTCTGTTTCGTTTATATATAACATTCTTTTGTTAATTATTAAATTTAATATTTTAACAAAAAAAAAATATTTTTCATTAATAAATGTTTAGTTGAAATGAGGTATGCATGCAGTGACCTACAAAAGCTTTACACTAAATTAATGTATCAATATCTACACCAAAAAATGTATCTGCATATGATAGACATGCACAAACAAACATAGTTGGCGGGAAAAAAAAAAAGAAAAAGAAAAAACAAACATAATTAAGTTATGTGAGTATTGAGTAACAAACAAAAGTTATGTGGATAACACCATAACAATTATTTATTATCTCTCAATTTGAACCAATATTTTTCTCCTTTTCATCCAAATCAGTTCAGAAAATGGAACTGATGAAGAAAACATGAAATCTAATGAATTTAATTGCTGGCCACATGATTATTTTGCCACTCAAACAGACATATATATAACAAGATATAAGTAGTAATCAGGTGGTTGCACAAAAAAAAAGTAGTAGTATTCAGGTAGAAAAGCACATCACTAACAAATAATATAGTATTAAATAGAATTATAGGATCCAATCGAGAGACAATAGATGATGGTTATAGTGTTGGTTACATAAATTAGTTTATGCATTTCACCGTGCAAAATAAATACTTCATGTAGTTATTGATACATAAATTTAGTGCAGATGTATGGTCATACGTTGAGCTAATTCGTATCTGACAATCATTTGTTCTATTTGAAACCAACTTAAGGCATGCAGATAAATAACTATACATGAATATCCGACCTGAACCGACCCAAAAAATTAGGTTCGGATCTGGTATATGTCTTAGAAAAGATCCGATCTGGTTTAATGTTTGAAATATTTTAGATACAGATTGGATTCGGGTAAAACTTGATACCCAAACGAGTATCCGAAGTAACCGAAACATTACACATAAAATATGGAGATATTTTACTTGGGGTAGTTTTTAGGTTACTTTGGGAAGTTGTTAGGTTATTTTATATACATGTTAGAGCATCTTCATCCCTCACTCTATGAAAATGTCTTCTCATAATTTAAATAATATATATATATATATATATATATATAATATTATTATTTTTAATGTTGGGTGTCTTTAAAATTAAGACACTCTTGCCATAATATCTATGCAGAGACACTTTAAAAAAAATGTCTTAAGTTTAAAGACAGCCAACATTAAAAATAATAATACTTTTACATATATATTATTTAAATTGTGGGAAGACACTCATAAAGGATAACTGATGGAGATGGTCTTATGGGTATTCGGGTTATTATCGGTTCTCTAAAATTTCTAAGAATCGATTCGAACTTGAAATTACCCAAACCAAATCCAACCCCAAAAGTAGAAATATCCAAATGAGGACTGTAACCCTAAACCAAAAGAAAAACCTCAAAAATCCGAAAAAAACTGAACCAAACTCGAATGAATACCCCGAATGCTCATAGCTATATACTTATATAGATTTATTAAAATTGTTTTACGATATATTAAAAAAATGAACTTCAACAAATTAAATGGTTTCTAGAAAATAATTGTAAGCTGATTATAATATTTTTAAAACATCATTACCTATTTAATTTTGTGTTTAATTCATTTTTTACTGCGATTTCTATAATTTTTTTTGGTTATCGGAACATGTTTTTAGTTGTAAAAATCTAAATTTATGTATACATTAAAAAATAATTTGGATTTCGACAGACTCCTCTGATTTAAAAATAAATAAATATGTTTAATTCATCCACGTTTGCTTACATCTTCGAATAGATAGACCAAAAATATCCTTAAATGTATATTTTTTGCTGCTTACAATTATATAAACTTTGCCTCTTAAAATTTTACAATTAATCACAATAAAAAAAATTTCTAACAAATATTCCGCATACTTTATTTTATTGATCAATCATTCAATCGTTGCACAATTCGATAAAATAATAAGATAATAATTTATTTTAGACTCCTATGTAAATATATGGTCCCATTAATAACATAAATTAATAATCATATAATATTAAAAAAATATAATTAAGATAATTTAGTAAAATATGACTCTAGTGTTGTTTGTTTATTCCTAAACATGCATTCTTGTTGGAGCTCATCTCTAATCTTTCTTATTGCATCAAAAACTTCTGGTGTTGTGTTCTCGAACTGCATCCAGAATTGGAAAATTAAAAGAAAAAGGAAATATGACAAAAATTTAGAGATGGAAAAAATAAAATAAAATATGTAAATTATAAGGTTAGATAAAATAAATTTATAATAATGTGAAATTGTCAAAAAAAATCTAATTTTAAATAAATTTTTATAGAATTTGTGAAAATTGGAAAATCTCTCTATAAATTAATAATTATTAATTTATCGATAAATTAATACTCTCTCTAAATTAATAAAATATCTTGGTCCCAATAGTATTAATTTATAGAGGTTTTACTGTAGATTCTGTTTAACCAAAAAAAAAATAATAATAATAAAAGAACTTTTTAACAATTGACTTCAAAATCTTTTTAACAATCGACTAAAATATAAATCGATAAGAAATCCAGAATACTAAAAATAGAAAAAAACAATCGATTTTTAAAATTTCAGTAAAACCAAATAATCTTAATTGTGTTAATTAATTCAAACCAAGGACACTGACAACAACTCTAATCCAAAACTTCAATCCCTCACATTACTTTGGTCGGTGAAGATGAATATCCCTCGAATAATCCTGTCAATCAATTATTATAAATGCACACATATTTCCCCCTAAAATGTGTACATATTTTAAATAAATGATTTATATAATGTATTATGTATATAAATATATATACGATGAATAGTAAAGAAAATCAATTATTAAGTGATTTGATTGTTCGACTCGAGATTTAGTTGGGAGACCTAACACATTGTTAGGTTCGATTTCGTTTCCTGCCTTCCAATTTTAGGCAGGTATATTTATTTAAATTCTCATTTAATATTGATGCCAAAAAGAGAAACAAAACAAATCTTTCAAAGTTACACAACAAAAAAAAAGAAAAAAATCAAACACTATTTCAACTCGGAATTTGTGAAGTGAAAAATAAGAAATTCCAGATTGAGATGTTTCATATTGACTTTTAGCCCATATATATCTTGAGTTATTCCACAGACATGTTATTTATTTATGTAAAATAAAATCATATCTACCATAAATATGGGTCATTGTAAATTTAACAATCCTGCAAGTTGCATCCCTTTTATCTTTTCTTCGTTTGACGATTGACCATGTCTTCTTGGGATCTTTTCCGAGCTTTCTTTTTCAATATGGGAATGCAAAATAAATATAAAAGTATATTTTTTTATAATTATATTCTCTTGAAAGAAAAAGCATTTTTTTGTTTGTCAACTAACATTGCCTGGTCTTAATTTTACAAAGGAAGACTAAAATAGTTAAACACATAGCAGATGACTTATATCATAAATGTTTTTTTCTAAAAAAATCTTAAAATATACTATAGAATATGCCCATAAAAAAAGTTAGAAATTATGAGAAATAATACAAATGGAACAAAACTGTATTCTGTTGATTGCTTTAACCTATAACTAAGCATTCAGTTCATATACACATACTAATGCAAAAATCAGATTAATATAAGGATAATATAAATTTCAAAATCATTCTTATCATAAAAAAGTTTATATTTGTATATTGATTGTTTACATGTGTTTTGGTTCAATCGGTTATGATGAAAAAGATTGGTCGACCGAAACATTTGACTTTGAGAGCTATATGAGAGTTGAAGGGTATATTCGATCGTGTTGAAAAGGCCTTTAAAAGCCCAATTTAAGTTGTAGGACTTCAAAGTGGGCCCATAGGTTTTAATTTAATTTAATTTCCCAACAAATTGTACAATAAAAAAAAAAAAAAAAAAAGAGTTTCGCCGCCAACCCGCCAAAACTGATATTTAATCACATACGTCAAAAAAAGAAAGAGTAAAATAAACGGCGGAGATTCAAGCCCTAGATGGCACGTGATAGTATCTTCCTCTGCACGTGCATCTGTAAATGACACTGCATGATTCGGCGACGGAGCACTGAAAACTAATCATCACACGTTTACACGGCGAACACGCGCCACACGCGTATGAACAATCCGGCAAGCTAGATCCTGTCGGGTACATTTCCATTTCTACCCCTCTCTTTTCACCTATTTCCTTCTTCACCATAAATAAATATACAATAAATTCAAAATTATTAAGAGGACAAAAATCAAATGCAGTTACTATTTATCTGAAAAATCAAAAATCAAATGCGGTTGTTATTATTAGAACAAGTTTTTCATTTTTTTTTTATGGCATCAAATTTTTAATATTTATTTTTTCTCAACTAATTAATTTAATAATATTAAAAGATTGAGTTATATAGAAAGCCAATAAAGAGCAAAATCCTTCTAAAAACAAATCCAGCTACAAATTTTTATCCTATAAGAATGATACGGAGTTATTTGTTTAAAGAGTATGTAAAAAGATTTTAATTTATTTTAATATAAGATGGTTAAAAAAATCACAGAAATTATAGAATTTTGGGAAAAAAAATTCCAATACAGAAAAAAAATAGAAGAAAAAGCTTGAGAGATTTTAATATATTTATATATATGTATATGTATATGTATGTGTGTATATATATATTAGTTTTTTTTACAGATAAGGATCTAGACTAATCCATGGGGAAGTGCATCTCATGGATAGATTTTCTCTCCGGATATTCAAATGATCCGAAAGGTCTATATGCATGTAGATGTCTAGAATTTTATAGATTGAAAACTTTAAATCTAGTCTTTATGTGACAATAAAATATTTACGACAAAAAAAAAGTCGAGAGTAGTTCACCCTAGGAGACAGGAACCACCTACCTTGTGGACCTTGTGGTGCGTTTGAGCTTGTTCGATCTCGGCGTTTTTCTGGTCTCCGCCATTGACCGTAACCTCTACAAAAAAAAAGAGAGCATAAATTGAAATATATTAGTTACACTAATATTATAAATTATTAACAAATTAAAAAGATATTGATGTGACGGACTTAGTGGCGGCGTGCGAATGCAGTTAACGACTAAAGAACACGCGGCGAAGACTACGACAAAGGAAACCAATAACGTGCGGAGAAACTTCGCCATGTTTTTATTTTATTTTTTAACAAGAAAAAGTGAAAAACCTTCTTGCTGAGACAAAAGGTTTTAAACAGAAGTTTCTAGAAGATGAAAGGAGAAGACAAGCAAAGTACTACTACGTGTGTTGTGTGTGATGTTATGATAAAGGTGGTATAATAATGCTGCAAGTCATGTATGTGTTTATATAGTTGAGCAAAAGATGAGAAGAATTAGTATGTGTTATATAATATTAATAATAAATGATAAAAAGAGGTACACCTGATGAAGGTCACATGATTCTCGTCGAGTTTTTTTTTTATATTTTTCTACAAGAAAAAAAATCATTATAATTTATTGTTTTTAGTTCACAATGAACATGTTCGCGGGATATGAATATTTTTGAATATGAGAACTGTTCGATATGTACGTAACAATCAAGACTGAGATATGGTTGTGCATTGATCCAAAATGATCATCATTCATCATCAGTCAACATTTTGTTTCACTTTATGTTTTGAAAATCTATTAAATTTCTCTGATATAGCAAAACTTGTATATGTCAATACAAATCATAGTTCAACATGAAACCAAAAAGAAAAACTAGTTTTATCATCTATTTATGAGAAATACTCTTTCTGTTTCAAATTAGTTGTCATTTTAGAAATTAAATTTTGTTTCAAATTAATTATCATTTTTTTTTTAAGAATGTAAATATTTCATATAAAATAAAAATAGATAGAAGTTACAATAAAGTAAATCCTAAACTTTGCTGCCATGCCAAAAAAAGATAAAAAAACATGGAAGAAAATACAATCAATCCATCTATATCAACAAGAGCAATTACATTTTCGGAGTTAATGAAGTGATAAACGATTCTGAAGAATTTAGAAGATGATCCAAACAGAGAGGAGGATTCATGATGTCAAACGGCAATGGTCGTTCTATCTTTTCAATACATATTTTCTAATTCTTTCTCTATTCTTTTAACTTATTAATGGATGGTATCAAGTAAAATATTAAATTAATTAATTAGGAGTAAAACAGAAAAATAAATATTTTATTATTATGCATAAAATAAATTTTAAACGACAATTAATTTAAAACAGAATAAATATATCATACATATGCAGAAAATGCTACTGTTAGCCCATAACTATTCACTTAAGTAGAACAAAAGGCCTTTCTTAGCTCATGAAATTTTCATGTTTAGTTAGTTATTAGTGGACTGAAGATGTTATCATATATAGTATAAACCATGGTCCATGGATGAACATGTATATTGCATAATTAGAAAAACAAGCATTTAATTGTAGGTCTTAGTGGTATGTATAGAGATAGAAGTTATACATATAGATAAGGTATAAATTATATGGCGTAGGGCCAAAAAAGGAGTTACGAAGGGAATAGTTAATAATTGCAGTCATAAGGTTCACAATGGGAGAGAGTGCACAGAAGCTGCCAAAAGTGTTCAGACATCTTGAAAATAACCTGTCACACAAACGTGAGCCTTGCCTTTGGTTTTAATGACCTTTTCCCAAAGCACCAAAAATATTAGCATTTTTTTTTGTTGAGTAACCAAGAAGTTCCATGCTTTAATATCTATAATTTTTTCCGAGTTAGAAACTAGCTAGAGTCATTTTTCCGTTGTTGATACCTATTTTTCAATTAGCTCCAACCAATTTGATGGATTAATTTGTGCTTTGGTCTTGAAAGCATGTTTATGTGTTTACAAAGTTAAACGTGAAGAGATTTCCAAACAAGTTGGACTAAATTTATTGAGATAGATGATGCAAATGCAAAGATATGTACTAGCTTATTAAAGTTTTATTTAGGTGCAAGAAAACCAGAAGGAGAAAACTTAATTTAGAAAAACTAAGATCAAATTATTTTTGATAGATTCATAACAAGGGAAAAGAAATAAATTGTACAAGGTGACAATCTTCAAAGTTAGAACATTATATTGAGAATAATGTCCTACATCGAAAGTTGAACATAGATCATAAGTAATATATCAATGATATATGTCAATACACTCATTGCAAATTGGTTTTGAGTTGAAAGCTAATAATCTAATACATTGGATTTCTTGGCACTACAATGAGTTTATTTATAGAAATTCTCTAATAAAATGTGACATAACTGGTTCTAACTTTCAGTACTTAGTTGATAAATGGGAGAAGATTCATGTTATCCTAATATGGGTTGTAATATGTTTGTTATGAAAAATTTCTACTCGCAATGGATTTTTCTTGTACCGATTAAATTTATATTAGAATTAACTTGTTGGTAAAAAATAAACAGTCGTAAAATTAATTGTCATAACCAACTAATTTCCAGTGGCCAGTGTTAGACCACTCAAAAGAAGAAAAAGGTTTGGCCTGAATTCATTTTTTAGGTGAGAAGAATATTTTTGTTTCTAAAGGTGTAAGCCTGTAAGGTTTCGGTGTAGAATTTCTTGGTTAACTAATTTAGAAAAAAAAATAAAGGAGTGATTCTCATATTAGCAAAGTTTTGAAATATACATTTATCATTTTTTGTTCCTTTTCTTTTTATCAATGATACTGTTATGTTCTTTTTTTTTTTTTTTTTTTTTTTTCATTTTGAGTGGGATCAAATAACCCAAACACTGGTATAATTCAATTCAATGGTTTGACATAAACACTGGTATAATTCAATTCAATGGTTTGAAGAACTATTTTAACATTTTTTCTACAAGTATCTTTTTTTTTGTCTGGTGCATATATGCCTGTATTTGAAAAATAAATTTTCAAATGATTTTCTATTAAGAAATCATGGAGTGTCTCAAATCGTTTGCCATAGCGCGCGAAACATGACAGAAGAAGTGGTAGGATGAATGTTTGAATATTATACATTAGGTTAATGAGTTACAAACTATACATGGGAGAACTCTTAGGTAATTACTAATTACACTTATAACCTTAACATGTATATACCTTCGGTATAAAGTCAAGGATGGACTGGCAACATCTTGTTCGTTTGATTCGTGAATTAATTTTAGACCTATAATTGTTATATTGGGTGAGTCAGGTTCCTCTCAGCTGTGAGTTAGAAATGATGCTTGTTTGTTTAAAGTGGTAAGAAATGGGGATTAGGATCTACCTACGACAAGATCATACTAGGCAGAACGACTTCTCCTTCACTTAGATTATATCTCACCTCTCTAGGGGGTGATTTTTACTTGTGGTGCATACTTTTAGGTACTTTCTCCCTTTTTTTTTCCACAAAAGGTACTTGGGAACAACTGTGAACGCGTTCTCAAGTGGTTCTTTGGAGCAATCTGTTTGCTTCAAGGATGCAGTTACACTGTACTTGTTGACAATGTAATTCAACAAGGGATAATAAAGTAATTATGAGAGTTTGGAGACTTTTGTTATGTAAAGCGAGTTCGGCGAAAAGGAAAAGAGTCTGAGCTTTGATGTAGTGAGTTTGCAAAAGCGGATCGTACAAAAAAGGTAAACCGAACCGAGCTAGTTACAAATGATCTAAGGTCTAATTAAATTGGTAAAAATTCAGAGATCATGTTGAAATTAGTCGAGGTATTAACTGTACCCGATGTTCTAACTGTAGAGTCAAGGTCTTAGGTATAAAATTGAGGTCGGCCGTAAGAACGTTTCTTGTTCTCGATTCTTTCCCTAATTTTCGATTATTCATGGACTAATGCGTTTACTATTTATAGGAAACTTCCACTGCCCTAGTCCTCCTCCTCCTCTAGTGGGCTTTGTAGGCTTTTCTTCATATCATAATGGATCTGGTCAAATTTGGGCCGAGCTTTTGAGTTGTACTCGTCCCACCTCCAACAATGGCCCCCCTTTACTTCGTTAGATGAAGCTTTGGCTGAATTCGACGGACTCAATGATCTTAAATTCGACATGGACCGTTTTGGAAGGTTCAAGATTTACGCGGGGCTTTCGAGGAGTCGTTATGATTGCATTTCATGTCTCTTATATACCTCTTTGTTATTCACTATTCCGAGTATGCTTTGAAATACCCTATTCCAAAATCAAATCTAAGCTATGGATTCTTTATGTACGCTTCTAGTTTTGTTCTTATACATCGGAAACTGATATGGCTTAAAGTTTATGAGATCATATATCTCTTTCATAAAAACCTCCTTGCATGAGGAGTTTACATCTTACATCATCTCCAAAGTCTTTATCTTCCACCATTGACAAGATTCTTTTACAAGTAACAATCTACATAGTCTTTACCATGGTAACATCCATCAAAGCAAACATCGATCGCATAATGCGGGGCTTGCCTTCATCATCTTTTTTTTTCTCTTCCTAAATTTTATTTTGGTTGTATCTTTATTCTATTGTAAGAGAAACTATCTCTCATTGTCATAGCTTTGAGCTAATATTAGTTTAGGTAAGCTTAGGATGTAATGTAATCGTTTATTCCATAAATATAAATTCTTAAACATTAATAACAAAAAAAAAAATCAAAATATCTATTGACTCGGATTTGTTTAGCAGATACGATAGCGTCAAATAGTGTAGGCCCATATCTGAGCCCATTTTCACCGACGTGGTTTAGTTGCTAACAACCAACCAACTTCACTTGATAAAAAAAAGAGTGATTTGACTGATTGGTAAATTAATCGAAACGCACCGTTTTACCTTACGATTATTTTTCTTTTCTCTTTCACGAAACATATTAACCAAAGAAAAAAAAAAAAAAAAAAAAAAACCTTCGTTGAGAAGCAATAAGAGATATTTATAATCTTCTCTGGCTTTGCGATCGATCATCATCAAATCGTATCCAGTAATCTCGATCATGTCGTATCTCGATTCCTTCTTCAATAAGGGTTTCAAAGCTGCTAAATGGTAATCTCTTAAAATTTTCATCTTTTGGATTTCGGATTTTGAATTTTGCCAATTTCATCAGATTTCTCTGTGAATCTGATTCTCAATCATTGTGTGTTGGTTTTAATTACACAGCAAAACTTTGCTCAAGTTAACGATCCCTCGGATTAAGCTAATCCGGAATAGAAGAGAAGCTCAGATTAAGCAAATGCGCCGTGAAATTGCTAAGCTTCTTGAGGCTGGTCAAGAAGCCACTGCTCGGATTCGGGTATGGTGTTTTGGTTTTATACATGGTCTTTGTTTAATTGGGGTTTTTTATTTTTATTTTTAAAGGAATATTCTTAACTCTTTTAAGTTTCTGCTAGGTTGAGCATATTATAAGGGAAGAGAAGATGATGGCTGCTCAAGAGATCCTTGAGCTCTTCTGTGAGCTTATAGCTGTTCGTCTTCCAATTATTGAGGCACAAAGGTTCTAACTTTTTTGATGGTCTTGTTGAAGTTCTAAACTTGAAAGTTCTATTTGTCTTGAATTTGTTAGTTATTATTATGTTAGACATGAAAATACTATGCCTTTTTGTCTGTTTCTGTGTCTTCTGGGTTCAATCATTGTTGTTTAGCTTCTAAATCTTTCTTCTTTTTCTGGAAATTTGTTTTAGGGAATGTCCTCTAGATCTTAAAGAAGCGATATCAAGTATATGTTTTGCTGCTCCGAGGTGCTCTGACTTGACAGAGCTACAACAGGTGCAGATACTATTTGTATCCAAGTATGGAAAGGAGTTTGTTGCAGCTGCATCTGAGCTCAAGCCGGATTCTGGTGTCAATCGTAAGGTGAATTGGAGTTTATTGGTGGTATAAATTGCTAATATGAGACTAGCATGTAGAAAACTCAACATAGATTGTTGTTTGCTTAACTAGAGTATGTGTAAATCCTTAGGATTACATATCCGTTTTGTGAACTAGTTTTAACTTTCAACTGTTATTCTTGATCTATCTTGCAGACTGAATCACTACCATTCACTGTGTGGTTTCTAGTAGAGAAACAAGATATTTTGTTCATATTTTTCAAAATCAATTTTACAGTTGGTGGAGTTGCTGTCTGTGCGTGCACCTTCCCCAGAAGTTAAACTGAAACTTCTCAAGGAAATTGCAGAAGAACATGAACTTGATTGGGACCCTGCTTCTACAGAAACTGATCTCTTTAAATCACATGAAGATCTTCTTGTCAGTACTTCTCTCTTCGTTTTTCTTTGTTATCTCTTCTCTTCTTACATATAACGGGTCTGGTCAGAACATGTCATGTGCTTTCTTTGTGTTTGCATCAAACCGAGTATTTAGCGTTAGACACTGAATCTGCAGTTCAATGTTGTTCTCAAAACTCACATTTAAGATCTTTGAAGTTGGTTTTGCTGTGCATAATAATGGTACCCACATGTTTTTTTCCTGTGTCCAGATATCCGCCTTGAGTTTCTTTTTCTTCCCAGTTTCTCTGTTTTTCCTAAATTGTCTTCTTTCTTTTCAGGATGGACCAAAGCAATTTGGTGGGGGCTCTAAGCTGCCGTTACCGGAGGAACAAAATGATGGGCCAAAGGAGAAATCCGATTCTGATTCAGAGTATGATATATTGGACTTTCCCGAGGTTCCAAATGTCTTGCTGCGTCCAACTCCTGGCACTACCCCTGAAAATGCACAAGAGGCATTGAAATCTGCCAGTTATGAACATACTTCTCTTGACTTGCCCAAAAAACCGGCTTCCAAAAGAGATGAACATCCTGCAAAAGCAAGCAGCACTGTCGTGGGAGGCCAACAATCTTCACCCATTGTGATGGAATCTTTGGAAAGGAAAAATTATTCTGCGGAATCTCCACCATCCGTTGGTGTAGTGGGACCCTTCTCTACGAAAGAGAGTGATGCTTCGAGGGATGCTCCAAGGAAAATATCCGATGGAGACTTGCAGGATGTCCTAATGGCTGCTCAAGCTGCTGCTGACTCAGCAGAACGTGCAGCAGCAGCTGCCCGTTCAGCTGCAAGTCTTGCCCAACTCAGAATCAGTGAGCTTACCAAGAAAACGTCTGATCAGTCTCCAGAGAGTCCGTCTGAGAACCCTTTTCATGCTCCCTCAATGGAGAAGTCGCAATTTGATCATCAGAACTCTTCAGCCAGCAGTGTTGGAGATCTTACAGAGCTCCAGAGAGCAGAAAATTCATCACTTTTCAACTTTGAGCAGAACAACCACCATACACAGAGACTCCCTTCAATGGAAAAACCGGAGTTTGATCATCAGAACTCATCGGTCAGCAGCTACGATTTTACGCCACAGAGACTCCCTTCAATGGAAAAACCGCAGTTTGATCATCAGAACTCATCTTTCAGCAGCTATGACAATTTTATGCCACAGGGAATCCCTTCAATGGAAAAACTGCGATTTGATCATCAGAACTCATCAGTAAGCAGCTACGACGATCATACACCACAGAGATTCCCTTCATTGGAAAAACCACAGTTTGATCATCAGAACTCATCAGTCAGCAGCTATGGCGATCTTACAGAGCTCCAAAGACTAGAGACTTCATCACTTGACAGACTCAGCCCTGACCAAGACCACCAGCAAATGAGACTGCCTTCCATGGAAGATGATCCCTATTACTCATA
Organism: Barbarea vulgaris; assembly: GCA_963667165.1. NCBI lineage: Eukaryota > Viridiplantae > Streptophyta > Magnoliopsida > Brassicales > Brassicaceae > Barbarea > Barbarea vulgaris. The sequence goes on from OY763889.1 coordinate 16,524,303, forward strand.
CCCTAATCTATTCACATCGCAGAATCCTGATCGCTCATCTGGCTCTCATGGGAACAATACAAAACCTGCTCATGATTCTTGATTTTTTACCTGCAAATGTTACAAATGCAAAGCTTGGGTGTTTTTTCAGTGCGTTTCACTTTTGCTGTTCCTTCTCGTATGGAACAAAGAGCTCAAAACGTTTCTTGAACAATATTTTCTTCCTCTTTATTTAGTGGAAGACATGTGTAATGTATATGACTTGGTGTGAGTTGTTTATATTCAAATAAAGGCCTTGGTTTTGTCTTAATGCACATGCACTAAACACAACGCCAAATTGCCAATGCAGAGGCAATCCAAAGGCTGCTGATATTGACAAAGACTCGGACTAGATTTTTTTTTTCCTCATCAAAGAAATTAAAAGAATACAGAGAAGTGATTTTTCTTAACTTTTCTCGTTTCTCTTAGACAAATTACAATGTCTTTTATCTAGGACCAGACAACTCAACAGCATGAAGATTTTCAGTAGAATCAAGAATCCAATCAGAGGTGGGATGAGAAGATAGTTCTACTTCTTGCCTGAGAACTTCCACTTTCTGCCACTCGTCCCATTTCTCAGCCAAACCGTCACCTTCAAGCATTCGAACAACCTCAGACATCTTAGGTCGTTCCATAGGTGAGCTCTGTGTGCAGAGAAGAGCCACTTGTATAAGCTGTTCGACTTCTGCTTCTGTGTAATTTCTCTGTAGATCAGGATCCACAAGCATCTCCAATTTCTTCTCCTTCAAAAGTCCTTTCACCTGAGAAGATCAAATGAACAGAGAAATTAGCTTTGAGGGTAGACATAAATAATACCAAATATGTGCTAAAGATTCTGTGTTATACCCAATCTAGAAGCATAACGTCATCGTCATTCGCCAATCTTGCAAGATCAAAAGCTCTCTGACCTGTGATCAGTTCCAAAAGCATGATCCCGTAGCCAAAAACATCGGTTTTCTCTGAAGATTTTCCGGTTGAAAGATACTCAGGAGCAATATGTCCAATAGTCCCACGTACAGCCGTTGTGACATGTGTATCTTTATAATCCATAAGCCTAGCTAACCCGAAATCGCCTACCACCGCCTCAAATTCCTCGTCCAACAGAATATTAGCAGCTTTCACATCACGGTGAATGATTTTGGGGTCGCAATGATCATGAAGATAAGACAAACCCCTTGCTGATCCTAGCGCAATTTGCTGTCTTATTGGCCAGGCTAGAGGCAACTGTGATGGTGGACGTTCTGCAATCATTTCAAGAAAGCTCACTCATTTGCATCCGAAACCGAAAAGGTAAAAAATGGATAAGAAACAGCACTTCTATACAAAAGTTTTCACTAACCAGCACCACGAAAAAGATGTTATCAAAATCTTGGTACTTCATGAAACAAACAGTTAAAATTTCCGAGGTTACCTCTCAAACAGGAAGCAACACTTCCGTTAGCCATGTAAGGATAAACAAGCAATCTCTCAGTAGGGGTCATACAGAAACCGCGTAGCCTGAGAAGATTTCTGTGAACAGCCATGCTTATCATCTCCACTTCTGTTTGAAACTGGAGCTCGCCACCTGGGGTGCGTTCTTCTTTAAGCCGTTTGACAGCGACAAGTGTTCCATCAGCAAGACGGCCTTTGTAGACTTTTCCAAACCCACCTCGGCCCAATATGTTCTTGTTACTGAAACTATCAGTTGCTACTTGAAGTTCTCGTAAAGAGAACCGCTTAAGCTGTCCCAAGTGAACCTCAGGATCCTCTTCGGCTGCATCAAAGAACCACCAAATTTGTTATTACATACTAAACCAATTCTTCAAAGAAACAAAGCTTGGATATTGCAGACTCAATGACTAACCAGGAACATCAAAGAAGTATTCTTGAGGTTTTCTCCTACGCCACCAAGCAAAAGCTAAAGCAGGGGCAGCAAATAGCAAAGCAGCACCAGCTGCAACTCCTCCCGCAATGGCTCCAGTAGCACTATATCCACCTTAACAAAAATTTACCAAAAAATAGTCAACCACCAAAATTCTACCAGAGAAGTCGATCATCGGCTTCTTTAACCTGTGAGATAGACTGTTTCCAATCAAAGCCCACTAAGAATTCTGCAAAATCCCAACACAGCCGTCCACTATGTTTCCAAGCATAAGTGAATATAAAAGATTGAAACTACTGTCTGCTTCATTTCATTACATTACCTGGAGTAGGAACTGTGGGTGGTGGAATAAAAGGTGGAGGAGGAGAAAATGGGGGAGATCCAGGGCAAGGACGGCTAGTAACTGGGCCGCATAGATCCAAATTGTTAGCAAAACTGTGCAGAGGAACACAACTTGTAAGTTCAAGAGCCAGTTTTTTTCATATCCACCAATAAAAGTGACAGAATAATATTCAATGTACTATGTCAATTGATAAACTTAAGATAATCAATAGAAACTTGGGATCAAAATTCAGACTATAAATTTTATAGCCTCTAGTGCTTGATCCTAACTTATAAGGTCTCTAGTATGCAGAAAACAAAAAAAAATAGAGAAATCAATAGCCTTGGTTCCACAATTCTAGTGACTAATGTTTGAAAGCAATAGTATGGATTGGATCAAACCTGATGGGAGTGAAGAGGGAGAAGGAACCATTATCAGGAACAGATCCAGATAATTGGTTGTTTGACAGATCCCTGCATTTTGCAAGAGATTAAGGGAACAAAAAAATATCAGGGGACCCGTTAAGAGTGAGCAAGTTTAAAAGATCATAAAGTGAAGTTTAATTAGTGATACTCACAAAACTTGAAGGGTAGTGATATTAGTCAATGACATTGGAATTGGTCCGGTAAGACTGTTATTGTTGAGCCGACTATCCTTGCAACCAAAACTCATATCACATTACCATCTTCACATACAAGAGTTCGCTAAAACAAGCTTTTAAAGTGTTTCAAAAGACAAATCCAATTTTAGCCAATGCATGATGAGAGGAGCAGACTAAGATGTCCTTACAGAAAGCGTAGCTTGAAGAGCTTTCCAAGAGAATCTGGAACAGGACCAGTGAAGCTGTTTAAGTAAAGATCCAAGCTCACTAAGTTTGTTAGATTCCCAAGATCGCTTGGAACTGGCCCGGTTATGTTATTACTATAAAGTTCCCTGCAATTAAGAGTATCACATCCACAGAAGAAATTTTTAACATAAATCTACAGTAACAAATGCCTATTGAATAAGTCCTAATTCAAATGACAAAACAAAAGTTCCTGTAACCAGCATTAACGGTTATCATCATGTATCAGAAACTACAAGTCTCTGGATATAAAGTTGTTACACATAGTCAATTCCATTAACTTTTCGGTAATCTATCGAGTATCGAATATACTTCTAATTTCGATATTAGAGCAAAAAACTTACAAGTACTGCAAGTTCTTGAGCTGGCCAAGCTGAGGAACTAACTGACCAGACAGGTCTGCATTCCCGAGATCGCTGAAGAAGCAACAACAAACAAAATTAAATAAACTAAACCAAGAACACTCATGGGGATCAGGTGAACGTAGAGAGACACTCACACTCTTATAACACTGTTCTCGTTGTTGCAGGTTACATGAAACCAAGTACAAGGATTAACAAGCGTAGGATCCCAACTTTGCAAGACATTGTTCGGATCAATCAAATTAGCTCTCAAACTATGTAGTGCATCACCTGTTAACACACAAAAACCAAAAAGCCTAAAGCCTTTCACAAAGAGGAAAATAAAAATTACCAAACAAAACAAACAGTTTAACAACAGAAAAAGCTAAAAAAAACTATACTTTCTGGTAAATTTGGATATGCATTTAGTCCCCTTTAACAGTAGCATTGAATTTTATATAATTCGAGTTCTTAATATGTTACTAGTGACATAAATATTGTGATGGTGCTGCTTAATCAGTCTTTATCAGAATTGCAAAATTCCCAAATATTCAACCATACCAAGAAAAACCAAAACAGACAAAATCAACTTCAGATTAGTAAAAGGCATTGTGAAATGTGAAGGAAGGAGCCTAACCACAGATTATGAACAAAAAAAATCTCTAAAGATTGAAACTTTTCAAACAGAATCAGATTCTAAAAAGTCCTTTAAAGAACAGTGACAGTGCCAGATGAAAATTTCTATTCTCATGTAACCACGCAAGCAAAAGCAATTACATAAAAAAATAAAAATAATAAATAAAGATAAGAGAACAGTAAAATAACCTTCCATGTTAGAAGAGACAATCCATAATGGATTAAAGAGAAGCAGTAAGAAGATGAAGTAGACAAGACCAAAAGCTTCAAACTTTATTAGCTCCATTATAAACAAAAGCAAAATTTGTCCTTCTCAGATCCAAGTAAAACCCAGAACCGCCATGAAAACAACCAAACAGGAGGAAAAAAAAAAACCCTAACTTCCCAAATCAAAACACCATGATCTCTTCAAAATTGGAGTTTCAGATAAAAAAAAAAAGAGAAAAAAAAAAAGAAAAAGAAAGAGAGGAGTTACAGTTGATGATTAACTCTCATTAATGACAACCAAGAAAAATGCCAAAGGGAAAACACAAGTGGTAACAGCTACAACAGAAGTGAAAAAGGTGTGAAATTTTTGATGGGTTTTTCTAGAAAAAAAGGAATAAGAAAATGAAAAAAAAAAAAGAATTAAGAAGACAAAACCCTTTTTTTTGAAATCTTTTTTCCGTTAGCTTTTAAGAGCAAAAAGGTTTGGACTTTGTCATTCTTAATGAATGAAACTTTAACTTTTTGAGTTCTGTGGTTCTGTTTCAATAGCCGTCTCTCTCTTTCTAAAGCCTACTCTACTACTCTATCAGTGATGGGCTCAGCTCAATGGAGCGTTGTTGACAGTGGAGAGAGGAAGAGAGAAACAAAACACTTCTTTGAGTTTTTTTTTTCCTTTGTCAACTTGTAAATTATTATCACAGCTACATATAAAAAGTAATTAGAATCACAAATTTTGCTTATAAAAAAAAAAAAAAAAACAAAATTTTTTAATCACAATTTCCTGGCTAAACTCCATGTTTATAGATAAAAAGTAAATGGTTGGTTACTTGTTTTGGTAGTTCATAATTTAATTTGATTTAACTTTTCTTTTTATTATATATATAGATGATTTTATTTATTTATATATTGTCTTAGCAATGAGCTCTAACACAAATAGACTGAAGTAGATAATGGATCAAGTGTGCTAATAGCCAAGTGATTCTAACTTGGTAGAATGATAAACGAAATGGTTAATATGTTTTGAGGTCACACCAATTTGTGACAAAATAACCGTGTTAGGCCATCTCCAACCGGCGACGCCAAACGCCATCTTTGGTGCGGGGGAGCTCCAACCGGACGCCAAAACGGACGCCAAACGCCATCTTTGAAGTTTCGTGAACAGTGTGGCACCATATTTGGCGTGCCACTGTTCACGACTCCAAACGCCAAATTTGGCGTCGTCGGCTTCTCCAACCGCATGGCATCGCCAAACGCCAAATCCGGATTCTTCAATTTTTTTTTTTTTTTTTTTTTCTTTGCAGATCTGTGAGAAATAGGATGAAATTGAGATCGGCGAACTGAACCGTAGTCGCGGCGTTAGAAAATCCAGGCGGCGGTGGACCCTTGTTGTCGGTGTTCTTCAACAGGAGCTGCGTCAAAGCTTCACGAATCCAAGAGAGCTCCTTGTCAATCTTATCCACCCGCGCGTTCAGAGTCAACGGCGGAGCCTGTGTTGCCGGCGAAGGAGACACGGCCTCTGGCGAGCTGCTATCCGAATCTGTGACGGCGGCGAGAACATTAGGGATAGATTAAATTTTTTTTTTTTTCGGCATAAAAATTTTGTCTGTAAACCGGTTGAAATTTTGTTTGGGATAGATTAAACCGGTTGTAAACATTAAACCGATGAGATTGGTTTAATGTGAATCGATATTAAACCGAGATGGATAATAAAAACCGATTACGATTAATTATACATTACATTGAGATTAAACGGAGTAGGAAAATACAAACGGAGTAGTTGAATAAAAACCGACATAAAACATTAAACACACGACAGTAAAACAAACATTAAACATTAAACACACAACAATAAAACAAACATTGAAACAAATTTTTGAGAAGCAAAATCTAAAACCTGGGAAAAAAGTTTCCGGTTCCGGTTCCGCTTAGGAAATCACCGTAGTTGGAGAGATCTCGAGCATCAATTGGTGATATTTCGTTTTGTCCTCCATCGTCATCTCCTTGAGATTGCTCGTTTTGATAACGAGATGAACGATACTGGCTGTGAGAACTATCTCCGGTTCCTTGAGTTTGATAGGTTTGATGATGAGATGGACGATATGGGCGGTCAGATCCTTCTCCGGTTTCTTCATACTCGTTTCTTTGTACTCCTCTGCTCATAATAATCTCCCTTTGAGCACGTATATACTCCCGACACGCTGGATCGCTTATGGAATTCAAATCCGCAAACAATATTTTATTTTCCTCCTTTTTTATTTTATTTTCCTCCTTTAATCTTTGAACCTCGATTTTTTTTCTCTGAATTTCATTTCTTTCAGAGGTACCTTTAGCAATCGTTTTAATGAGCCTTTCATTTTGCTCCAATATTTTCTTAAACTGTTCTTCGTGTTTATGTTTTCTCTTTGCTTTTTTCACGCCCATTGGTCTTTTATTTATATTAAAACTACCTTCCTCGCTACTCGTATTAAGATCAAACGAATTCATACCAGAGGTTGGTGGTGAGTCATCTTGGAGTGATGGGGATGAAAAATCTTGACGAGATTCTTCTTGGGAGGCACCAAATCGGCTACTCTGGGAGGCAGCAACTCGGGTACTCTGGTTGTTTGCGAATTTCTCAATAACACGAAGTATGGGCCATACATGATCAAATTTGAAGCTTTTTGAGTAATTGGCATCCTGGATTAGTAATATTTTTGCTTCGCCAACCTGTTATAATTTTCAGAAAGTAAGAAAATGAGTACTCCGACATGTTCAATAAATAAAAAAATATATAATAACTACATTTAATCCACTATATACTTACAATATCTTGGTCAGAAGCACCGCTAGGATTTTTATTTTCAATCTGGTTAATGCATCCCCTCAACTTCGAGCATGCAGTGAGGAGAACCGACATCCGAGATTGTAAAGATCTTCTTGGTCTTTCTTGAGTACGAGCAATATTTGATTTATCAAACTCAGTCTTCACTCTGCTCCAAAACATATCTCCGGATTGATTGATCCCTATGATGGGATTTGAGAAACATCAAGATAGACATGACATAACAATATATCTTCTTCAATCGAGTATGAAGCAGATCTTTTAGTAGTCATTTTAGATGATATATATGTGGAAATGAAAATGAAGAGAAGATTGAAGATAGTTGAAAGAGATTGGAAATTAAAATGAAGAGAAGATGTGTGATAGTTGAAAGAGCTTGGTCTGGATTTATAGAGAAAGTAAGAGCTTGGTATGGATTTATAGAGAAAGTAAGGTAGTTGATAGACATGAAGTGACTACACAGGACAACGGTTTAGATTTAATCAACGAAACTCAACGGCTACGATTCAAAGATTCTTTCTGACGAAAAAGAACGGTTAGATCTAGATCAAACAAATCAACGGCTCTTATTGAAAGTTTCGTCGCGAAGAATCTTCATCATTACAGAAGACATGAAGTGACTACACAGGACAACGGTTTAGATTTAATCAACGAAACTCAACGGGTACGATTCAAAGATTCTTTCTGACGAAAAAGAACGGTTAGATCTAGATCAAACAAATCAACGGCTCTTATTGAAAGTTTCGTCGCGAAGAATCTTCATCATTACAGAAGACATGAAGTGACTACACAGGACAACGGTTTAGATTTAATCAACGAAACTCAACGGCTACGATTCAAAGATTATTTCTGACGAAAAAGAACGGTTAGATCTAGATCAAACAAAATAACGGCTCTTATTGAAAGTTTAACTCTATAAATCAGTAGTCTCTATCTTCAACGATTCATCACACACTAATCTTTTTATCATGTCTTTCATTCCAGACCATATTCTCTCCGACATTATCCGTCGTGTTGGTAGCGAGGGGTTTCGTGAACTTGGCCCCTTCATAGCTGTGGGGCCTGTGTTCAAAGCGATTGTTTTCTCTGACGACGTGTTGTCCGTGGCAGACATTGACGAATTTATATTCGTCATGGGGCTTAGTGATGAAGGTTCTCCATACCGTCCATTCCTACTTCGTTGCTTAGCAGCTAGGAACCACACAGCCCAGTATGTTATGGGGTTACGTTTATGTATCATGTCGGATCCATCACAACAAGGAATTGATTTCCTAGGAGAAGCTGCTCCCCACCTCCTCTATGCGCGTTTTGCAGTTGCTGCTTTTCTTTGCTTTGGAGGACAACGTGAAGACGGGGTTCATGTTTTTGACTCATTTCCTGGAGATGGTTCCAAACATTGAGGAAGCAGTTTACATTGGTAATCAAGTTTGTGACCAAATCCAACAAATTAGTACTCCGGGCACTCATTCGATTGGGTTTCCTGCATTCTTGGAGGTCCCTTATTGCACTAGTATGGGCCATTATGGAGCCCTAGACGTCTGCAAGCATTGCTTCGCTGTGGACTTTTGCTTTAAAATTTTTGAACTAGTTTAAGTCCTAATCTGTGGTCTAATATTAATAAATAAGTTGTAGGATTGTCATAATTAAGTTGTGCTTGAATTATGTGTTGTCATATTATATTTAAACTATGTGTTGTAATAAGTTATGTTTGAATGATGCGTTGTAATATTTTAAATGAATTATGTTTTAAATGAAATCGAATCTAGTCATTATTATTATAGACAAGATTTGACAACTGTAACCAACGGATATAAAATTGTCAGAAAAAGCAACGGCTCATATTGAAAGATTCTTTCCTTCATTATTACGATAAACATGATTTGACAATTCGAGGCAACGGCTAGATCTTGGGAAAAAAACTCAACGGTTAAGATTGAAAGATTCCTTTTACAAAGTCATTATTACACTCTACCACTTCTCCTTCTATAAAATGGGATACCATGGACAACGAAATGAATAAACCATCAACCTCTTTTCCTTCTAATATAAGATGAATTTCAACTACGGTTCTTCTTCTTCTTCTTCTTCTTCTTCTTCTTCTTCTTCTTCTTCTTCTTCTTCTTCTGCAGATAATGATTGTTTTGATGGTTTACAAAATCAGGTCGTAGATCAAATTACGACTAACACTCAATTTCTCATCTCTCAAAACCAATATGAAACGGAAGGTTCGCATCGTGGATCTATTCCGGGTCATATAGTTATCAATCGGGATCGGGAAAATGCTGGCCTCAATCTTTTCAATGATTATTTTTCAGAGAATCCTTTGTTTCCTGAGCCGATGTTCCGCCGACGATTTAGGATGAGTCGTGCTTTGTTTCTGCGTATTCATGACGCTGTACAAAGACATGCCAACTTCTTTGTTCAACGAAGAGATGGGATAGGCAGACTTGGGTTATCTTCTTTGCAAAAAATAACTGCTGCCTTTCGAATGTTGGCGTATGGTACACCGGCAGATGCAACCGATGAGTATATCAAAATAGGAGAGTCCACAGCTATCGAAAGTTTGAAGCGCTTTTGTCGTGCGGTTGTTGAGATATTCGGTAGCCGCTATCTTCGATCGCCTGATGCTAACGATGTGGCACGGTTACTCCACATTGGTGAAAGGCGAGGATTTCCAGGTATGTTGGGTAGTTTAGATTGTATGCATTGGAAGTGGAAAAACTGCCCAACAGCTTGGGGAGGACAATATGCTGGGCGTAGTGGATCGCCAACTATTATTTTAGAGGCGGTAGCGGATTATGATCTTTGGTTTTGGCATGCATATTTTGGATTACCCGGGACTAACAATGATATTAATGTGTTAGAAGCGTCTCATCTTTTTTCTAATCTAGCTGAAGGAATTGCTCCACCCGCCAACTATGTCATCAATGGTAATAACTATGATATGGGTTATTATCTTGCTGACGGGATATATCCAAAGTGGGCTACCCTTGTTCAAACCATTCATGATCCTCGTGGTCCAAAAAAAAAAATTATTTGCAATGAGGCAAGAAGCTTGTAGAAAAGACGTGGAACGTGCCTTTGGCGTTTTGCAATCAAGATTCGCAATTGTAGCGGGACCAGCTCGCCTTTGGTCGAAGACAGTGTTACATGATATAATGACATCTTGTATCATTATGCACAGCATGATCATTGAAGATGAACGTGATCTTGACGCACCAGTTCAAGAACAAACCGAATTCCCACCTCCAGAAGTTGAGATGACGGATGATGATGATGCTCGGTTTCAAACATTTTTAGCTCGACACAGGAAAATCAAAAACCGTGATGCTCATATCGAACTTCAAAATGCGTTGGTAGAACACATATGGTCTGCTTATAGTAATTCTGAAAATTAATGTTCTTTTAATTATGTTTTAATCTTTTAAGTTATCGATTGTTTTTGTTTTTATTTTGTACTCGTTTTTTTCTTTTGCTTTTTTTTTTTATCTTTTGTAATTTTTTTTTTCTTTAATCATATTCCAAATTACGTAATAAAATATTAATTTCTTAATTATTAATCATAACGTTTAATTATAGTTAAGAGAATCTTAAATTTAATAATATAATAATAAAGGAATCTTTAATATAATATTGAAGAATATTCTTTTTGGTGTGAGATTTGGTGTTCTGGGTTGGAGATGGAAAACACCAAAACACCAAATTTGGTGTTGTGGTTGGAGATGCCCTTAGGACATCTCCAATGAAAAACACTAAAATGGTGTCAAAATTGCACTATTTTAGTGTAATTTTAGCACTAAATTTTTTTTTATCTCCAACCACAACACCAAATATTACACTAAAAAGAATATTTTCTATTATTATATTATTAAAAAGAATATTCTCTATTATTATAATATTAAACTAAAAATTTGTTTTTACTATATAATAATTTGATAAAAAATCTATTATTTTAATTATTTTTATAATTAATCAAATAAATTAAAAAAAATGAAAATCAATAAATTAAAAAATACAAAAAGTAAATTATATATTAATAATTTATAAAGTGTAATAATTCTTGTTAACTTGGTTATATACATATTTTGTGATAGTGTATTTTCTGATTTGGAAAAATATATTCATAAATATTAATGTTCATTTATTAAATTAAAAACACAAAAATCATAATGATTTATTTATAGTTACAAATTTAATCACAATCTTAAATAATAATGATTTATTTATAGTTAAAATTCCTCATTTTAATATATAGTCATATTAAAATAAAATAAAAAAACCAAAAAAAAAGTTTTCCCGTCGCTACAGTACCACACCAAATATAGTGTAACATTGTAGCAAAACAAGGAATCACACTAAAATGCAGTTTTTTTCCCGTCCGATTGGAGTGTAAAAGTCAAATTTTCAACACTAAAATGCAGTTATACCGTTCCATTCGAGAAGCCCTTAATCGGTTGTTAACAATATCAAAAAGGAGAAACATGATATTAGATGAATAAGAGCTAGCTGAGAATGAGAAGCACACAATTTAAGAAGCAAAAATAGAGAAAAAAAAACTAGAAAGAAAGACTAAGAGAACATATCAATGAGAGGTGATTCTTTTTTATCTTCATCTATTGATATCTATTGGTGAGTGACATGAGTTTGGGTGTGATTTCTCGTTGTACTCAACTTGGATATATATTATTGTGAGCTGGGTTAAAGCTCAACGAGATATATTTTTGTCATCTTAAATTTGGAAATTCGTTAACCCTTATATTTGTTTTTTTTTTTTCATGTAATAATCAAACTCGCAAGGTTTTTTTCTTTTCTTTTTTTTTTTTTTTTTGATTTTGGACAGACATTGATTTCAGTAGCTTAATCTTGTAAGAATTATCCATCCTCTTTGATTACTACAATAAACCTTAAACACAAAAGAAGTTAAAGCAGATAGATTATTTGAATGGGTAAACTTAGCGTACTAAGCTCCATATGTTTTTGAAACAAATTTCATAGAATATTTGTCATCCTTAATTTGCCACAGTGTCTTTCATCACCCTCCATGCGCCTAGTTTTTTTATTCTCAATGAGGTCCTCAACTCTATTTAACATATCTACTTGATGTATTTTCTTTTTTTTGGGTGCATATTATCAACTCCATCGTAGATAACTTTGGTATACCAAAGTCAACAAACCCTCTTTTCACCTATTGTATCAACAAGTCGATCCATAGAAGACAAATGATCATACCAAAAGAGAATCAATTGCCCATTACATACCTCCATTTTGAGAAATGTTTTCACCAACTCTCTATACTTCAAGAGTTTCCGCCACATCCATGATCCCAAAGAATTTGCTTGGCTTACATTCCAGAAATAAGTCTTTCTAATCAAATACATTTGAATCCAGTTCATCCAAAGTTATGACTGCACTGAAAAAAAATTCTCCAAATCATTTTTAAGCAGCAGACTTTATTAGTTTCACCTAAAGATCTTAACCTCAATCCTCCTTCCTCCTTGGGGTTTGAAAACTTATTTCAATGATATCTTCACCTTCTTAGCATTAAGTTCCGGACTAGAACATAAAAATGCAAAACATAGCTTTTCTATCTCCCCAATACAAGCCTTAGGCAATCGAAAAACCGACATCCAAAAGTTAGCCAAACTATATATCACTGAATATATCAACTATAATCGACCAGCAAATGACAAGTATCTTGCCATCCAGCATCGTATTTTCCCTCGGATTTTCTCCAAAGGTGGGCTATAATCCTCCACGCTCATACTCCTTGTCAACAATGGTAACCCCAAATACCCTACCAGCAATGCACCTGAATTTACAGCGGGCCATGGATGTAAGCTAATCAAGCATTGGCTTGGGGCCTGAAGTAATATTAAAAATCTTAGAGGCCAATTTTCCAGTGGTATTTTCTCTTCTTCCATATGCAATGCATCACTGGTTCAAATACTCCCTACTACATAGGCCTTTAAAATTTCACTTCATATACTAATTGTGGGCTTAAAATAATTTTTGCATGGACCCTTCAATTTCCAGGGCCGGCCCTCCCTGAATCAAAAGAAATTTGATCAAATACTAGATTTATACCCGCGGTATACCGCTGGTCAATTATTTTAATATAAATTATAGTTTTTGGTTATTTACTATTTATAAATATTTTTAGTTGTTCGTATAATTTTATTATATTTTAGTGTTTTTTTAAATTTCTTTATTGTATATAATATATTTAATGTGCTTTAAACATGAAATTGTTTTAAACATATATATTTATGATTAATGATCCAACACTTCTGTTAGACATGCTCATTTTAGGACGGAAACCTGTCATGTCCCGCATCCGTCGAGAATTTTCCGTCTTGTACACAATCCCTTTTATATAATTACATGGTTTAGATTTTATTATTTTAGTTCAGCGAGTAAGACACTGAGTAAGAGAACATGATAATCCTGTATAGATTTTACCAACCCGCTGATCATTGTTTTAGATTATTTTGAATCTTAATTCTAAAAAAAATAAACTATCTTTAGTGCATTTAATAATAACAAACTAACATATATAAATTATTATTTGACTCACGGTAACACACAAAAATTATAAATTTATATTAAAACAATTGATCCGTGGTATACAACGGGTTCGAATCTAGTTTTATTTTAAAATTAATAGTAAAAATTATTGTGGTTTGTTGTTAGGATTGTAGAAAATTACATATCCAAATATAATTTGGGTCAATTTAAAAGTTTGCTTTTAAATGATCTCCATTTTCTATATTTTTAAAATTTTCATACAGTTTAAATATTAATAATTATTTTCAATTATTAACTAAAAAACAGATTAAACCGAATAAATTTTTGAAATTTGGACGTCTGATAAGTCAAGTTTTCTGCTCATTTGTATTTAAAATTTTTATTATTTATTTTTAATAACATGACTCTAAACCATTGTCCACAAATTTTAGTCAATGTGACATGTTTAAATTATTAGAACTAAAAAACCGGATCAAACCGAATATATTTTATAAATTTGGACGCATGATAAGTCAAGTTTCCTGTTTATTCGTATTTAAAATTATTTTGGTCTTTTTATAATATGACTTTGAACCATTACCACCAAAATTTAGTCAATGTGGGATGTTGAACACACAATTTTTTTTTTCTTTAATGGAGTAATATATGTTCATTTTAAAAAATTTTAATCACAATATATACCAAAAAAATATAAATTTTTTTATAATTCTATGTATTTTAATTATAATTAATAATTATTTGAAAATAAGATAGAAGAATCATGATTCATATTATTAATATTGCAATATTAGATAAAAAAAAATAAATGATGAAGAGGAAAAAGGAAAAAAAATGCAAAGGTATCTTTAGATATAAAGATTTAATGATTTTTTTTATTTTAACTTGAATAGTATTTAGAAACACCCTCTAAGATTGTGTATTTCTTCTTTAATTATGTAATGTATGTCCGTTTTAAAAAATTTTAATCACAATATATGCAGAAAAAATATAAAATTTTAATAATTATATGTATTATATAATATTCAAAATAATTTGAAAATAAGATCTAACAAAGATTATAGGAGAATCATAATTCATATATTAATGTTGTAATATTAGATAAGGAAATAAATGATGAAGAGGAGAAAGAAAAAGATACAAAATCATGTTTGGATACAAAGATAAAATTATTTCTTTTTATTTTAACTTGAATAGTGTTTGGAAACACCCCATAAGATTGGGTCTTTTTTAATAGTGTAGTAGATAGATAATCTACTTGTCCTCATGCGAAACATCAGCCATAAATAGACTTAACTTCTCCAAACTTATACTCAGGACTTGATTGGTTTACCCGCAAATATCCGCAAACGTAGCGTTTGCGGACGGTTGCGGGTGCAAACATTTTATAACAATCATGCAAATCGCTATAGATTATTTTGAACCGCTTGAAATCCCTCTATTTCAAAAGCTCATTCCAGCCAACGTTTGCGGTTGCGGTAGGTTATTTTTTTACTTTTTATTTTATTTTTTAAATCTATAATACTAATAAAAATTTACAAAAAAATAAAAAAGAAAACAAAAAATAAAGTTTTATATCTCTTATCAAATTTTATAATATTAAAATCTTAAATATTTTATAAAATATATATTTATATATAAAAGATATTTTTGACCTTAGTAATTCTTTAATTTATTTAGAATTAAATTTTATTAATACAAGTTTTTATATAAATTATATGTTATAAGTATATTTTATATTCAACCGCAACCGCTGTCAACCAGTCAAAAATTTTCCGCAAACGCACATGTTTTTAATTGTTAAACCAGTCATGTAAATCGCTTAATAACACTTATAACCGCAACCGTCTGCTTCCGTAAACTCTCGCACTCACAACCGCAACCGCTGCGTTTAAACCAGTCGAGCCCTCAGTCCCGAACACTCAACAAATTCTAAAAATATCTGTAATATACCTTATACGGATCGCTTCTTCCCATCCATTAAAACCAAAAGATCATCAACAAAACATATATTCCCTCAATGCCTAATTGATTATATTTTTAGGAATTTTTTTTTGTTCGAAAAGATATTATTTCTCAATAACCTATGCAAATTTACTTTTATATTTCTTATTATGCCTCTTATTTAATTACTCTATTTTTAATTAAAAATAATTAGTTAATAAACACAAGGTTATAATTTTTATTTAAATAAATTTCTTAATATATGTGCAAATCCTAAAAATAGAGTCAATTAGGAATATAGGGAGTATGTGTAAGGTTAATGTTTTAACAAAGGATGGTACCCAACATCTTTCTCCATGGCCGCTTTGTCAAGCATCTTAGATAATACATTCATATTTATGATGAACAAGTATGGTGACAGCGAAGAACCTTGACTTTCTTACACTCTGAAAATAACCTGCTAATTCTCCATTGACATAAACTACAAAGGAAGCCGTAGTAACACATAGCATAATCTAGTATATAAAAAAATCGGTGGAAAATTCAGAACTATCAATGTATTTCATAGAAAAGGCCATTGGACTGAATCAAATGCATTTTAATTTACCGCACTTCTTGGTGAGACTGTATCCTTACGATAAATCTTGACCAATTTAGATGCAAGCAGCACATTCTCCATAAGCAGTTGATCTTTGATAAAGGCATACTGAGTTGGTGCAATGAATTTGGAAACAAGTCTTTGAGTGTATTAGCCAAGATCTTGGATATTAACTTGTATAGGACATTACAATAAGATATTGGCCTAGAATCTTTCATTTCGTTCGCCTCCGTTTTCTTTAGGATTAATGCCAAAATAGTAAAATTAGTACCTTTTGGAAGAAATCCCTTTTCAAAACGATTGAATAGCTATCACAATTTCGTTATCACCATCCAAGCATCTTTAAAGAATTATGGAGTGTATCCATCTGGTCCTGGCGCTTTGTTACTTGGCATAGCATACAACACCTCTCTTATCTCCTCATCCATTTCAACTCGAGTTAATCTAGCAGCCACTAATTCTGAGCACTCTAAACTCAATAGTACCTTCAGTTTCTCCACTGTTTTCCCCATGTAATTATCAACTCCATGACCCCAAAAATAATTGAAAAATATTTTGGCTTCTTGCTTAATCCCTTCTTTTGTGTTCACTATCAAACCATCATTTCATTGGATTTCACGAATAGCATTCTTTGCCCCCCCCCCTTCCCTTTGCTTCTTGATGAAAATACTGATTATTTTTTCTCCCACATTCAGCCAATGGAGTTTTGATTTTCATTTTTAAGAACTTATCCTCTTACTCCGATAAACGCTGCCATCAGACGCTTGATTCATGAATGTCCTAACCTGACATTCACACAAATCGTCACAAGCGTCCTTTTTCTTCTTTACTTAATCTTCTCAACTCTGGTTTTAGAGATTTTAGCTTCTTTGAAAATCTAAACATCACACATGTAGACATGAACAACTCCTCTGTAGTACCCCAAAAATCCTCCATTACCCACTGAAATCCTGAAAAACTTGTTAAAGCGTTTGTAAACTTGAAAGGCCTGCGAGGCTTGAGAACTTCAGCATTTATTTGTATTTTACATCGTAGATTATCAGAACATCCTCCTGCTTCAAATACACTATAAGATTGTGGAAAGACATTACTCCATGCATCACTCATGAGAACCCTATCTAGCTTCTTCAAAATTAACCCTTCTTCTCTTTTATTACACCAAGTAAACATGAGACCACGAGCCAACAAATCTCCAAGTGAGGAATTACTTACAACTGCTTGAAAATCTCTCATTCCATGAGTATTCGCCATTGTTTGCGTTCGGTCTGAGTGCTCTTCAGCTTCTAGAATCTCATTAAAATCGCCAAAAATTAACCATGGCCTGTCTCTAAACATTGGTGAGTCTTGATGATTTTTCAAATCTCCCCAAAGTTCTTTCCTCTCCTCAAAAGCATTTAAAGTATATACAAATGAGCAAAAAAATTCGCCGTCCCTTCCATCCAACAAAACTGATATTATAAAATATGGAATAACTCTGAAATTCGACTTCCATACCACCCAAATCCTACCTAGTCAGTTATACTCATAATTAGAAAAGATATATCAACCTTAAAAAACTGCAGAAGCAATATTTCCTGATTTTGTTTCCTTCACTTTTTCTTTTCATCAAGCCACCAAATTGAAGACAATACTTCTTTATCCATTCCCGGATCATGTATGTTTAGTTGATTTATCGAAACCACGCACATTCCAGAAAAAACCCGACACTAATGATTAATCTGAGTATTCCTCTTAGTTGAAGAACTAGGGAGGAGTGGAATACCATCTTTAGCTTTTTGAGCAGCAGACTCCAATTCTATTTTCTGATTTGTCTTTGATAAACAAGGAAGTGATTGTCTTGTATTCATCTCCCTTACCTTTTGAGCAGCAATGAATTTTCCAATCCCTTAACGTTATTTCCTTCAACCACTAATGTCATAGATGATAGAACTAGAAGAAGCATCACCATCAATATCTACCATGCCTACCTTCTCCCCTTTTCCTAAAATAACAAGCGCTTCTCCAGACTTCTCAAAGGCCTTCTCAACCTCCACATCCGTTTTTTTCCCTTTATCAACTTCATCTTCATGCTTTTAGCACCATTCTCCTCTTCAGAGTATCCACTTTATTTGGACTGCGTCCCATTTTTTTGGAAAAACTTTACACCACTATTCTTCTTCTATTTCCTCATCACCCGCCCTAGTGTCTTTTACTTCCTCTCTATTTTCTTCAGTAACTAAACCCACTTCTTTTTACACTAGCCCCGCTGAAAACACACCAGCAGCACCAACTGTTTATGTAATTAACTAAACTAAATGAACTAATTATTTTATTTATCAAATGGCGAAGAGACGATAATTGTAAATCTATATAATTTACTATTCTTATTTTGTTTTTGTTCCCTCGCAACTATATAAACTTATCACATGCTCAATTTTTATTTTTTTAGGGTTTCATCTTCAACCCCATATATTTATTCTTCTCCTCCGCTGCAAATAAATTAGTGAGAACAAGCTTTCTTCCATCACAAGCCAACCATGTTCCAAGTCATCCCAACTGATCTCATTATGGAGATATTCTCGAGACTGCCGGTAAAGTCAATCGGGAGGTTTCGTAGCGTGTCGAAGCTATGGAGCTCCATGCTTGGCAGTCCAGAGTTCACCAAGTTGTTCAAGACCAGGGCTTCAGCTCGTCCCCGTCTCTTATTTATGGTTAAAGGAGATGGTGGTGAGTGGCTCTATTACTCATCGCCTCAGCCTCATAATCCATATGACAAGTCTTTTGTAGTAGCCGCAGATTTTCATACGAAAATTCGTGGAGGTATGAGTAGCTATGTTTCTGGTTTGATCTATTTACCTTACGTGCCTATGATATGTAACCCTGTCACATGACAATATATTACTTTACCTGAACTAGACTGCTTCAGAATGCTTAGAAGCTATTTAGGGTTTGATCCGATTGACAAGCAATTCAAGGTACTGACCGCGGCTGATGACCCCGCATACAATGGCTTTTCGTGTGATGGGGTATGCATTGATGGGGTTTTGTACTACTTGGCTGACAAAGATCTGAGAATAGTTTGTTTTGTTGTTAGATCTGAGAAATTCAAGTTTATCGACGACGGAAAATGCTTATGCCTTTGTGATAAGTTGATCAACTATAAAGGTAAATTAGGTAGGATTCATTCAAAGATTTCTGGCAAAACCCTTGAGTTGCATTTTTGGGTTTTAGAGGATATAAATATGAATACACTTTGCCACAGAATAATGTCGTTGATTCATGCTATTTATCCTTTGTTGGAGTGACCGCTGCAGGTAATATTGTTTTATCGGAGCGGTATGTTATATGTAAACGGTTTAATGTTTTCTACTTCAATCCTGAGAGGAACACTCTCCAACACGTTGAAATCCAAGGTCTTGGAACTATTGTGGTGAAGTTTACACTTTTGTTGACCATGTAGAGGATCTTAGACTTATTCTCAAGTCAAGCATCTCTGCTCCGTCTTTGAAGAACAAAACGAAGCCTAATATCATTAGAGAAAGGCCAAAACCACACCATGGGGAAGAGCTAAGAGAAAGGGATAAAGACAGAGACAATAGGTAGTATGATGATTGTAAGATTAGGGAGAAGAAACACCTAGAGAAAAGAAATGAAAGAGACAGAATGGAAGATGAGGATAGAAGAAGAAACCGCCAAGAGATGAGTGATAGAGAGAGGCGTGTGGAGAGGCGAAGAGATAGAGGTGATCCTTCTTGGAGATATAAAGAGTATAAAAGGAAGAGAAGAGAGAAAGACAATGAGAGAAGGGATTGGTGAAATCAGTGTGCCCTACTCTATTATATATATATATACATTACAAAACTTTTGCAGAGAAGCGTATGTACAAAGATTTTTTTTCAACCAAAACACTAAATTC
Source organism: Barbarea vulgaris (assembly GCA_963667165.1). Lineage (NCBI taxonomy): Eukaryota > Viridiplantae > Streptophyta > Magnoliopsida > Brassicales > Brassicaceae > Barbarea > Barbarea vulgaris. The sequence goes on from OY763889.1 coordinate 16,544,312, forward strand.
TCATAAGTATTAATTGAAAGAATGATTAAGAAAATTGATAAGATAAACTTCACTGAAAGAGTCAATACCAAAAATTGTATGATCAATAAATGAAGAAAAAGCTAGACAAATAAATATATAAATATCATTCATCCATTTATATTTTGATACAAGCATCGACACAACAAAGTTGATCTGAGCTGTTTACTTCACCGGTCAAGATAAAAGAACCGGTTCAAGGTTATTATCAATAGACTCTTTCACGGCATCAACAAGTAGCTGAGTCTTCCGGCTAATGCTTAACCAAAACCCATCCGGTTTAGCTCCTCTGTTTTTGATTTGTCCAACCAACCGAGCAAACTCTATTACCATACACGCCTCTTGAGGAAGCTCATTCATGACTTTGTGCTCACTAAGACAACCTCTAGTGCTTGTAGTAAACGAGGCCTCGGTTTCTTGAAACGGAATAACAAAGTCGTGGACACGGAGAGTACCTTTTGTACCGATTGCGGTTATCTCCATTGTTAGATTTGCCAAGAAAGAACAATAGACTGTTGCTGTTATTCCATCTTCCCAATCGAGCAATGCACCGCAAGAGAGAACGATTCCTGCGTCGTTTAGGACAGGACCGGGCAATGCAGTGACAGTTTTCGGAAGTTTGAAGTTGTTGACTAGAAGAGTTGCTTGGATTGTGTACCATCCAGCATCACCGAGAGCTCCAAGCCCATCAAGACCAGGCTTTACACGAATGTCGTTTTTTAGGAAAGTTTCATTTGCTGCAAATGTGAAACAACTATGCACCTGCGTAATTAAGAAACACATCAATGGAACACAAAGAAGCTCAAATTTTAGCTGAGGCAAAACAATTAAAACTCTTTAAGATCACATTCTTTTTCTTTATATTGCATTCTTTTCTTTTTTTTTTTCCTTTTTCTTTTTGCATTTACATGTATTTTTCTTTATAAAAAAAAACTAAATTTCCGGTATTTTTGTTAACTGTAAATACAAAAACAAAGATTGGATTATGTAACAAGCCTTATTTGAAAAATATCGCCTGGCAAAATTTTGGATAATGAATATTTTTCATGCGTTTTTTTTTTTTATAGCGCATGTTAAAAAATACTGTGCGATCGAATAATTGTTATAATATTTTGTTTAAAGCACACCCGAAAACTAGGCATGGACAAAAAATCCAAAATCCGAAACCTGATCCGAAACCGATTCGAAAAAACTGATCCGAATCGGATTTAGGTATGCTTGAAAATCCGATCAGTTTTGATTTGATTTAATTTTTGGTTTCGGATCGGTTTGTACCCGAACCAAAATTAATTCGGATAACCGAACAAACCCGAATTATGTGTAGTTTTTTCATCATATGCTCAGTTCGGATCGGGTAATTTGGATAATTTGGATCATTCGGAAATTTGGATCGGATTAATCAGATAAATTTCGGGCAATTAAGGTAATTTTGGGTACACAGGATAAATTTTGGATAATTCGGATCGGATAAATCGAATCGGATAAATCGAATCGGTTATACTTCAGATTTCTAATAAAAAATTTGTAATCCGATCCGAATCCGAAAAATCCAAACCGAAACCGATCCAAAAAACGTTCGGATCCTATTCGGATTCTAAACTACCTAACCTGAAACCCGATTAAACCGATTCGAATCTAAATCCGAACCCGAACATCCAGGCCTACCGAAAAGTATGCTATTAGTTAAAAATCTGATTTTTACAAATAAATGCAAAATTTAGAAATGTTTACTCTTGAAACAATTAGAGAGAGTTAAACACCACATTTTTCTAATGAAAAATGAATATGATTACAATTAAATGATTAATTAACAAGTATCAAATTAACCAAAATCCTTGGATTAATGGATCACAATGTAAAAAAATACTCAAAACTGTAGCAAATATATATCAATTTCAGTAAATTCCTATAATCAAAATATCCTCAATCCGTTATCAATTGCAGAAAAAATCTTTGCTCTAAAACATAATAATAATCACCAGTTTAATAAATACGATCAAGAAGAGTTGTTAATTTAATACACTTACTGATTTAATCTGGCCGAAACTCATAGGATCATTAATAAACTCCTTAATCTTAGCCGTCCTAGGATTATGCAACCACTGAGTCCCATCCATAAACTGAACACCATAAACCTCACAAGCCGACAAGATCTGATCAAACTCAGACACGTTCAAAGCAACAGGCTTATCAACCAATATATGCTTACCCTTCTGAGCAGCGCGTACAGTCCACTCGACGTGAAGACTAGTGGGAATAGGAAAATAAACGGCGTCAACATCGGGATCTTCTAGAAGTGACTCGTAGGAGCTATGAATCTTAGCCGTTGATGGGAAATTATTAGATTTAGCGAACGATTTAGCTTCTTCGATGGAGTTGTTGGTTGTGGCTATGGCTGCGAGAGTTGCGTTTGGAGCTAGATTTATGGCTCGTGAGAGTTTTCGGACTATGTTTGTGCAGCTTATTACTCCGATTCCGATTGGGTTATCGTCGGCCAGTGGTTCCATCTTTTTTTGTTTCTCCTGTAATAGTAAGGACTTAATTTTTCTCTTCGATTTTTTTTTTTTTTCTTTATTAGAGTTTCAGTAGACTTTATATATGTTTTGGGTAATAATTATCTATTAGTACACTTATGATCTAACTAATTAACTATTGATTTCACAAACATCTTACAGAAATCACATAATTAATTTATTTTGAGTGAATCCTTTAATGTAAAAACAAGTAAAACACCTTTATCAAAAAAAAAAAAAAAACAAGTAAAACATAATTTTGTTTTTATTTTTCTTCCAACCTTGTTTTTTTTATTACGCGGAAAGAAAGAAAGAAAGATATTTGCGAGGGAGGAAATATTATCCGAAAATAAAATCTTATGAATTTTCCAAATGATATTTATTGTAGTCGGCAACTAGAAATTTCATTAGAGTGACGGCGACGAATTGAACGCAAACCGCCTTAGCGATTAGTAAAAATAACAGCGGGATTGAGATAGATAAGCTTCAAGTTTTCTCGGAAGCAGCGATGAGTCATAGAACAGAGGAAACTTCGGCTGGTTGTGCTGTCGGAATCTGCTCTCTGGTTTCTCAAGCTTGCAGATTCCTACGGATCCTACTCTCTTTACTTAGTAACAGTTCCACAAATCGGGATCACAATCATCAAGACAGAGATCACCATAGCTCAGCCTGAAGCTGCTTCTTCTTCCAACCCAACCAAGCAAGCATCCACGATTTCAGACAGAGCGATGAATACAAAGACCTCTTCAAGATTATGACATAGACAATCGAGAAGAAAATAAATTCCTTTTATCAAGAATTATTATTATCTTTTACTCTTTTTCAAACTCTGTACATAAATTCAAAGATTCATATATATTAGAAGTCAATTTTTCCATGAACACTAGAGATGTGGATTCATGTTTTCTTCTTCTACTAACTTTTACCTGACAAGATAACCACCACGAGTCTTTTCAAGAGACGACAGATCTCTCTGAGACTCGAATTGTGGCTATGAACACCCAGAAGATGGCACACAATGCGCCCACAATAGATAAGAGAAGAAAACCTCTGTTTCTGCTACGCTTTTTAGCTATTGTAATTGGCGTTCCATTAGCCTTTGCATTGAACCTGATGCGGCTGAAGCTAGACATACGCACAAAGGTTCGGTTTAGAGGACCTTCACATGCAGAGGCTGGCGTTGAAGGTATTGAGTCCATAAATGCCCACAGTGCTGAAGAGAACTGGCTCGTTGTTCCATTAACATTTTCACCTTCCTGGTCTTGGGCATTTACACTCACAGTAGGATTGGTGGAATCAGGAATCACACCTAAGTAAAAGGACGAGTATTCACAATGTGTATCAGTGGAAAGGCTTAAGCTTAAGTTATTACATTTAAAGATCTTAACAAGCGGGTTTCATAAGCAATGTTAGAAAAAAGCACGGTAACATATATATACATGTTTCGATTCAATTCAGAGGCAAGCAGAGAAAGTATCCGTGCTTAGTGGGAAATAACTTAGCAGAAAACAAAGGTGAATGCTTTGAGATAAGCATGAGTCTAAGTACCTGATGAGGGTGAAGCAAATGCTCCAGAAAAAGTTTGTTGTTCATCAAAGAGAACAGCTTGATCATCTTGAAACCATATATCATCAGTAAACTGATTGAGAGTTGTACTAGGATCCATGACGCTGTTCAGCTGGTTCTCGAGGGTCTGGTCCTGGAACTGTTGATTTAGGAATTGCTGTCTTTGGTCTGATGTGTTGTTGGCAAAATTACTCAGAGAAAACAGATCTGTAGATGTTCCTTCAACAATCGGTTCCATATCCAAAGACATGGAAACATCGTAGAACAATTGGTCAAACTCATTAAAGTTGTCGACTTCACCATGGTTCAAGACCTGTGCGGATTTCTCAGTTGAAGAAGCTCCACGTTCAGGGATCAGGAGATCATCCATTTCAATGTAATCCTCCTTCTCAAACACCAGGGGTGGTATACCAAAGTCCTTGGGAGCAGATGTGACCTCAGTGGTCTCTAATGAGTCAAAACTTGAGGGCCTGTTGTATGGCTGGACGTTTGGCAAGAACTCTCTAGCAGAACTATTCACCAACATACTCTGCAGCTCTTCGTCACTATTCACCTGCAATTACAATGTCTATGCAGTGAGTAAACCACAACAAAATGAAAACATGATAAATAAGGCCTAACCTCATTTAAAAAGAGAAGAAACTAACCTGGGGAATAGAAGCAAGACCATTAATACATCTTGGAGGAACACCAGGTGCAACTGGAATTCCATTGAGAAGTTCATCAATATCCTCTAACTGAAGAGAGACAGGATTGAAAAGTCTCCTATCATCCACACGACGAGCATCCTCATAACGAACTACAGGTTCCTGCGGTACATCAACATTATCTGCATCTTCACCATCACTATCAACCCATTCTTTCTCTTGGAATGGAGCACCATACTGTTCCCCATTTTTAGGACCAGCCCCACTTTTCTTGAACAGCTTATATAGAGCATAATAATCCTAACCAACAAAAAAGTAAATCAAGTCAATCAAAGATGAATAAACAAGAGAGGGCCAACAAAAAAAAATGTCAAATTTAAGCAATAGTTATAACTTATATTACCTTGACGTTCTTACATCTCCCAAGTTCATCTTCATCCATCGTATACTCATGCATAACCCAATCAGTCCTCTCACCACTAGGAGCTTTACCTCTATAGAAAACAAGAGTCTTTTTGAGTCCTACGGATCTCGAATTGTACTCTATGATTCGATCTTTGCCCGTAGCCTTCCAATACCCAGTTGAAGTGCCTCTACTTGACCTAGCAGCGTTAGGATACTTCCTACTCCTTGGAGTGAAATAAAACCACTGCCTATCTCCAGTCTTCAACACCGATTGACCTAAATCAATTTCCAAAATGGATATGTTTAGTAAATATACAATCAGTTGACTCCTTTCTCAAATTAAAAAGGCAAATATAATCATTCCTTTCACAAAACTATCCCTAACGATCAAAATCAAAACTATCCCTAACGATCAAAATCAAGCTAAACCAGTCAACGAAATTCGAAAGAGATGAGATTTTTTACCAGGCAATTCCTCAGGATCCAATTTATAAACATCAACGACGCCGATGACATTGATTCTAAGCTTTTTACTACAAATCTTCCTCTTCAAATAATACATCACAAGCTCTTCATCAGTAGGATGAAATCTAAACCCAGGTGCGCTGAATTTGCCTCCTTTGAAACACGAATCGGGAGAAGATTCCGCCATCTAGCTAATCAATCAGATCCCTCGGGAAAAAATAAATAAAAAATCTCCAGCGACAAAAAAAAATGAACCGATCGAGTCTTCAGAAGAGAGATTTGCTCCTCGTTGACCTCTCAGATCCAACTTCTCTTCGTCTCTCAAGATCAAGAAGAGAAGACGAATCAAACCTACATGACAGTGGGGCAAAACCGCCGCGATCGAACGAATTGAAACTCTAGTTAGGGTTTGATCGGCGAGAGAGAAGGCAAAAATAAAAAATGAGAAATTTGAGATTTTTTATTTTGTGTGTTTGTAGATTGAGCGATTTGGTTGGTTTGGCTTACTCATGTCTCATGATTAATTTACTAGTTCAGCAGCCTTTGATTAGTTTGACTAACGAAGTTTCGGAGAACTTGCTGGGCTCGAAATACAGTTCCTACCCACTAAATCGATGGGCCCATAATTGTACTAAATTGGTTTTCGAAAATATCCTTTTGTTTTTTTTTAAAAATTCTTAAATAATAATGGTGTGATATAACTCTGGCAATTGAGAACACTAAAGGGAGGTATTTCTCAACAACGAATACACTATATGCTAACCGAGGAGTAAAATCATCGTATGGTTGGCAATCACTTATTGTAGGCAGAGATTTATTGAAAAAAGGTCTGAGATTTATCATTGGTGATGGTAAGATGATACATACATGGACTGATCCTTGGTTAGATACCCAACCGCCAAAACCGCATAGAAAAGCAAACTTAACCCAATGGAGCCATACAAAAGTGTGTGATTTATTCGATAATAATCAGAAAGCATGGAAAACTAGTATGGTGGAAAAACTGGTCCACCCGGACGATGTAAAGTATGTACTTTCGCTGAAGCTTAGCAATACCCAAAATAGAGATTTCTTGGGATGGAATGGAACAGAACATGGATTATACACAGTTAAGTCGGGGTATTGGTTGAGTAGTCATCTAAATGATTCAGGAAGCTGTCGTGTAGCTCCGGGAAATATTCAATTAAAGTCAGAGATATGGAAGCTTAATATAGCTCCAAAGCTTAAGTATTTTATGTGGAGAGTGTTGTCAAATGCCATCGCATCAGGTGCTGAGTTGACAAGGAGACATATCTCAACTGATGCGGTATGCAAACGATGTTTGAGAGGAACTGAAACGATGGATCATATCCTCTTTACATGCCCATTTGCTTCATCGCTATGGACAGGCTAGAATATCTCACGATTGCTGAATGTTACCAACCAAAGTTCTTTTGAAGAGAAAATCAAAAGAATTTTTGAACATCATACAAATAAAGAAGTCACACCAATGGACGCACAGTTGCCGATCTGGATTTTATGGAGGCTTTGGAAAAGCAGAAACCTTCTTGTTTTTCAACGTAAACAACAACATTGGCGAAAGGTTCTAAGGGAAAGCATTCAAGATGCGGAGGAATGGATAGATTTAAACCACAATACTCCTGCTGCAAGTGATTTTGGTGGAAGACATGCCCAACGATCAAACTGGGAAAGACTTAATAATGGATGGTATAAATGTAACTAAGATGGGAGCTTTCGTAGTACGATCACTTCGACAACTGCTGGATGGGTTATTAGAGATGATTCAGGTAATTTCCGCGGAGCAGGCCAAGTAAAAGGGCACTGTCTAAAAAATGCGTTTGAAGCAGAGTGCCAAAGTCTCCTTTATGCAATACAAAATGTCTGGAGTCGAGGCTATCGGAGGGTGATTTTTGAAGGAGATAGCAAATCACTTTTTAATACTTTAACGGGTCGACAAGCAAATTTCTCGATGTTTAACTGGATTCATGAGATTCAAAGCTGGAAACGGACATCGAGTTTAGATGGACACCAAGAAAGACAAATTCCCCTGCAGATTTGTTAGCCAAGGCTAGTCATGATACAAGTGATTCAATTCTGATTCATAATTCAATCCCAAGCTGTATTTCAAATGCTTTGCGTCACGACTTTATTGTATCGGTTTCAAATTAATAAAAGTTTATCTGTGTTAAAAAAAAAAAAAACTCTGGCCATTGATCTAAGAGTTTAAAATTTTTTATATTAAGTTTGCGGTTTGAATCTTAGTAAACACTTTTTTTCTTAGATCGTTAGAAGAATGCCACTACAAGAAAATGTCACATAAAGAGCGTCCGTAAAACGCTATTATATGATAGCATAGCGTTATTGGAAACGCTCTATTTACGCCCGTCATAGTAGGTTTGGCACTTTATATAGCGTTTTTTGCTTGTGCTACGTTAGTTATTTTTTTAATGGCGTTTATTTCTTTTGCAATTGTATAATTTATAATAGCAATTAATGTTTGTTATTATTTATTTATTTATTTATTTATTTATTATTTATTTGTTACAGCATTCTTGTATGTCACCATTAGTTGTAATATAGCAATCGTTTTTTTGTAATTGTTTCTAGAATTTTTGCTGGGATTTTTAATATATTAATTGGTACGCTTTATTTATACCTATTTAGCTCGGTACTATTTGAATCATTAGAGAAAGATCATGTCAATAACCAAACACAAGCCAAACCATCAAGTTTTGCACAAGCCAAACCACAAACAAAAGATTCTAAAAACCATCAAGTTTTACACAAGCCAAACAAGTTCTACTACCCAACACAATCCAATATAAGAGAATGGTTCACATAAAAATGATTTTGTCATTAGGCCAAGCGACTGTAGTACCTAATGCATCAGCAATAATCTCGAATTCTGAGGTTGATCTCCAGACTCGTGCATCCCCAATCTTACAGACGTCAACCCATACCTTGCTGGCATTTGGACCCAATGGAACGAAGTGGACTGTGTCTTTTGGATTGGTTGAACAAACTCGGCCTTCTGCAACTTTTTTCCCCGATCCAAAGCAATCTAAGAGGAAGCATTTCTTCTTAGAAGAGCTGCTATTGTTTGAGCTGTTACTTACACTCTACAAATGAAAAATCCAGATAGCTCATCACAATCACACACATCACAATCACACAACTATACAACACATCATGTAAAAGACATATAAGGTGTAGAGGTTTACCTTAGGTGATGATTCTTTAGATGGTTCCGCCTCTTTATAAACCGATGCTCCTGCTCTATTAGAAAGCGATGCTGCTTTAGAATCTGATGCTCTTTCATAAACTGCTTCCTCTGTTGGCTGTAGATTACACAGTAACACCTTAGAAATTGGCCATGCTATGTTCTCAAACAATGCATCACCCATCACAGTCATGTTTTCACTTGGTCTCCATAAGTAAGCCTCTTTGTTAATCACTTTTTCAATCTTCACCACTGCAGCATTCGGACCCAAAGGAATTTTATTGACCATCTGTTTTGGGTCAGTTGAAGTCAAAAATCCCTCAGCAATTACTTCATCACTCAAATTCCAAGCAAGAATCTGGATTCTGTCATCCATTACATTTGTAGCCTAAGGAGTCATGCAAAAACAGAATACATGGGTCACTGAACCAATAAGCTTTGATATAATTTGTTAATTATATCACAGGATAAGAACTTTACCGAGCCAGCAGTCTTGTTTACAGTTGGGGAGTCCATATTGTCTAGAATGAGCTTATCAAATGGCCATGCAATTTTGGTTCCCACAGCTTGGCCAATTGTGGTGATAGTTGTTGTAGGCCTCCATACATATGCTTCTTTCTCTGATGCGAATTTTACAACTACAGCTGCCGCATTAGGACCAAGAGAAATACGGCCAATCTTGTAAGTTGGTTCAACAGAGCATAGTTCTCCTTCACCGACAACAACCTCTTCCTCTGAATACCAATCAAGTAGCTGACACCTACATCCTTCTTTGCTTATATCAGTGGCGTTCGATTTTAAGCCATCATCCTGTTGTTTCTGAGAAGAAGCAAACAATTAATATTTTCAATATAACATGTTACCTGGAAATGAAAAACACATTCGAATATTAACTTACCCCTTTCCCTTCAGTTAAGTCACGAACTAAGTGTTTCAAATCGGCAATCTCGTTCACTAATTCTGCTTGTTTAGCTTCAATCTTCTGCACATGTGCGTCTCTAGCTTGTAAGAATGCTAGCTTGGTAGCAGTAATCCCTCTGCCCATTCCTCTGACTCTTCCACTCTTGTCCTTACCTAGAATTTGACTCACAGCATCTTCTTTAACACTAACATTGGAGTTTGAGGCCATCTCACTATCAAGTGATTTAATTTGTTCCTGATTTAAAATTTTGTAAATATATCAATATAAATTACCAAGTATAACCAAAAGAAGAGTTTGATAACTTCTTACAATTGTTTGTTCAAACTCTGGTCTCACAGGTCTTCCATCTGCATGGGTATGTCCAGCTATCCATATCTTGCTTCTAGTAATCTTAGTCAGGTCAGATGCCTTTTTCTTCTACAAGTAGCAAATAAATTTAGTTATTATAAGAAATTTAGTTATTATAAGAAGTAATCCCGGTCTCTATTTTTAGTTTAGAACTCATCAATACAATTCATTATAGAGACATACCATATCATGAGCAAGGCGAACCATTCCTTTGCGACTGGTGGTGTGTGGAATCTGATTATTCCTCAAAGTCCTGTACTGGTCACTTCGTTCCTATAAAATCATTCAATAATTAATATAACAAATTTCCATAAATCAAACATGTATTTGAATGGCAAGATTTAAACATAAACAACCTTGAAAGATTGGCCAGTCCTACTCTTCACCCACTTTATCCAAGCTGAGTCATTATGAATGTTGGTTGGTTTCAAGTTTCGTAGCTTTTCCTTGTTCATTGTAGAACGCAGTTTGTTAACTAGCCTAGACTTAGAAGCCCTCCATATGCACCCCATTTGCCTGAAGACACAATTCTTTTGCCAATCTTCTGTCAAATTGAACCTCTCCTACAATAATTTCCCACTGTTATCATAAAAACTCAAAAAAGCAGAAAGAAAACTACACAGTAAAGTACAAAATAACATAATTTATACCTGAATCTCTTCCCACAGCCTGTCCTTTTTCTTTTCATCAAGGTGCCTCCAATCATCTAGAAGTACTGGTACATGCTCCCTCACAAGAGGTCCAAGAAAAGAAGAAAGTGTAACTGATCCTTTCCCCACATGTTCACCGAGGCTGTTAAATTCAACTTCCACCTTGTCCTCATGGCTTTTAGTCACTTTACTCAACCTAGTTGGTCCTCTAGTTCTCCTCTTCTTGGTCTTTGACTGTTCTGTTAAACATTCTTCAGCTGATTTATGGACAGTTTCATCTTGTTCAGCCTCTTTGTCTTCTCCATTTTGTTCAGCCTCTATATCTTCTCCATTTTGTTCATCCTCTTTCTCTTCTCCATATTCTTCAGACTCTTTCTCTTCTCCATATTCTTCAGCCTCTTTCTCTTCTCCATATTCTCCAGCCTCTTTCTCTTCTCCATATTCTTCAGCCTCTTTCTCTTCTTCATCTTCTCCAGTCTCTCTATCTTCTCCTTGTAGTTCAGCTACTTGTTCTGATTCTTGTCCAGCTTCTGGTTCAAATCCTTCTTCTTGTTCTGATTGTTCATCTTCGTCTGGCTTCCTTTCGCGGCAAAATTTTTTCTTAACAGGTTCAGCAGGTTTCCTTCCTCTTCCGGATCTTTTAACCTCCAGAGGTGTTACATTAATGCCTTGCTGACGCTTGCTGCGTCTTGGTTTGGTAGGAATGGTTTTTTTAGTCATGATTCTGTAAATAAAACAAAAAGAAAAGCTTAGTAAAAACTGCAATCCAGTAATGCTAAAATACTAATCCTACCTCAACTAATATGCTAACTAATCCTAGCTCTACTAATCTGGTCACTACTAATCCTTTAAGAAGACCCCTTCGCAATCATCCCTAACACAGAAACTCTCATCATCAGATGATTGATTCCCCAAATCTTCAAACTGCTGAATGAGTGATGGTGGTGTAACATTCTCTTCTTCTGTTTCCAACTCATGATAGCCCCTTGGTGGCGCCTTCATAACTACATACCAAGGTGATGAGTCATCTTCTCTAGAATAAAAAATTTGTTTTGCTTGAGACGGCATAATATATGGATCTTGGCGAAATGCAGACTGGTTTATATGCAGGTTCACAAGCGTAAACCCATCTTCTTCCTTCACACCATTCCCTTTGTTGGCCCACCTACACTTGAAGAGTGGGATATGGAACATGTGGTAGTCCAGCAAGATGATATCTTCAATAACTCCATAGTATGAAACAATGTCTGCCATTTGCTTAGTATCTCGAGCGCTAGATCGACACATGGTGAAAGCTTCATAGGATACTCCACTGTTTTGAGTCTTCCGCTTTACATCATTGGTGTGAAATCGATGTCCATTAACGATAAATCCCTTAAATGTCTGAGCTTCTTGTCTTGGTCCAAAAGCTAACCACCTCAGCTTCTTAGAATGATCTTTTGAGTTACTTGGGATCTAGTGACAAAAAGAGACAAAAAAAAACTAGTATTTATAGAAGTAGTAGATAGTATAAATCAATAAGATACATATTTATAACAAAGTTCAAACCTTCTCCTTAACCCACTGTGTAAACCTTTCCCCATGCAATTTCCATAAAAGAGTTTCATTTCTTCCGCAGCGCACATCTGTAGCTTGTAATTCTTCCAAGTGTAAACTGTATCCAATGTCCAAAATTTTATAAAAGTGAAACATGTATAAAAAGTTATAGGAAAGGTGGTGATACTTACTCAACATATGGAGTGAACATTGTTGTGTTCATCAGAACATATCGATGCGCTATCTCCAGCTCTTTCTCTGTAAGTACAACTGGTTTAGCCTTGTTAATTGGACGACCTTCAAGGATGTGCTCATCTGGTTCAAGATCTTCATTACGGTTTACAGCATCCAAAACCGGGACAGATGTCTTTAGAAACTCCAAACAGAAGGCCATGCATTCTCCTGCCATGTACCCCTCAGCCATACAAGCTTCTGGCCTAGCATAGTTTTTAACATATGACTTGAGTGTTTTCATGTACCTACATCTCAAACAGATAACAGATTAGTAAGATTCAGTTTACAACACATCAAATTACTAAAATATATTTAAAGAAATAGTAATAAGTACCTCTCAAAAGGATACATCCATCTAAAGTGGACCGGCCCACCCAAACGTGTCTCTCTTGCTAGATGAACAGGAAGATGGAACATGATATCAAACATGGAAGGAGGAAAGAACCTCTCCAGTTGGCACAATGACTCGACAACCTCAGCCTCCAATGCTATAAGCTTCTCTGGGTCAATCACACGCTGACATAATCTATTGAAGAAGTTGCATATTCTAGTCACTGCAATCCTAGGTCCATTTGGTAGCATTCCTCTCAAAGCCACAGGTAAAAGGTTTTGTAATAACACATGGTGATCATGAGACTTCAAGCCACCAACTGTAGGAGGATCAACTGAAACACAGTTGGCGATATTGGCACAATAGCCATCTGGTCCTCTGAACTCAGACAATCTCTTGCAAAACTTCTTTTTTTTCTGTCTTGGACAGCCAATAAGCAGCAGGTGGTAAGTAGTTTTTCTTCCTACGTACCTCTGCGTGTAATGATTTTCGAATTCCCATATCTTCTAAATCTTGTCGTGCCTTTAAGCCATCTTTTGATTTAGCACTATGCATGAGAAGGGACAATGTAGCATCAGACACGTTCTTCTCAACATGCATTACATCGATGTTGTGACGCACAGGCAGATCCTAAGACATATGAACAAAGATCTCAGTTAGACAATGATAAAGAATACAAGTTATCTATAGTTATATCTTAAATTTTAGGAATATTCTAACCTTCCAGTAAGGTAGATCGAAGAAAATAGACCGCTTCTTCCACCTCCATAGATTATTGTCTTCTTCATATTCCTCTTCTAAAAGTTCTTCAGACAAATCAGACCTCTTTCTTTTGCTTTTCTTATCTAAAACTCTACCAAAATCATTCCTAAAGTCTTTCAATTGCTCAAATATCTCAACCCCTGTTTGAATTCTACGTGCAGTCCCTTCTTCTACCGTGTTGTCAAACCAACCCCGTCTGCGTCGGTAAGGATGCTCAGGTCTGAGTCTTATCCTATTGCCCAAGTAGACATGTTTTCTACTAAACTTAAGCCACCTAAAAGGTGTATCCTTGCCACAAACATTACACGCTTGTTTACCTTTAACTTTACAACCTGCCAATGTCCCCAAACCAGGATAGTCACTGATAGTCCACAATAAAATAGCTCTCAGATTGAAAGTTTCCTTTGAAAATGAGTCGTAAACCTCTACACCCTCATTCCACAAATCCTGTAGATCTTCAATCAACGGTTGAAGGTACACGTCAATGTTGTTGCTCGGTGCAGTTGGTCCAGGTATCAACATAGTGAGCATTACATTCTCTGCCTTCATACACAATGTAGGTGGCATGTTGTAGTTCACTAATAACACTGGCCATGTACTATGCTTGGTGTTCTGAATCGAAAAAGGGTTCATACCATCAGTAGACAGACCAAGTCGAAGATTTCTCGGTTCAGATGCAAATTGTGGCCATTTATCATTAACCTGAGCCCAAGTTACTGAATCCACCGGGTGCCGCATCGTTCCATCTTCAGAAGCATTATTGAAATGCCAACGTAGCTCTTCAGCCATCCTTCTTGATCTATACATCCTTCTGAATCTTTCCTTTATCGGGAAATATCTAAGAACCTTAGCTGGAATCCCATTCTTTACCTCCCTTGTGTGCTTATCCATCTCCCATCTTGAAGCACTACATCTAGGGCAGCTTGTCAAATCCTCGTACTGCTTCCGGTAAAGAATGCAATCGTTCTTGCATGCATGAATGTTTTCATACCCAAAACCAAATACCTTCAAGAACTTCTTTATCGCATCTGTTGATGTTGGAAGCACGTTATCTTCAGGTAGCATCTCGTGAACTATCTTTAGAAGCTGATCGAAATAGTTCTCTGACATCCCACTCTTCACTTTAATTCGGTACAGCCCCATGATAGCAGAAACTTTAGTGTACTTAGGACAGCTGGAGTAGAGTGGAGTCTCAGCATCTTTCAACTTTTCCCTAAACACTGAATCTTCTTCGCTTTCAATATCATCATTCTGATCTGCATTGTCACTCTGAGACTCTGAATTGTCATCACCATCAAAGAAAGCAGCTCTAAACAACTCATAAGCTTCAAATTCCAAAGTTTGATCATCACCTTTCTTCAAATCCCTTATCTCCCCATGATTACTCCAATATTTATTCCTCTTGTACTTCTGATCCATACCCCTAATAACCAGATGATCCAGTACTGTGGCTATTGGTTGATGGCACAGATTTCGGCAATCGATACATGGACAAAACATGTTTGGAGGATCACCCAACCTCATAGCTGACCCATACACAAAATCTGTTGCTCCTTGCTCATACTCAAGGCTAGTCCTGTAAGTTAGAAAACATTTGAATGTTCAATAGACATGTATAAGAAACTCAGTTATATAAGTAAAGAAATTAACAATAATAACATATAAAACCATACCTTGGAAGCCAAACCCAAGACTTGTCCATGTTACACCACCACCACAACTCCACGGTCAAAGTAATACATACATTTGTGAGAAGAATTTCTTACATCAGACAATTTCAAACTCAATAAAACATCAGTGACACATACGAGAGAATATGACATATAGACTAAAGTACCTCTAGATAACAAATATCTTGTAAAGAAGAATCTGCAAAAGAAAGCAAAATCGATATGAATAAACTATGAAAACATAATCCATTAACTGTGAAAACCCCTTAGCTAGATCGAAACCCTAAACTAAAACCTTTAGAAACATCAAAACCCCAAACAGAAACCTGTACAAAAATCGAAACCCCCAACTGAAACGAAAAACCCTAAAAATTTCAAATACCTTATCTTGAAGCCAACACCCAAATCTAACTAATAAACCTGTACAAAAATCACTAATTAGTCAAACGAAATATCGAAACCCCAAATTGAAACAATACCCTAAAATTTCACAGACCTTAGCTTACGAGATTGATCTTGAGCTGACGAAATCTCCCTGAAAAAACCCAAATTTGCGAAACAAATCAGACCTAATCATTATGAAACCCTAAATCGATCTGAACATCGATTACCCAACAACATCTAGCTAACCTTCAATCAAATTCCGAGAACGCCGAGAACACGAAATACCTCAAAGCTTCGAGATTGATCGATACAAAGCTTCGAGATTGAGATTTCCAGAGAAAATTTCTGAGAAAGGAGAAAGAATTTTTTTTTTTCCTCGGCAAAGAAAAGTGAGAGAGATTTCTGTGTGGGTGGTTGTGTTTTTCTCGAGAAAGAATCTCGTTTTTTGGCTAAAGTACTTAGCCGGGAAATGAAATAAATTTTTCCGCCTAAACTAAACACAGCGTTTCAAACAATACCAATGCTATCTAAGATACGCTTCTAAAAAGTGTTACGAAATTTTTAATTCCGAATACAAAACATAGCGTTTACAATTTGGCAAACGCTATATAAGATTAGGAGGTATATAAACTATAGCATAAACTTACAGAACGCTATCTTCATGTGCTATCTATACGACATTTTCTTGTAGTGTGCCATAAGAGCAACGAAAAAACTTAGAGAAAAAAAAAGAAAACGAACTGACCAATACAAAATAAACAAATGAAAAAGAGTTCCTAAAACTATTAACATAGTCTCTTAAGAGAAAGACGTGTTTTGTATTCTCTCCTGCTCTCTGTTTTCTTTTTTTTTTTAATTTGAGATAACCTTCCGATGGAGGTGCTCTTATACTGCTTAACATAGGACTATTCAATTCTATAAGCCAAGTTAATTTTATAGGAGATAAAGATCGATCTAGTACAATTGCTAAAGTCAGTTAAAATATTTTATGAGATCTTGTGTGTATCTTGTGATCTCACCGTCATTTTTCCTGTATAAATATATGTTGTATACACTCTATTAAATAATAACAAAACACATTTTCATTAAGTGTTCACATGGTATCAGAGCACGATTGTTAACACAACCGATCTAACTTTTTTGTTTTCCTTTCTCATCTCTTTCCATGAATTCTTTCTCTCTATCAAAGTGGTTAACACGTCTGATTCATCTGGTCTACTATAAATTAACATACTTAATGTTACAAAATTCTCATCTGTCAATTATTTGACATGGAGTATTCAAATCAAATCCCTTCTCAATGGTTATGATTTTATCAAGTTTATTGACAACAACACACCGCCGCAACCCACTGTCACCTCCGATGGTACATAGTAACCAAATCCAGATTTTCTCATTTGGCAATGACAAGACTGTCTCCTCTTTAGCACCCTCATGGGTGTGATTGAGCTGCCTCTTCAGCCATAAATCGCAAGTTCAACCTCATCAGTCGAAACTTGGAACACACTCTCTTCCACCTATGCGAAACCGACTCATGGTCATATTAAACAACTCAAACACTGCTCAAAGGCACTTGCACCATCGATGAGGTCATGCAGCATATCAAAATTAAAGCTGATACATTGGCTCTTCTCCGTAGCCCTGTCGATCCAGAGGATCTCACTGATGCAGTGCTCGATGGCCTCACTGAAGACTACAAACATGACATAGACTATGTCCATGTCTGTGTCGTTCCTATTCCATTTGCAGAGCTTCACGAAAAATTATTGAATCGTGAAATTGAGCTCTCCAACACTCAACCCTCCTCGATCCATTATCCGGTGACAGCAAATCATGTGCATAATAAGGCGCACACAAATCACAATTAGAAGCCAAGCAATTCAAATGAGAACCAGTCACACAACAATCAGGATCAACAATGTCAATGTCAACCCTATTTAGGGAAGTGTCAAGCGTGCGGAACACAAGGACCCAATGTTAAACAATGTCCGATGTTTCGTCTCATTTCACAACAACCACAATCTGGCACTCCTCCCGCATCTCGTGGTAACTCCAACTGGTCATCCAACGCCTACAATGTCTCTGCACTTCCGTTAGATCTTTCCTCCTGGCTTCTTGACAGTGGAGCCTCCCATCACATTACGTCTGATCTAGCTAACCTGGCACTTCATGCTCCTTATTCCGGCAAGGATGAAGATGTGGTCGGCAACAGGTCTGGCTTGGAGATCACTCACACTGGTTCACTCTTCTTACCAAACTCATCTCGTAACCTTTCACTTAATAATGTGTTGCGAGTACTGGACATTGCCAGAAACTTGATATATGTACACCAATTATGTATTGACAATCTTATTTCAGTGGAATATTCCCCCCACTGCTTTTCAGGTGAAGGATCTCAGCTCGGGGGCGCCTCTGGTAGTAGGAAAAAATAAGAACATCAGGGTACAAATGGGCATCAAGAGATGATTCATCTTTCTTTGAATTTTCTTCTTCAATAGAAAATTCTTTGCCAATTTGGCACTCTAGACTAGGTCATCCTTGTAGTTCGATTTTAAGCAACATTGTTTCCAATTTTTCAGTTCCAGTTTCTAATAAAACATCATATCTTCCATGCAATGCCTGCTACGTTAATAAAAGTCACAAACTTCAGTTCTCAAACTCGTCATTAACATCCACCAAACTGTTAGAAATTGTATTTTCTGATGTATGGACTTCTCATATTCTCTCACTTGATGGTTTTAAATACTGTATTATTTTTTCTGATCATTACACCTACTACATCTGGTTGTATCCTTTACGTTGCAATCTGATGCTTTTGAAGTATTTGTTCGCATCAAAATATTTGTTGAGAACATGTCCCAACATCGGTTAGTCACTTTGTATTCAAACAATGGTTGGGGAGTATATTACCACATCTAACTATCTTGCCACCAACGGGATTACTAATCTCACAACCCCGCCTCATACACCAAAATATAATGGTTTCTCTGAGCGGCAGCATCGACACATAGTTGAGACTGGCCTAGACCTTCTTTCCCATTTGTCTATTCCTCTCAACTATATATTGGCCTTACGCCTTTGGTGCAACCGTATATTTGATAAATCGTCTTTCCACGCAAATGAAATGCAAATGAAACAAATCTATGAGAAATGCAATCTAAAATGTGTGAAAAGGCAACATATCATATATCAAAAAGGTTTAAAAACTTTGCCAAAATTGTGTTTCAAAGAAATTTCATATCTATCACAACAAAAGTAAATATATACCACACATATATAATATCCATCAAAGATTTTGCAATCCTATAAAAATCTCATTTCCAGCTAGCAAAAAAAACTCTCATTTCTAATCCCTATAAAATGAAAACATCCCTAAACACTTAAGACAACGACAACCCTAAAACCCACCAGCCGCCACCTTCTAGCTGCCACTGCAGCTGTTGAAAATATCTCCACAGAGGTGTTCCAATTGTCTTTGCCAAGGTTTGTTAGTCATCAAGCTCAGAAGTCAGGATAGGTTTTGGCAATGAAAGATTAACCATTTCATATAGAGCTCATAAAATCTCTTTTTCACTCTCTTTCTCTCTGCATCTTTATGTCTCTAACACGTGAAAAGATATCTCTAAATGTTTCAGAGAAATAAGTAACAAGATATTTTTGTTTTAACTATAGTGCCACCTCCTAGTGCTCGTCTATGTTTTTACCACTCGTCTTTGTTGAACAAATAATAAAACTCAATATAAACTTTTCGTGTCATGATTCTATTCTAACTGGAATATAATCTTTGTAGGTTGCATGAATGGCTTTCATTAAAATGTTGCTGGACTCTGACGAATTCTCAATCCATACAGAGTTCTTCCGCAGTCTCTCATCTCTCGTTGAGGTAAAAGATGATTTATTATACTTTATGATTAAACACCAAAATTATTAAAAGCATCTAGGTATCTACATCCATGCTCTTCCTAAGTCGGATTTTGTTAGTATAGTATTTGATTTTCAACCAAAGGATTTGTATTAATAAAAATATTTTCAAGTTTTAAGTGAAACAATAAACACCAATTCTCTATTTTTTCTTTAATTTTGGTATTTAGCAATAGTACAGTAAAATAGAATCAATATGCAATTAATTTCTTTGTCTTTTAACTAAAAGACCATACACAAAAAATTATTTTATAGTTTATAACCCAAAAAACTACTGCAAAAAAAGACTAACTAAAAAAACACAACTACTTAGTTAGATGTGACATGAAATAATACCAAAAACAAAATGTCACCACTACTTATAACAAAAAAAAAATGACTATAGTAAAAAAAAAAGAGTATCCTCATCCTGCTGATACTCAGAGGTTGACACTTAAACAAAATAAAAGAACCTAAGCTTGGGTTCTTTAGTTCTGGAGCCAAACACTTAATTTGTTTTGACTCCAAACTAAGCATTTGTACAAGTTTCAAAATCTGAGTCTCAATTGAATGAGGACACTCTATAAAGAAATTATACTTTGTGAAGATATAAATCTGAGTCGGGTGATAGAAAAGACTTTGAAACTATAGAAACCAAATATAATGAAACAAGCAGAACAAAAAATTGCTTGAGTAACAAAATATACTTTTCCATTAAAGCACAAATTAGCTTAGTATCTGAAAAAAAAATACTTACTTTTGTGAACTGTACATCAATTATTTATAATATACGTTTCTCGATAACTCCACAAACACAACAAACATATCATCCATTAGGATTAGGGCAAAACTGAGTGCTCACAGTCTTCCACCATGATATCATCGCATTTTACATCATTTGTACATTGATTTTTATTCGTTTTCTTCGACAATTCACATACTATACTACTATAAATATGCATTTAGTCTTGCATTCGCGTTTGTCGCATTCTAGAAACATATAGTTCCATATCTATCATTTTGCATGCATTTTGAGTCCTTTTTAGGTGATCGTGAGACTTGAAACATGACGGAGGAGGCTCGGGATGATCAAAGGATGCTAGAATCGAGTTTCAGGAACTTTCAGAGATCCTGGCGGTACCCCCTCGCCAAGAATGGCCCGCCAAGATCAATACCCCGTACTCACCATCTGGAGTGCATTCTAGCGGCCATCCGACCGCCAGGATTGGACCGCCAGAATCATCCTGGCGGTACCCCACCGCCACCAAAGGCCCGCCAGAGACGCCGTAGCGACCCCCCCCTCCGCCATAAACCAAAGGGTCTGAAAGATCGTCTCCTGGGAAGACTTTACCGTACGATTTAGCTCCATCTTCCTTCATCAAAGTTGTAGGAAATTGAGTTAGCTTTCGAATGGAAGTGATCCCGATTGATTTGGGTAAACGGTTAAGGAGATATGGCCCCCGCACCCCAGACTACTACCAGAGGACCGCAAAGACGAAAATGAAGGCTCAGCTCTCAGGGGATGATCCTAGCGGCCATTTGGCCGCCACAAATGGACCGCCAGGATGCCATGGCGACACCCCACCGCCAGAACACCACCGCCACACCACCGGCCGACTCCCCTTTACCTTTTTACCTACTCCAACTCTCCCCTTTGTATAAATACCAATCACCAATAATGTCAGGACGAGTTTTTTTCATTTTTTAGAGTTGAGAGAGTTCAAGAACACCTCTTGGTGTTCTTGAATTGCTCTTCATTTTTAATCCAACTCTTATGAAGATTTCTTCAATTTATATATATATTATGTCTTGTTTCTTTATCTTCTTTCATTTGATCGGTTTAGATTTTTGATTTGTGTTATTTTTATGAGTTGACTTTTATTTTCTGGGTTTGTGTTCTTGATGTTCTTAGCATGTTCTTAGTGTTCTTGTGTTAGTTTTTTTTGTTGGATCATGGGATTTGCTAGATTAGGATGAATTGATGGTTAGTTGATGATTGTTTGGGTTGTTATTTGTTAGTTCCTTCACTTAGGTTTGTTCTTAATGCTAGATTTTCAATGATTAACCGATCTCTATTGTTGCATCTTAGAGTAGGTAGTTCTAGTCGGAGTGACAACCGAGCTAGAATTACACCTTAGGATTTTTGGTCGCATCCCATGCCTTTAGGGGTGTGATTCGAGTAAGCGGTGTTAGTGCTAGGCTAGGTTTGTTTGTTCAATTTCTAGATCCTAGGCATTCATATCTCAAAAGGAATTTTTGAATGCTTGATCCTAAACCTTTCGTGAGCTTTTCATATCCTAGCCAACGAGAGTTGATGTTTAGGGTGATTAGTGAACAATTGGGCTTGCGATTAATGTTCATTGGTCATTGGATCGCGGACGAGAGTCTATGACGGTTGATGATTGATGAAAGGGTTATTACCACGAGAGTGGATTAATCTAATGCTTGTGTTCCATGTTCTAGGATAATGAATATTCGATCTAATGCATCTCTGCTTGATTCACTCTTAGGATAGTAGAGCTTATGATCCAATGCTTTTCTCTTATTTTTCGTTTTGCATTTTACTTGTTTTCTTTGCATTTCTTAGTTTAGAATACAATTCTTTATTTGCTCTAGATTAGTTCGTATCTCGCATCTTTGGTGTGTAATCTTTAGTCCTTGTGGATTCGATCCTAAAGTGCTATGCACGATAGGTTTATTTGATAGCCTTAAGACGGTGTAAAAACCTGTCTATCAAATTGGCGCCGTTGCCGGGGACTAAACGATTGCCATTAGAGTTAGGATTCGAATTGAGACTAGAGCGTTTTTCATTGCTAATCTTTCTCCTCTTTATTGCTTGTGATCTTGATCTTGTAGGTGCGCAACTATGAGTAGAGAAGATGTGCAAGGAAGGAGTTGATGAAGGAAGCAACCGTCAAGCTAGTGACGTTAAACGCGCCATTGGGGACTCCCCCAATCCTATCCCTCGTCAATGCTAGTGACATAAAACAAGCAATTATATCCCTTATCTTATTGTTTTTGTTGATTTTGATTTCGTGGTGATTGTGTCACCATGTTTAATAAATGTTGATTCCCCGTTTTTGTAGGAATAATAAGGTGAATAATGGTACGGATCAAACGGTCAAGACCGGTGAGCTGAAACGCACAACGCCTCCTCCTCCTCATTCCAATCCGCTTCAAGGTACCTCTAACTACCCTTTGTCTATACCATTTTGTTTCTTTTCTCGGTTTTACTTTCTCAGCGAGACGGTGAAAAGTAAGTCCGGGGGAGGAAACCGTTACTAATTTTGTTTTAGTTGTTTTGTTTTGCTTTCTTGAGTCTTGCATTGTTTAACTCTTATTACATAAAAAAAAAAAGAAAATAAAAAAAAAATCATGTAGTTTTGCATTAGCATTTGGCATTTATGATTGAGTCTAGATGCATTTTAGGATCACATATGCATATGCATAGGGGGCAATGATGAAACTAATTTCCGAAAAGTCTTTAAGGGCTAACCCTACTTTGATCTCTCGGCTTGAATGTTTTTGCCTGAGCGGAGATTTACTTTGA
This sequence comes from Barbarea vulgaris, assembly GCA_963667165.1. Classification (NCBI taxonomy): domain Eukaryota; kingdom Viridiplantae; phylum Streptophyta; class Magnoliopsida; order Brassicales; family Brassicaceae; genus Barbarea; species Barbarea vulgaris. The sequence continues at coordinate 16,567,433 of OY763889.1, forward strand.
ATTAATACCAAATCTATCTTATTTGGACTAAAATGGAAATCTAATTGTCTCGCTTAAAGGTTGAAATGCGCTCTCATGGTCTTAATACTTGAGTTATCTTATCCATTCCACCACCCTCATAATTAACTCAAGTAGCTATCTTATCATTTTGGATAGTTCCCCACCCAAAACTCAATCCTTTCATTCCAACCAATGCTATTTGTTGAGTGAGGTCTCTTTTATGTGCTTTCATGTGTAAAATCTTAGAAAAAGACGACCGACAAGTGATCTCTTCCACTAGTTTTGGGGATGTAATGAGGGCTTAGGATTACATAAGGATCTCTATGGAAAAATGGTGATTGGAATAAGAAGAAATTATGAGTAGGCCAAAAGAAGTTTAATAAAAATACTAGAGCAGTCTCAAGAAAAGAAAAGAATGCCCAAAGAAAAAAAAAAAAAAAAAAAAAAAAAGGGGAGTTTGATTAAAAAAAATGGGCATGAGCATTTGTTTGTGAAGAAAAATCTCTAGTGAGAAAGTAAAAAAAAAAAAAAAAGAATGGGTCTAAGAAAAATCACCAAGGTTGGGTATGAATTATTTAGATTGCTAGAGAGATCGAGATTTAAAATGTCTAAGTCATGTGATACGAATGGGTAGACTAGTGGAGGAGGATCTTGTACCAACATTTGGTCTTGTTCTTCATTTGATTTTGCTAAGTGACTAGCATTTGCTTTTGAGAGGTAACCACAAACACCATTATAGCCATCTTTTCCCCATCTTCAAGCCTTTACCACACCTAGCCGATTGAGAGTAATTGAGATCTTTCTGCGAGATCACACCTTGATAGATAATGAATGAATGTTAAAGAGTTGGTAGATATGAAGGTTTGTCGATGCTAAGGTATAGGCGCTAAAGTAAAAATATTCGAGTAGCGATGGGTATGGCTAAGTCTTTTGAGGTTTTAGGATTTGAGCTCCCGCTCCCCTAGTTCCTCCCTACTTGTTCTTTATTGTTTGCTTGCGGACAAGCAAAGGATAAGTTTGGGGGAGTTGATATCATCGCATTTTACATCATTTGTACATTGATTTTTATTCGTTTTCTTCGACAATTCACATACTATACTACTATAAATATGCATTTAGTCTTGCATTCGCGTTTGTCGCATTCTAGAAACATATAGTTCCATATCTATCATTTTGCATGCATTTTGAGTCCTTTTTAGGTGATCGTGAGAATTGGAACATGACGGAGGAGGCTCGGGATGATCAAAGGATGCTAGAATCGAGTTTCGGGAACTTTCAGAGATCCTGGCGGTACCCCCTCGCCACAACACTACCGCCACACTTCGCATTCCAATCCTGGCGGTACCCCCTCGCCAAGAATGGCCCGCCAAGATCAATACCCCGTACTCACCATCTGGAGTGCATTCTAGCGGCCATCCGACCGCCAGGATTGGACCGCCAGAATCATCCTGGCGGTACCCCACCGCCACCAAAGGCCCGCCAGAGACGCCGTAGCGACCCCCCCTCCGCCATAAACCAAAGGGTCTGAAAGAGCGTCTCCTGGGAAGCCTTTACCGTACGATTTAGCTCCATCTTCCTTCATCAAAGTTGTAGGAAATTGAGTTAGCTTTCGAATGGAAGTGATCCCGATTGATTTGGGTAAACTGTTAAGGAGATATGGCCCCCGCACCCCAGACCACTACCAGAGGACCGCAAAGACGAAAATGAAGGCTCAGCTCTCAGGGGATGATCCTAGCGGCCATTTGGCCGCCACAAATGGACCGCCAGGATGCCATGGCGACACCCCACCGCCAGAACACCACCTCCACACCACCGGCCGACTCCCCTTTACCTTTTTACCTACTCCAACTCTCCCCTTTGTATAAATACCAATCACCAATAATGTCAGGACGAGTTTTTTTCATTTTTTAGAGTTGAGAGAGTTCAAGAACACCTCTTGGTGTTCTTGAATTGCTCTTCATTTTTAATCCAACTCTTATGAAGATTTCTTCAATTTATATATATATTATGTCTTGTTTCTTTATCTTCTTTCATTTGATCGGTTTAGATTTTTGATTTGTGTTATTTTTATGAGTTGACTTTTATTTTCTGGGTTTGTGTTCTTGATGTTCTTAGCATGTTCTTAGTGTTCTTGTGTTAGTTTTTTTTGTTGGATCATGGGATTTGCTAGATTAGGATGAATTGATGGTTAGTTGATGATTGTTTGGGTTGTTATTTGTTAGTTCCTTCACTTAGGTTTGTTCTTAATGCTAGATTTCAATGATTAACCGATCTCTATTGTTGCATCTTAGAGTAGGTAGTTCTAGTCGGAGTGACAACCGAGCTAGAATTACACCTTAGGATTTTTGGTCGCATCCCATGCCTTTAGGGGTGTGATTCGAGTAAGCGGTGTTAGTGCTAGGCTAGGTTTGTTTGTTCAATTTCTAGATCCTAGGCATTCATATCTCAAAAGGAATTTTTGAATGCTTGATCCTAAACTTTTCGTGAGCTTTTCATATCCTAGCCAACGAGAGTTGATGTTTAGGGTGATTAGTGAACAATTGGGCTTGCGATTAATGTTCATTGGTCATTGGATCGCGGACGAGAGTCTATGACAGTTGATGATTGATGAAAGAGTTATTACCACGAGAGTGGATTAATCTAATGCTTGTGTTCCATGTTCTAGGATAATGAATATTCGATCTAATGCATCTCTGTTTGATTCACTCTTAGGATAGTAGAGCTTATGATCCAATGCTTTTCTCTTATTTTTCGTTTTGCATTTTACTTGTTTTCTTTGCATTTCTTAGTTTAGAATACAATTCTTTATTTGCTCTAGATTAGTTCGTATCTCGCATCTTTGGTGTGTAATCTTTAGTCCTTGTGGATTCGATCCTAAAGTGCTATGCACGATAGGTTTATTTGATAGCCTTAAGACGGTGTAAAAACCTGTCTATCAAATTGGCGCCGTTGCCGGGGACTAAACGATTGCCATTAGAGTTAGGATTCGAATTGAGACTAGAGCGTTTTTCATTGCTAATCTTTCTCCTCTTTATTGCTTGTGATCTTGATCTTGTAGGTGCGCAACTATGAGTAGAGAAGATGTGCAAGGAAGGAGTTGATGAAGGAAGCAACCGTCAAGCTAGTGACGTTAAACGCGCCATTGGGGACTCCCCCAATCCTATCCCTCGTCAATGCTAGTGACATAAAACAAGCAATTATATCCCTTATCTTATTGTTTTTGTTGATTTTGATTTCGTGGTGATTGTATCACCATGTTTAATAAATGTTGATTCCCCGTTTTTGTAGGAATAATAAGGTGAATAATGGTACGGATCAAACGGTCAAGACCGGTGAGCTGAAACGCACAACGCCTCCTCCTCCTCATTCCAATCCGCTTCAAGGTACCTCTAACTACCCTTTGTCTATACCATTTTGTTTCTTTTCTCGGTTTTACTTTCTCAGCGAGACGGTGAAAAGTAAGTCCGGGGGAGGAAACCGTTACTAATTTTGTTTTAGTTGTTTTGTTTTGCTTTCTTGAGTCTTGCATTGTTTAACTCTTATTACATAAAAAAAAAAAGAAAATAAAAAAAAAATCATGTAGTTTTGCATTAGCATTTGGCATTTATGATTGAGTCTAGATGCATTTTAGGATCACATATGCATATGCATAGGGGGCAATGATGAAACTAATTTCCGAAAATTCTTTAAGGGCTAACCCTACTTTGATCTCTCGGCTTGAATGTTTTTGCCTGAGCGGAGATTTACTTTGAATTAATACCAAATCTATCTTATTTGGACTAAAATGGAAATCTAATTGTCTCGCTTAAAGGTTGAAATGCGCTCTCATGGTCTTAATACTTGAGTTATCTTATCCATTCCACCACCCTCATAATTAACTCAAGTAGCTATCTTATCATTTTGGATAGTTCCCCACCCAAAACTCAATCCTTTCATTCCAACCAATGCTATTTGTTGAGTGAGGTCTCTTTTATGTGCTTTCATGTGTAAAATCTTAGAAAAAGACGACCGACAAGTGATCTCTTCCACTAGTTTTGGGGATGTAATGAGGGCTTAGGATTACATAAGGATCTCTATGGAAAAATGGTGATTGGAATAAGAAGAAATTATGAGTAGGCCAAAAGAAGTTTAATAAAAATACTAGAGCAGTCTCAAGAAAAGAAAAGAATGCCCAAAGAAAAAAAAAAAAAAAAAAAAAAAAAGGGGAGTTTGATTAAAAAAAATGGGCATGAGCATTTGTTTGTGAAGAATAATCTCTAGTGAGAAAGTAAAAAAAAAAAAAAAGAATGGGTCTAAGAAAAATCACCAAGGTTGGGTATGAATTATTTAGATTGCTAGAGAGATCGAGATTTAAAATGTCTAAGTCATGTGATACGAATGGGTAGACTAGTGGAGGAGGATCTTGTACCAACATTTGGTCTTGTTCTTCATTTGATTTTGCTAAGTGACTAGCATTTGCTTTTGAGAGGTAACCACAAACACCATTATAGCCATCTTTTCCCCATCTTCAAGCCTTTACCACACCTAGCCGATTGAGAGTAATTGAGATCTTTCTGCGAGATCACACCTTGATAGATAATGAATGAATGTTAAAGAGTTGGTAGATATGAAGGTTTGTCGATGCTAAGGTATAGGCGCTAAAGTAAAAATATTCGAGTAGCGATGGGTATGGCTAAGTCTTTTGAGGTTTTAGGATTTGAGCTCCCGCTCCCCTAGTTCCTCCCTACTTGTTCTTTATTGTTTGCTTGCGGACAAGCAAAGGATAAGTTTGGGGGAGTTGATATCATCGCATTTTACATCATTTGTACATTGATTTTTATTCGTTTTCTTCGACAATTCACATACTATACTACTATAAATATGCATTTAGTCTTGCATTCGCGTTTGTCGCATTCTAGAAACATATAGTTCCATATCTATCATTTTGCATGCATTTTGAGTCCTTTTTAGGTGATCGTGAGACTTGGAACATGACGGAGGAGGCTCGGGATGATCAAAGGATGCTAGAATCGAGTTTCGGGAACTTTCAGAGATCCTGGCGGTACCCCCTCGCCACAACACTACCGCCACACTTCGCATTCCAATCCTGGCGGTACCCCCTCGCCAAGAATGGCCCGCCAAGATCAATACCCCGTACTCACCATCTGGAGTGCATTCTAGCGGCCATCCGACCGCCAGGATTGGACCGCCAGAATCATCCTGGCGGTACCCCACCGCCACCAAAGGCCCGCCAGAGACGCCGTAGCGACCCCCCCTCCGCCATAAACCAAAGGGTCTGAAAGAGCGTCTCCTGGGAAGCCTTTACCGTACGATTTAGCTCCATCTTCCTTCATCAAAGTTGTAGGAAATTGAGTTAGCTTTCGAATGGAAGTGATCCCGATTGATTTGGGTAAACTGTTAAGGAGATATGGCCCCCGCACCCCAGACCACTACCAGAGGACCGCAAAGACGAAAATGAAGGCTCAGCTCTCAGGGGATGATCCTAGCGGCCATTTGGCCGCCACAAATGGACCGCCAGGATGCCATGGCGACACCCCACCGCCAGAACACCACCTCCACACCACCGGCCGACTCCCCTTTACCTTTTTACCTACTCCAACTCTCCCCTTTGTATAAATACCAATCACCAATAATGTCAGGACGAGTTTTTTTCATTTTTTAGAGTTGAGAGAGTTCAAGAACACCTCTTGGTGTTCTTGAATTGCTCTTCATTTTTAATCCAACTCTTATGAAGATTTCTTCAATTTATATATATATTATGTCTTGTTTCTTTATCTTCTTTCATTTGATCGGTTTAGATTTTTGATTTGTGTTATTTTTATGAGTTGACTTTTATTTTCTGGGTTTGTGTTCTTGATGTTCTTAGCATGTTCTTAGTGTTCTTGTGTTAGTTTTTTTTGTTGGATCATGGGATTTGCTAGATTAGGATGAATTGATGGTTAGTTGATGATTGTTTGGGTTGTTATTTGTTAGTTCCTTCACTTAGGTTTGTTCTTAATGCTAGATTTTCAATGATTAACCGATCTCTATTGTTGCATCTTAGAGTAGGTAGTTCTAGTCGGAGTGACAACCGAGCTAGAATTACACCTTAGGATTTTTGGTCGCATCCCATGCCTTTAGGGGTGTGATTCGAGTAAGCGGTGTTAGTGCTAGGCTAGGTTTGTTTGTTCAATTTCTAGATCCTAGGCATTCATATCTCAAAAGGAATTTTTGAATGCTTGATCCTAAACCTTTCGTGAGCTTTTCATATCCTAGCCAACGAGAGTTGATGTTTAGGGTGATTAGTGAACAATTGGGCTTGCGATTAATGTTCATTGGTCATTGGATCGCGGACGAGAGTCTATGACGGTTGATGATTGATGAAAGGGTTATTACCACGAGAGTGGATTAATCTAATGCTTGTGTTCCATGTTCTAGGATAATGAATATTCGATCTAATGCATCTCTGTTTGATTCACTCTTAGGATAGTAGAGCTTATGATCCAATGCTTTTCTCTTATTTTTCGTTTTGCATTTTACTTGTTTTCTTTGCATTTCTTAGTTTAGAATACAATTCTTTATTTGCTCTAGATTAGTTCGTATCTCGCATCTTTGGTGTGTAATCTTTAGTCCTTGTGGATTCGATCCTAAAGTGCTATGCACGATAGGTTTATTTGATAGCCTTAAGACGGTGTAAAAACCTGTCTATCAAATTGGCGCCGTTGCCGGGGACTAAACGATTGCCATTAGAGTTAGGATTCGAATTGAGACTAGAGCGTTTTTCATTGCTAATCTTTCTCCTCTTTATTGCTTGTGATCTTGATCTTGTAGGTGCGCAACTATGAGTAGAGAAGATGTGCAAGGAAGGAGTTGATGAAGGAAGCAACCGTCAAGCTAGTGACGTTAAACGCGCCATTGGGGACTCCCCCAATCCTATCCCTCGTCAATGCTAGTGACATAAAACAAGCAATTATATCCCTTATCTTATTGTTTTTGTTGATTTTGATTTCGTGGTGATTGTATCACCATGTTTAATAAATGTTGATTCCCCGTTTTTGTAGGAATAATAAGGTGAATAATGGTACGGATCAAACGGTCAAGACCGGTGAGCTGAAACGCACAACGCCTCCTCCTCCTCATTCCAATCCGCTTCAAGGTACCTCTAACTACCCTTTGTCTATACCATTTTGTTTCTTTTCTCGGTTTTACTTTCTCAGCGAGACGGTGAAAAGTAAGTCCGGGGGAGGAAACCGTTACTAATTTTGTTTTAGTTGTTTTGTTTTGCTTTCTTGAGTCTTGCATTGTTTAACTCTTATTACATAAAAAAAAAAGAAAATAAAAAAAAAATCATGTAGTTTTGCATTAGCATTTGGCATTTATGATTGAGTCTAGATGCATTTTAGGATCACATATGCATATGCATAGGGGGCAATGATGAAACTAATTTCCGAAAAGTCTTTAAGGGCTAACCCTACTTTGATCTCTCGGCTTGAATGTTTTTGCCTGAGCGGAGATTTACTTTGAATTAATACCAAATCTATCTTATTTGGACTAAAATGGAAATCTAATTGTCTCGCTTAAAGGTTGAAATGCGCTCTCATGGTCTTAATACTTGAGTTATCTTATCCATTCCACCACCCTCATAATTAACTCAAGTAGCTATCTTATCATTTTGGATAGTTCCCCACCCAAAACTCAATCCTTTCATTCCAACCAATGCTATTTGTTGAGTGAGGTCTCTTTTATGTGCTTTCATGTGTAAAATCTTAGAAAAAGACGACCGACAAGTGATCTCTTCCACTAGTTTTGGGGATGTAATGAGGGCTTAGGATTACATAAGGATCTCTATGGAAAAATGGTGATTGGAATAAGAAGAAATTATGAGTAGGCCAAAAGAAGTTTAATAAAAATACTAGAGCAGTCTCAAGAAAAGAAAAGAATGCCCAAAGAAAAAAAAAAAAAAAAAAAAAAAAAGGGGAGTTTGATTAAAAAAAATGGGCATGAGCATTTGTTTGTGAAGAAAAATCTCTAGTGAGAAAGTAAAAAAAAAAAAAAAAGAATGGGTCTAAGAAAAATCACCAAGGTTGGGTATGAATTATTTAGATTGCTAGAGAGATCGAGATTTAAAATGTCTAAGTCATGTGATACGAATGGGTAGACTAGTGGAGGAGGATCTTGTACCAACATTTGGTCTTGTTCTTCATTTGATTTTGCTAAGTGACTAGCATTTGCTTTTGAGAGGTAACCACAAACACCATTATAGCCATCTTTTCCCCATCTTCAAGCCTTTACCACACCTAGCCGATTGAGAGTAATTGAGATCTTTCTGCGAGATCACACCTTGATAGATAATGAATGAATGTTAAAGAGTTGGTAGATATGAAGGTTTGTCGATGCTAAGGTATAGGCGCTAAAGTAAAAATATTCGAGTAGCGATGGGTATGGCTAAGTCTTTTGAGGTTTTAGGATTTGAGCTCCCGCTCCCCTAGTTCCTCCCTACTTGTTCTTTATTGTTTGCTTGCGGACAAGCAAAGGATAAGTTTGGGGGAGTTGATATCATCGCATTTTACATCATTTGTACATTGATTTTTATTCGTTTTCTTCGACAATTCACATACTATACTACTATAAATATGCATTTAGTCTTGCATTCGCGTTTGTCGCATTCTAGAAACATATAGTTCCATATCTATCATTTTGCATGCATTTTGAGTCCTTTTTAGGTGATCGTGAGACTTGGAACATGACGGAGGAGGCTCGGGATGATCAAAGGATGCTAGAATCGAGTTTCGGGAACTTTCAGAGATCCTGGCGGTACCCCCTCGCCACAACACTACCGCCACACTTCGCATTCCAATCCTGGCGGTACCCCCTCGCCAAGAATGGCCCGCCAAGATCAATACCCCGTACTCACCATCTGGAGTGCATTCTAGCGGCCATCCGACCGCCAGGATTGGACCGCCAGAATCATCCTGGCGGTACCCCACCGCCACCAAAGGCCCGCCAGAGACGCCGTAGCGACCCCCCCTCCGCCATAAACCAAAGGGTCTGAAAGAGCGTCTCCTGGGAAGCCTTTACCGTACGATTTAGCTCCATCTTCCTTCATCAAAGTTGTAGGAAATTGAGTTAGCTTTCGAATGGAAGTGATCCCGATTGATTTGGGTAAACTGTTAAGGAGATATGGCCCCCGCACCCCAGACCACTACCAGAGGACCGCAAAGACGAAAATGAAGGCTCAGCTCTCAGGGGATGATCCTAGCGGCCATTTGGCCGCCACAAATGGACCGCCAGGATGCCATGGCGACACCCCACCGCCAGAACACCACCTCCACACCACCGGCCGACTCCCCTTTACCTTTTTACCTACTCCAACTCTCCCCTTTGTATAAATACCAATCACCAATAATGTCAGGACGAGTTTTTTTCATTTTTTAGAGTTGAGAGAGTTCAAGAACACCTCTTGGTGTTCTTGAATTGCTCTTCATTTTTAATCCAACTCTTATGAAGATTTCTTCAATTTATATATATATTATGTCTTGTTTCTTTATCTTCTTTCATTTGATCGGTTTAGATTTTTGATTTGTGTTATTTTTATGAGTTGACTTTTATTTTCTGGGTTTGTGTTCTTGATGTTCTTAGCATGTTCTTAGTGTTCTTGTGTTAGTTTTTTTTGTTGGATCATGGGATTTGCTAGATTAGGATGAATTGATGGTTAGTTGATGATTGTTTGGGTTGTTATTTGTTAGTTCCTTCACTTAGGTTTGTTCTTAATGCTAGATTTTTAATGATTAACCGATCTCTATTGTTGCATCTTAGAGTAGGTAGTTCTAGTCGGAGTGACAACCGAGCTAGAATTACACCTTAGGATTTTTGGTCGCATCCCATGCCTTTAGGGGTGTGATTCGAGTAAGCGGTGTTAGTGCTAGGCTAGGTTTGTTTGTTCAATTTCTAGATCCTAGGCATTCATATCTCAAAAGGAATTTTTGAATGCTTGATCCTAAACCTTTCGTGAGCTTTTCATATCCTAGCCAACGAGAGTTGATGTTTAGGGTGATTAGTGAACAATTGGGCTTGCGATTAATGTTCATTGGTCATTGGATCGCGGACGAGAGTCTATGACGGTTGATGATTGATGAAAGGGTTATTACCACGAGAGTGGATTAATCTAATGCTTGTGTTCCATGTTCTAGGATAATGAATATTCGATCTAATGCATCTCTGTTTGATTCACTCTTAGGATAGTAGAGCTTATGATCCAATGCTTTTCTCTTATTTTTCGTTTTGCATTTTACTTGTTTTCTTTGCATTTCTTAGTTTAGAATACAATTCTTTATTTGCTCTAGATTAGTTCGTATCTCGCATCTTTGGTGTGTAATCTTTAGTCCTTGTGGATTCGATCCTAAAGTGCTATGCACGATAGGTTTATTTGATAGCCTTAAGACGGTGTAAAAACCTGTCTATCAAATTGGCGCCGTTGCCGGGGACTAAACGATTGCCATTAGAGTTAGGATTCGAATTGAGACTAGAGCGTTTTTCATTGCTAATCTTTCTCCTCTTTATTGCTTGTGATCTTGATCTTGTAGGTGCGCAACTATGAGTAGAGAAGATGTGCAAGGAAGGAGTTGATGAAGGAAGCAACCGTCAAGCTAGTGACGTTAAACGCGCCATTGGGGACTCCCCCAATCCTATCCCTCGTCAATGCTAGTGACATAAAACAAGCAATTATATCCCTTATCTTATTGTTTTTGTTGATTTTGATTTCGTGGTGATTGTATCACCATGTTTAATAAATGTTGATTCCCCGTTTTTGTAGGAATAATAAGGTGAATAATGGTACGGATCAAACGGTCAAGACCGGTGAGCTGAAACGCACAACGCCTCCTCCTCCTCATTCCAATCCGCTTCAAGGTACCTCTAACTACCCTTTGTCTATACCATTTTGTTTCTTTTCTCGGTTTTACTTTCTCAGCGAGACGGTGAAAAGTAAGTCCGGGGGAGGAAACCGTTACTAATTTTGTTTTAGTTGTTTTGTTTTGCTTTCTTGAGTCTTGCATTGTTTAACTCTTATTACATAAAAAAAAAAAGAAAATAAAAAAAAAATCATGTAGTTTTGCATTAGCATTTGGCATTTATGATTGAGTCTAGATGCATTTTAGGATCACATATGCATATGCATAGGGGGCAATGATGAAACTAATTTCCGAAAAGTCTTTAAGGGCTAACCCTACTTTGATCTCTCGGCTTGAATGTTTTTGCCTGAGCGGAGATTTACTTTGAATTAATACCAAATCTATCTTATTTGGACTAAAATGGAAATCTAATTGTCTCGCTTAAAGGTTGAAATGCGCTCTCATGGTCTTAATACTTGAGTTATCTTATCCATTCCACCACCCTCATAATTAACTCAAGTAGCTATCTTATCATTTTGGATAGTTCCCCACCCAAAACTCAATCCTTTCATTCCAACCAATGCTATTTGTTGAGTGAGGTCTCTTTTATGTGCTTTCATGTGTAAAATCTTAGAAAAAGACGACCGACAAGTGATCTCTTCCACTAGTTTTGGGGATGTAATGAGGGCTTAGGATTACATAAGGATCTCTATGGAAAAATGGTGATTGGAATAAGAAGAAATTATGAGTAGGCCAAAAGAAGTTTAATAAAAATACTAGAGCAGTCTCAAGAAAAGAAAAGAATGCCCAAAGAAAAAAAAAAAAAAAAAAAAAAAAGGGGAGTTTGATTAAAAAAAATGGGCATGAGCATTTGTTTGTGAAGAAAAATCTCTAGTGAGAAAGTAAAAAAAAAAAAAAAAGAATGGGTCTAAGAAAAATCACCAAGGTTGGGTATGAATTATTTAGATTGCTAGAGAGATCGAGATTTAAAATGTCTAAGTCATGTGATACGAATGGGTAGACTAGTGGAGGAGGATCTTGTACCAACATTTGGTCTTGTTCTTCATTTGATTTTGCTAAGTGACTAGCATTTGCTTTTGAGAGGTAACCACAAACACCATTATAGCCATCTTTTCCCCATCTTCAAGCCTTTACCACACCTAGCCGATTGAGAGTAATTGAGATCTTTCTGCGAGATCACACCTTGATAGATAATGAATGAATGTTAAAGAGTTGGTAGATATGAAGGTTTGTCGATGCTAAGGTATAGGCGCTAAAGTAAAAATATTCGAGTAGCGATGGGTATGGCTAAGTCTTTTGAGGTTTTAGGATTTGAGCTCCCGCTCCCCTAGTTCCTCCCTACTTGTTCTTTATTGTTTGCTTGCGGACAAGCAAAGGATAAGTTTGGGGGAGTTGATATCATCGCATTTTACATCATTTGTACATTGATTTTTATTCGTTTTCTTCGACAATTCACATACTATACTACTATAAATATGCATTTAGTCTTGCATTCGCGTTTGTCGCATTCTAGAAACATATAGTTCCATATCTATCATTTTGCATGCATTTTGAGTCCTTTTTAGGTGATCGTGAGACTTGGAACATGACGGAGGAGGCTCGGGATGATCAAAGGATGCTAGAATCGAGTTTCGGGAACTTTCAGAGATCCTGGCGGTACCCCCTCGCCACAACACTACCGCCACACTTCGCATTCCAATCCTGGTGGTACCCCCTCGCCAAGAATGGCCCGCCAAGATCAATACCCCGTACTCACCATCTGGAGTGCATTCTAGCGGCCATCCGACCGCCAGGATTGGACCGCCAGAATCATCCTGGCGGTACCCCACCGCCACCAAAGGCCCGCCAGAGACGCCGTAGCGACCCCCCCCTCCGCCATAAACCAAAGGGTCTGAAAGATCGTCTCCTGGGAAGCCTTTACCGTACGATTTAGCTCCATCTTCCTTCATCAAAGTTGTAGGAAATTGAGTTAGCTTTCGAATGGAAGTGATCCCGATTGATTTCGGTAAACGGTTAAGGAGATATGGCCCCCGCACCCCAGACCACTACCAGAGGACCGCAAAGACGAAAATGAAGGCTCAGCTCTCAGGGGATGATCCTAGCGGCCATTTGGCCGCCACAAATGGACCGCCAGGATGCCATGGCGACACCCCACCGCCAGAACACCACCTCCACACCACCGGCCGACTCCCCTTTACCTTTTTACCTACTCCAACTCTCCCCTTTGTATAAATACCAATCACCAATAATGTCAGGACGAGTTTTTTTCATTTTTTAGAGTTGAGAGAGTTCAAGAACACCTCTTGGTGTTCTTGAATTGCTCTTCATTTTTAATCCAACTCTTATGAAGATTTCTTCAATTTATATATATATTATGTCTTGTTTCTTTATCTTCTTTCATTTGATCGGTTTAGATTTTTGATTTGTGTTATTTTTATGAGTTGACTTTTATTTTCTGGGTTTGTGTTCTTGATGTTCTTAGCATGTTCTTAGTGTTCTTGTGTTAGTTTTTTTTGTTGGATCATGGGATTTGCTAGATTAGGATGAATTGATGGTTAGTTGATGATTGTTTGGGTTGTTATTTGTTAGTTCCTTCACTTAGGTTTGTTCTTAATGCTAGATTTTCAATGATTAACCGATCTCTAGTGTTGCATCTTAGAGTAGGTAGTTCTAGTCGGAGTGACAACCGAGCTAGAATTACACCTTAGGATTTTTGGTCGCATCCCATGCCTTTAGGGGTGTGATTCGAGTAAGCGGTGTTAGTGCTAGGCTAGGTTTGTTTGTTCAATTTCTAGATCCTAGGCATTCATATCTCAAAAGGAATTTTTGAATGCTTGATCCTAAACCTTTCGTGAGCTTTTCATATCCTAGCCAACGAGAGTTGATGTTTAGGGTGATTAGTGAACAATTGGGCTTGCGATTAATGTTCATTGGTCATTGGATCGCGGACGAGAGTCTATGACGGTTGATGATTGATGAAAGGGTTATTACCACGAGAGTGGATTAATCTAATGCTTGTGTTCCATGTTCTAGGATAATGAATATTCGATCTAATGCATCTCTGTTTGATTCACTCTTAGGATAGTAGAGCTTATGATCCAATGCTTTTCTCTTATTTTTCGTTTTGCATTTTACTTGTTTTCTTTGCATTTCTTAGTTTAGAATACAATTCTTTATTTGCTCTAGATTAGTTCGTATCTCGCATCTTTGGTGTGTAATCTTTAGTCCTTGTGGATTCGATCCTAAAGTGCTATGCACGATAGGTTTATTTGATAGCCTTAAGACGGTGTAAAAACCTGTCTATCACACCACAACTGCATTTGGTTCCTTATGTTAAGTCTGTGAGTACTCATTTATTTTAATGGATGATGTGGGCTATGTTTTCCGTGTTGCGGAGTTATGACGAGAAGTATATTAGATAAAATTGCTGTGCAATTTATACTAAAGTAAGTATCTTAAAAAAAAAAATTTACTTAACTATTTTGTGCTTTAATGCAAATGTATGTTTTTTGTACTCTGGCAAGTTTTTTTTGTTAGACTTCTTCATATGCAATCATGTTTAAAGAAAAACATGAAATACATTCATGATGCTCGAAAAATATTTTGTCCTTAATGTGGACATCAAGTACAGCTTAACCCAAATAGCAAACTACAATCACCGGAGCCTACCCGAGAAAAATTCTGAGCCATGTTTAGTCCATACGAAGTCCAAGATCAACTGGTCTAGCCCAACAACCACTTGGAATATATTCTTAGCTCAACTACAGAGTGCCTAGAAGCGGAATTAGCTCAATAGGAGTTCACGCGAAAGGGATATTCAACTTACAAATCGAGTGTTTTCCAACTTACCCGGTTTGGATCTACGTGTACTATTTGAAGATTTCCGATCGAACCAGAAGGATTTAGGCCACAAACCGACGTGTTCTGCAATCTTGATCCTTCAGAATCTCAGACAATTGGACTCATAACAAACCGATATCAGTCGTAAAAGCTATTCAACTTTTAAACCGGTTGATTCTCAGCTTGCCTTATTTGGAAGCTCACGGGTTTAATCACTTGCAAACAAGACTTTGGCGACCAGGAGAGACGTTAAGCCAATCAAAAGGGACACTGGAACTTTCTACTAACTCTCTTAAAATGCAAGAAATTAATCGAAGAGATGCAACATCAAGTTCCGTATATACCTTGGAATACTCTAATGCCATAGTCATTTCATTCCAGATATTACTAAGAGCATCTGCAGTGCACATAGACTATGAGTGTCTCGCAAATATAGTATTTTATTGTTTTGAAAATAACTTAATTATTTATTTAAATTTTAAATAATAAAGAAAACTCAAATCCAATCAAATGATGACACATGTGAAAGGAAGTTCACAAAAGTTCTTATTTGAGAACCGATTCTCTCTTCTCTCTTCTCTCTCATACTTTTTATTATTTTATTTTATTTCATTGTTGAGAATCTTATAGAGAGCCTCCCACTAATGATGTTTTAAGATGTTCTTCGACTATGACCTAAATTCTTGGGCTATAATTTTTTTCTATAATTTTGTTAATATGTTAATAATGAAAATATAATATATATAAATTTAAATTAGTTCATTCACATAGAAAAACAAACTTATGTAAATAAATATATTTTCAAATGAAACATGTTTTCTATGTTTTTCGCTAAAACATGTTTAAGATATATCATTAACAACAAATTTTTAACTTAATTTTTTTATTTAAATATAATTTACTAAAATTTGCCTAAAATAACACTACTTTTTAAGTTAATTACTAGACTAATACTCCCAAAAAAAGTTTACTAGAATAATACTAATTTTTTGTCAAAATACTAAATAACCAAACTAAAATTTCATATTAACAAAAATGCCATTATACTTTAAAATTAGAGAAATAAAAAGAATTGAATAACAAAATACAAATAAAAATGTAAAAAAAAAGAAAAAAAATCCAAATCAGTTTAATTTCAACCCAACCCACCACATTTCACCCAAAAAACCTATTCCAGATACAAGGATTATCCTCTCTATATATAGTAGAATCTTTGAAGGAGAGAATCACAAGAAGAGATGAGAAGCAAATAGAGAAAGAATAAGATGAAATATCATGAAAAGAATAACTTGGAGATGACGGTTGAAAACTGAAAGAATGTCTGAGGAAGAAGAAGAAGGAGGCTGTAAAAACCCTAATTATTTCGTGGTTATACGTTTTTTTAGAAATTTTTTCCAATTTTCGTTATTAGTAAAATACGAAAATCTACGATGTCATTTAAACAAATCTACGGTAAAAACTCTGCGGTAACATTGCTGCAATAAGTCTACCACAATAACTCTGCAGTCACTAAATATACTATTCTAGTAATAATAATATCTGCAGTAAAGGGAATTGCATCTAATCTTTGACGTTTTCAGGAACAATAACTCTGCGATAACAAAAAAAAAATCTGCGGTAACTAAAAAGTTAATCTAGCAATTAAACTTTGGTCATAAAATCTGCGGTCACTAATATGTGAAACAAACCTCTGCTATAACTAAATTTTAAAATCTACGATGAAAAAAAGGTCTGCAAAATAAATCTACAGTAAAAAAATAAATCTGCCGTATAAATTCTAACAACTTTGGAAAATAGAAAAATCTACTGCCTCTTTATGAGTTTCAGAAAATAAATCTACGGAGGCTAAAATATCTACGATGAATTCAAATATCTACTACAACTAAGGCATATAAATCTACGGTACAGATTAAATCTTCGAAGCAAATCTACGGAATAAAATAAATCTACAAAGTAAATCTGCGGTAAAACTTTAAATCTACCATTCTAAAAAATCTGCGACAACGTCGAATCGTAGATTTATGTTGTAGATTTTTATGTCAGCGAAAAAAATGCTGATGTGGAATTAATTCATAATGACATTTTTGTAAAGCCTTTTTTTTTTTACTCATGGTCTAAAGGGTATTTTTGTAATCAAAATAACTCATTTAACACTAATTTTTTTCTATTTTTTTTCTATGTTAAGTTAGCAATTAAAGAAAAAGTTAATATTATTCTAGTAATTCTCCCTATAATTTATTTTAAAATTAAGAAACTCGCCCATTGGACGGATCCTAATCTAGTATAGATTATATAATCCTTAGATATTTTACTTCTTATTCAATTTTTTAATATTTTTTCTTGATTACTAGTAAATAATTTAATAACATTTTTTAGTCGAAAACAATTTTATAACTTATATTTGAAAAATAATTCTATTAACTGTATTTCCCAAAAAGTAGGTAGGATTAAATAAAAAGATAGTATTCCTCCTATACAATGCGACCTGGGTTCATGTTTTGATTTGGAGTTTAGGTTTTCCATCTGAATTAGGAGACATAAATAAGGAAATCAATTAAAGTCGGTCTCTCCATTACTAAAGAGAAAAAAGTAAGGTCGGGCCAAGGACCAAGAGCTACGCTACAAATTTGTATGAGACAAATAGAGTTAAGACATAAATATGGAGTTTGTTTGATTATGATTGAAAATAAACGTAAATAAAGCAGTAAATAAAGACGAAATTATTACAAGAGCCGGGTGTTGGACGCAGAAGATTCACATGAATCAATGACCGGTAAGTTATTTAGCTAAACAAGGATTTGTTAACGAACCATTCTAAAACTTGAATCATTGATGTAAAGCTAACCTACTCTCGCAACGTTAACTATCTAAACATGAATCTTAGTACACTTAATTCTCAAATGAGCGCTAATAGACATGTCAACATTTAACTCAAATTCGATATATTCACTTAGATGAACTAACTTCAACTCTCGTTCGCTAAGGATTATACTAAACCAATTTAATATTGATTCCAACAACCTGCCTGACAATTACTTTTGCCGCATAAATTAACGTAGAGATCTTATACATGGTAGCTAATCATGCATGGAGATTTACGGTTTGTTATCCCTTTCCTGAGAATTTAAATTTCTTTTCGAGTTATGTTCTTCTTGTTGTTAATGGTTTTCTTCTCTTGGTTAAGTCTTTATGTACATAGTAAATAGATAAGTTTGTTCGTACACCACAAGCGTTTAGGGTTTGAATTTTTCAATGGATTTTTCATTTCAAAGCCCATTTATTTTGATTATATTGTATCCTTATAAATTTTTTTTTTTGTCACTCATCCGTATAGCACTTTTACTTATTTAGAACTCTTTTTGTTAGCAACTTTGCAGATGTTTGTTAGATTTCATATTTGAAGTATCAAGTTCATGAGATTTTAGGATCTAACAACAAACTTTATTTGATACATGAATCTATTCTTGAAAGTTTTCCAGTTTTATTTCTTTGGGGTAAGAATTTATCTTTGTTTTCCGATGGATTTTGGCATGCAAGCTATCTAATCAAGCTGAAGTATTTAACCAAATGTTGGCCAAAAAGCTGGATATTCAAACTGTCTTTTATTGATTTTTGAAGAAGCATAACAAAATTTTGCTTGTCATGCGTCTTATATATCATCAATGTCAATTATAAATGAGCGAATTAATATTTTTTCATGGAAAAAGTATGGAATACCAACATATTAAAAGAAGTAGCATACAATGTTGTAAAACTCTGAGTAAGAAATTCTTACAAAATGTTGTATATCCCAGCTTTAGTAATGGAGTCAATCAAAGAGTAGTTGAACATTATTATAATTTATATTAAATGTATTTATATATGCTGGGCTTCTGAAAGCCCAAATCAACTCTCCATTAGTATGATATTGTTCGCTTGGACCAAGTGGTCAAGCCCGCACGGATTTTTTTTATTCCTTCTTAAAATGTCTCATACTAATATTGACTTGACTTATATATTAGACTATTTATTTTCTAATATTCCGATGTGAGACGTTGGTTTGTCTTCTAATAATTCTTTCCTCAAACCAAGGACCACGAACCTTAGCCTCCATTCCAACGAAACCTTGACACCTTGACACCTAGACACCGACACCTTTTAATCGCGAGATTCTCTTGAGGCACTCTTCTAATCGTGTCACATTGGGAGTTTCTTCCACACCGACCATGGAGTCCACACTCATTTTCCTAGGTCCACCTTTTTCAACCTGACTCTGATACCAATTGTCGGGCTTCTTAAAGCCTAAGTCAATTCTCCATTAGTATGATATTGTCCGGTTTGGGCCAAGTGGTCAAACCCGCAGAGAGTTTTTATTGGGCTCCTTCCCAAAATGTATCTTTTCCAAAAGGTCTCATACTAATTGGAGTTAGACTTACTTATATATTAGAAAATTATTTTCTAATCTTCCGATGTGGGCCGTTGGTTTGTATCCCAACAATCCTCTCCTCAAACCAAAGACCACGAATCTTAACCTCCCCTCCAACAAAACCTTGGGACCCAGGCTCCTCCCACACCGATCATGCAGCCGACACCCTCTTCTCTAGGTCCACTTTTTCAAGCTAGGCTCTGATACCAATTGTTGGGCTTCTTAAAGCCCAAGTCAACTTCCCATTAGTGTGATATTGTCCTCTTTGGGCCAAGTGGTCAAGTCCGCACTTATTTGTTATTAGGCTCCTTCTCAAAAAGTCTCATACTAATTGGAATTGAATTTGACTTATATATTAGAAAATTAATTTTTAATCTTCCGATGTGAAACGTTGGTTTGTATTCCAACAACATCCAAAGTTTTAGTTTTGTTTTGTCGGCAAAATAATCTTAAAATTATAAATGGGGAAAAATAATTCAATGTTTTCATCTAATATTTTATAATTTTTGGGTCAACAATATTTGTTTTAAGTCAATTCAAAATTTTGGATTGTAACTTTTTTTGTTAATAAGGTTTTTTGGCACGGTAACTAATTTTACTAATGAGTTTGTTATATAAAATAAAAACTATAAATGTTTATATACTTTGCCATAAAAAGGTTTTGGAGTACACTGTCGTGAAATTCGAGGTAAAATATTTTGAAAATGCAGTATTGATAACTAGGCTTCAACAATAAGTCAATCAAAAGCTAAAGTTGGCCAAACAAAATTTTAAATTTAATGTATTTCTATCCAAAGTATTTTTATTACTTTTTCAGAAAATAATCAATATTATAAAAGAAAGCCCAACATTAATCCATTTTTTAGTTAGTAAATTATAATTTTATTAATTAAAGATTATATAGTGTTATTTAGTCAATTCAAAGATTTGATGCATAATTTATGCAATTATAAATAATGTTGTGTGATATTTAACTAATTTAAAATTTTGTTTAAATTTATAATGTATTACATTAATTCACAAATTTTTTTAAATTTACAAATTTTTTTAAATTTACAAAAAATTTTAAATTTACAAATTTATATCACTTTGCAAAAGAAAATATCAAAGGTTTAACTTTTTGCCAAAAAAGCAAAACGTATGAGAGCGTATGAAATCTCATAACTACCATAACAAGAGAAAATATATCTATCACTATTTATACATTTAAAAAATCCAAATCCCTGTTGTTAAAAACTAAAGAAAAGAAAAAAAAACTCAAGATCCCCAAAAAATGAAAAACCCTAAAAACTGACAACCACCAGCCGCCACCTTCTCCAAGCCGCCACAGATGGCTGAGGTATGAGCATCTCGTCTTCTGAGCATCTCATCTCGTCGTCTCCCGCAGAGGTGTTCAGATCTCATCTTCTGATCGTTTGCCAATGCTTAGGAGTTGCAAGATATTTATCGACGATCTCAACCCTAAAGATTTTGGCGATAGAACAGGTATGAACCATCCTTCTAGCCAATCAAGAAACGTACGACAAACTATCAATTTATTTGATTATTACTCTATTATGGACCATCACCACCGTAATAATCTGTGTCTCTTACACGTAGTAAACTCTAAACTGTTTCCAAAAAAATATAAAACAGAGGTTTATTGTTTTGTTTTGACAGGTGGCACACCTCATGATCTATATCTAGCTTGATATAGATCCACCACGTTGAAGGCTTGAGAATCCTATAGCTCAGACGACGTTGTTTTCTTACATGTTTATTACCCCTGACCAACACCATCAGAAAAATCACAGGTAATATTTCTTAATAATCATGAATGATAAGAATTTAATATTTAGTTAGTATATATTGTCTTTAAATTATTTCAACCAAAGGATTCGTATTAGATCTGACTATGTGAATAAAAAGATATGTTTTAAGTGAAGTAATAAAAACCAAATTTTAATTTTCTTTTTTCTTTTTCCTTTTGGTATATAGCAAGAGTACAGTACAGTAGAAGCTATATACAATTAATTTCTTAGTCTTCTAACCAAGAAAACTATAAACTATAAACTTGAAATGAATGTATAGTTTATTACCAAAAAACTCAAAAAAAACAAACTATAACAGAAAAAAAAAAACACCATCACTCACCTAAAATTGTCATGAAATTTAACTAAAGAAACTATAAAATTAAAAAAAAACATAACCACTTATATCCAAAAAGAGTGCTTCATCCTACTGAGACTCAGAGTTTGAAACTTAGAAAAAAAATTTAAGATGGAGTCTAAGCAAACAACCTAACAGAACCGCTCCTAGTTTCAATATAAGAGAACCTAAGCAAAGATACCCATAAATACAGAGTCTTAATGTTGAGAGTGAGGAGATAAAGTTTTCTTATATTGTCTCAAATGCAACCACCACCAACGACAATACCTTCCTCCACAGCAGCCTGAAACTCAATAAGATCATATAAGTAAGATAATCCATGAGTAGTGAGAATAGCACACCCCTCTATAACCCAACCAGCTGGATAAAGAAAATCACCTTTGTAGCATTAAGAGCATCTTCAACTCTCTGTTTCTTTTCTTTTAGCTCTGTCTCATTTTGTGGCCCAACCTTTAACCAAGATGTAAGAGCTTTAATTAGGATCACGTACTTCAATCTTCCATCACACAAATCCAAGCAAGCCCATGTGGTTACTATTTACCTGAATTATAGCTACTCCACCAGAGAGCTTCGCAATTCTCTCGTTCAATTTCTCCTTCTCGTAGTCTTGCTCCGCTTGCTGCAAGATCACAGACTTCTTAAGCGGTTTGACCCAAACATATACCTCAATAAGATTTCTAATCTGTACAACACGCTTGTTCCCTGCTTCCTGTGTGGTCCCATCTCCCACAATTGTTGTAATCTCCTTTGTCAGTACAATCTTAGAGGAGGTACTCAGAACCTATTTTCCAGCTTTGTCAAGAGAAAGACCAACTTCCTCTCTAATCACAGTTACTGCGCGCACAAACAGAAACCACATGACGACATCATAACATCAAAATAATTCCAAAATAGGAGGGCACATTGATTGATATCCACATATAGGTTTTGTCATAAAAACATCACCTACCTCCAGTTAGAATGGCAACATCATCAAGGTATTGGCTCTTGCATTCTCCAAATCCAGGAGCTTTGAGAGCTGCAATATTTAGTATGCCTCTAAGCTTGTTAAGAACAAGAGTAGCTAAAGCCTCTTGTTCAATATCTTCTGCAATTATTAGGGTTGGGTATGAGCCTCTAATCACATCCTCTAGAACACCAACAAGATCCCTTGCATTGGTAACTTTTTTGTCAACAATAAGCAAGTGCACAGTAGAAAATTGTTAGTCTATCTACATTATCATTCCGGTAGCTTAGAACCAAGAAAATTTACCTTGCAATTTTTATACTCAACAGACATTTTCTCACTGTCTGTCACAAAGTATGGGGAGATATAACCACGGTCAAACTGCATTCCTTCCACCACATAGAGACATTAGCGTTGTGGAGAGATTTACATTGCTGAGCGCCTCCTAGAAAAGACTGTCCAAAAGAGAAAAGTTGTGTCCTACGGTAATAGAAATGCTTGTCGTGATCCTCGGTGTTTCCTTGTGATACACGAAGAGATTGGTTATGTGAGATGCGACTTATTAAAAATTGACAGCCTCAAAATGGTGGGTTTTAAGGTATATAAGATGGATGAGGAATTAATTAAATAAATGGAAATTAAATCCTTAAAAGACAATCCGTTTGGGATGGCTACCGATTCTAGTTTCTCTGTTTTGGCTCAGGAGTTCTATTATCTATGGATGCCTACAAAATTCTATTTACTTCATTAATGACAAGGAATATGGTATTAAGTTGTTAAAGCTAGAAAATGGTAGTATGATCAAGAAAATGTTGGAATTTGAGCAGAGTTGTTTCCAAATATTTGTTCTTGTTTAGAGAAAGCTAGGAAAAAACATTTGGAAACAACTCTGCTCAAATTCCGACATTTTCTTGATCATACTACCATCGTCTAGCTTGAACACCTTAATCCTATCTTGTCCTCAATGAAGTAAACAGAAATGTTTAGGTATCCATATAACTCATGAGCCAAAATAGAGAAACTACAATCTGTAGCCATCAAAAACGATTGTCTCCCAAGGATTTAACTTCCATTTATTTCATCAGTTCCTCGTCCATCTTGTATACCTTGAAACCAGCCATTCTGAGATTGTCACTTTCGAATAAGTCGCATCTCACATCACCAACATCTTTGTGTATCACAAGGAAATACCGAGGATCACGATAAGCAAATATATTACTCGAGGAAACAACTTTTCTCTTTTGGACATTCTTTTCTAGGAGGCGCTCAACAATGTAAAGCTCTCCACAACATTCAACATACCTAATTTCTCTACAACAGCCACTAGTGATGTTTTCATCGAGTGAAGGTTCATACCTAAAGATATTCAGTGAGAGTCTAATTAACCAAACAAAGCCTTTAGAATCCAAGGCGTAATTAAGCCCTTTGTGAACTATAATGTCGGTGAATTGTGCCACTTGGTATGGGATTCTGCTCCTTTTTCCTACACTCCAGTTCTAGACTCTGATCTTCCCATCGCGGCCGACCACGAGAACCCGATAATGATCTTCTCCCGCATCTTTGAAAATAACCACTCTTTTAAGTCCACGAGCTAGTCTTTTCTTGCGGCAGTCTTGAAGTTCATAGGCTTGTCGAATCTCGCAGACCATGAATTACAATAGATCGAGGCTCTGGCATGAATATTTAAGATACAGTTGAGGAGCTGAAATTTCCTAATACTGATGTCCACGTCGGATTTTATCAACCACCCTTTATCTAGAGAGTAGTTGAATTAATAGTTGAATTTTAATCGATTGGGGAAGTAATTAATATTTATGTGAATATTAATTATTTGTTAAAAAAGAAAATCGGGTGCGGTCATTTCATGTACAAACTGTCTTTTGAGTTGAATGAATTTTACATTCGTACCAAAAAAAAAACCCAGAAAGTTATAAATCAATGTGACAATAAATAAAATCATGTATTTTGATAAATTAAAGTCAATATGTTGTTAGTTATGAAAAATATGTAGATGCAATAGACAATAAGTTTGATATTGGTTCAAGATATACAATGTGTTTTGAGGGTGAGAACTTTTCAAAAAGAACTTAACACAGCAAAAAAAAAATTCTTTCTTGCTTCTAATTGTCAAGGAAAAATGAACCTAACAACCTACACAAATCAAACTTATGGTTGTCGTGATACTATGTTTATTATATTATACATAATATATATATTCTTATCGCTACTACATTAGTACAATTTGAGAATAATATTTGATTTGTATCACGACAACACAAGATGGATTCACTCCTGCGTTCCAAGTCAGCAACCATAACCTTTTGTTCAAAGTATCGTCATAATGTAGTAGCGATGGACACATATTATGTATAATATAATAAACAAAGTATCACAACAACTAGAAGTTTGATTTGTGTAGGTTGTTAGATTCATTTTTCCTTGACAATTAGAAACAAGAAAGAATTTTATTTTGTGTGTTACATTTTTTCTGAAAAGTTCTCACCCTCAAACCGCATTGTAAATCTGGAACCAATATCAAACTTATTGTCTATTGCATCTACATATTTGTCGTAACTAACAACATATTGACTTTAATTTATCAAAATAAATTATTTTATTTATTGTCACATTAATTTATAACTTTCTATTTTTTTTTTGAATGAATGTAAAATTTGTTCAACCCAAAAGACCGTTTGTACATTATATGCATCCTTTTGCATAATGCTAAGATAGTTAATGGAAAAAATGAGTAGTAGGTTGAATTGAACTCAAACAAATTTAGCTTCTGGAACCAAACCAAATTCGAAGCCCATCTCTCAACTTAGACGACTCTGGCTTCAAAAGTGAAGGTATCCTATTATGGATTGTGCAGTCGATGCATGAAATAAGCTGGGCTAAGGGATGAGGAGGCTCACCATGTCGTCGCCGATTGCGCTCAGCCAGAGGGCATGGACTGCAGCCTGCAAAACATAACGGAGGAGGAATCTTGTAGTAGCTTTGAAGAATAAACCAGATACAAGCGAGAGGCGCTGACAAAAATCTCTAGTGTAACATCGCTGGAGAAGACCTTTCACTAAAACCTCCCATATACATGAAGTAAAACTACAACTAAAGAACAAGTGATCTCGTGTTTCCGATAAATGAGTACAGAAAACACAAGATGGATTCACTCTTGTCTTCCAAGTTACCATTCATAACTTTCTGTTAAAAGTATTGTCAAAGAAATATTATTCACAAATTTTAATAATGTAGTAGCAATAAGCATATATTTTTAATTTCTTTGTTAACGTGCATGAAACTGTGAAGTCAGGCTCTAACAATTTGCAAAACCTAAGTAACGAGTAGCTTTCTAAATTGATTTGAGCTAACATCACATCCACGTGACTAAATTTATTTATGTTCTTCTTATGTATATCAACCAAGATATAAGGTTTGTTTGAGTTTTTCGTACTTCTTAGTCCCTGGTTAATTGAACTTTCATATCATATCATCCTTTGTTAGTTTTTTTTTGCATATAAAGAAGGATACATAATGTGGATAAATTCGAGCTTGTCAAGACGTCATCTTTCACGATTCTAAGTGATCATCCAACAAATTGACGGAGACGCCATCAACAAAAGAAGCTATGGTTTTTCTTTGTGCAACCAACTGAAAGCTATTGTATCTTACAGATAAATATTTGTAATGACTCTATACTCATCAGTAGAAAAATTTATTTTAAAAGTACCATCAAACCAATACTATGCTTAGATCGTTAGTAGTAGCAGTAATAAGTATATGGTATTAAAAAGAAAAAGACACAAAATTTCACCAACATGAGGATATCTTTTATTTATCTAGGATGAACACATAAATATTATAACACAAACAACTACAACAACAAACATTGTTGACAAACAAATAAAAATATTAAAGATTAGTTACATTTTAACGCTTTCCTATTACTCCACAAAACAAACAAACAAATGTTTTTTAGAATTTTTTTTTTAAAGAAAAAATCCTCTCTTCTAATTATTGACTCTCTTTCCATAGGTGCCCTATAAAACCGAGTCATTTATAATGTTAAATCTTATTTCACCTTCTCCCACTAGCAATAATAAAACTCAAAAAGGTGATAAAACTCAAAAATAAGACTATAACTGTTTGAGATTAGAGCAGATAGGAGAATAAAAAATTGTTAGAGAGGTTAATTATCTGTTTTGCTGTTTTGTGTTAGAACAATGAAAGTTAAAATCTTCGATTCTGCTTGGGAGAAATCTTTTACCAACTTTCATTTTTTTTACTTCCTCTTTTGAATATCTGAATATTTTTTCACCATGTTGCAGACCTCACTGCATTTTATATAACCCCCAAAATGAAATATCTTTTTATTTTTTAATTTAACAAATTTTCAAATTACTAGAAAGATAGAGGAAACTTATTGCCATGGATCGTCTCCAACAAGCATTATATATCCTTCATTGTCCAAGAAAATATTTCTCATTGATTTCAGTATTCTAACTCTCTTTTGATATCAAAGACGTTCTATAGTTCTTGTCTTAGCTGAGTGTATCCATGAAAAACAGTAAAATCCACAGCTCTCCCTATGTCTACACCTTGCATTTAAACTATTTAATAATATCAAAAAGACATATGAGCTGAGTATAACCATAAAACTTTATGCAATTTTCTTATTAAAAGCATTGATGTGTTAAAATATTAAAGAACATAAATTTAGATTTTAATATAAGAACAATTATTTTTTAACATAATGCATGTTCACATGCACTAGTTTCACATAGTAAAGAAGGGTAAAATGTAAACAGTAATAAGATAGATAATTTTATGCTTACATTGGTACGACTTCTATTAGAATTGAATTGCTTCCTTTGGACCTCTTTTGGTGATGTCGGAGTTTGGGTATGGTGAAGCAATTTATCTTGAGAGAGTTTGGAAATATAATTTTTTTTTGTATCATGGCCCCATTGGATCGTTGGTCTCTGAGGGTTTGGTTAGATTGACTCCAAATAATATGCGACTAGTGGTTGCATCAGTGGTCATATCTTCTTTTCTTGGTTGAACCATTTGGTCGTTGTTATTGTTTGGTTCGGATATGGGTTGGAATGAAGAAAAGTTAACTTATATTATTCGCCTTATTTAAAAGAAAATTTTACTTGTAGTCTTTGACTAATAAGCTACTCATCCCCAATCATAATCAAACCGAACTATGAGCAAACTACAATCACCAGAGCCTACCCGAGAAGAACTCTGAGCCATGTTCAGTCCAGACGAAGTCCAAGATCTACTTTTCCAGACCAACGACCACTTGGATATATTCTTAGCTCAACTACAGAGTGCCTCGAAGCGGAATCAGCTCAATAGGAGTTCACACGAAAGAGATATTCAACTTACAAATAAAGTGTTTTCCAACTTACGCGGTTTGGACCTATGTGTACTATTTGGAGATTTTCGATCGAAACAGACCTGTTATGTAATCTTGATCCTTCACAGAATCTCAGACAATTGGACTCATACCAAAAAGATATCAGACGTAAAAGCTATTCAACTTTTAAACCGGTCGATTGTCGGCTTGCCTTACTTCGAAGCTCACGGGTTTAATCACTTGCGAACAAGACTTTGGCGACCAGGAGAGACGTTAACCCAATCAGAAGAGACACTTGACCTTTCAGGAAAGTTATCTAACACCTTTCCATGCACCAGCATACACAAGATCAGGCGGATCTCCTTGTGCTCACACTTTCCTTGTATGGCAGCATTCACACTTTATGTCATAAGTCTCCAACGGCTCCAAGAAGATACTACGCTCAGCTTCACAATGAGAAAGTGGCCTCCTAGAGTTTCCTTATTAACCTACAGAGATTATTACACGCTCTCCTTGATTCCCAAGCTCTCAAGGATCAAGCCAACGGCTCCTTCCTTATCTAGCCGGATTTTATCATTAATCACCCAACGGCTCTCTTTTCTCAAATTCACATCTTTTTTTTCTGTTTTTAGAGTATTAGGACGTGTAGCTGAGCCTATATAAGCTCATTAGTCTATTTCATTTGTAGACACCCTTGATCATTTTAAAGTAATAGAAATTGTTTCTTCTTTTCACAAAAGTGCGAATTCTTTGTGTTGTTTGTTCTTTAGTTCTTAGTGATTGATTCACTTAGTTCTTTAGAAGTATGTGGCTTAAGTTTGTTGAGTGAATCAACATCCTTATTCGCACATTGATTGAGTGAGTCAATCTCCCTTCACCATCCATCTCTATCATCGCCTACTTCTGCCAAATCTTGTTGTTTTTGACAACCTTGTGATCACTAAGACAAAGGAGTGAGTGCGAGTCCTGTATCAGTCCTAATGTAGACAAATCAACAAATGTTCACTGCCAGGATACGATGTCCATAAAAAAAATCTTGAGTGTGGGTTTCATGTTCTAATTTACTAAAAATAAACTCTCAGATCTTATTTTTGTAGCTATGACCTAAAGTCCTTGGTTAGGTCAAATAGCTACGGATTGCTGCGGAAAAATAATGTGGCAATAGCTTCATGGGTATTTCAAATCATGAGCTTTGCCGCATTCGACTTCCTAGCTCCGTTAAGGTCGTATTCCATGACCGATTAGTTTGCGTTTGCATTTGGCGGGTAGTTGGCTTTTGGGCGGCTACTCAGACCCATTGCTATGGATTGGATTGAATTGAAAATTAGAAGCTAAGTTCTTAAAATGTGTCTTCTACTAACTCTCTTAAAATGCAAGAAATTAATCGAAGAGATGCAATATCAAGTTTCGTATATACCTTGGAATACTCTAATGCCATAGCCATTTCATTCCAGATATTACTAAGAGCATCTGCAGTGCACATAGACTATGAGAGTCTCTCAAATATAATATTTTATTGTTTTGAAAATAACTTAATAACTTATTTAAATTTTAAATAATAAAAAAAACTAAAAACCAATCAAATGATGACACATGTGAAATGAACCGATTCTCTCTTTTCTCTCATATTTTTTATTATTTTATTATATTTTATTTTTGAGAATCTAAATGAGTACCTCCCACTAATGATGGTTTAAGATGTTCTTCGGCTATGACCTAAATTTTTTGGCTATAACCTTTTTCTATAATTTTGTTAATATGTCAATAATGAAAATATAGTATATATAAATTTAAATTAGTTTATTCATATAGAAAAACAAACTTAAGTAAATAAATATATTTTTAAATGAAACATGTTTTCTATGTTTTTAGCTAAAACAAGTTTAAGATATATCATTAACAACAAACTTTTAACTTAATATTTTTGTTTAAATATAATTTATTTTAAAATTAAGAAAGCCGTCTATTAGGCGGATCCTAATCTAGTATAGATTCTATTAATTGAAAATATTTATTAAACAATAAATATAAGTTATTAAATTATTTACTTGTAATGCGACAGGGGTTCATGTTTTGATTTGGAATTTAGGTTTTCCATCTGAATTTAGGAGAGACATAAATAAGGAAATCAATTAAAATCAGTCTCTCCATTACTAAAGAGAACAAAAAAAGTAAGGTCGGCTTCTAGGTCCATACTCTATATAAACAAACACATGCACACACATATTTCTATTCACAAAACCATTCTCTCGATCTTCTTCTACACAGAAATCCTAAACTCTTCTCCATATATAAACGCATCTATCCAATTTCCAAAGTTTACGTCTAAACCCTAACAACAATGGCAAAAGCTTCTACAATAATCAGATTCACCATCCTCATGCTCTTGAACAGTTGCTCTGCCTTGTCTTGTGCGGCACGTGTTCGTTTTACTCTTCATGATCACACGAGTGATGCCTTAGACGTAGACAAGAAGCAACAAGATAAGCTCGATGATGCACTTCTTCGTCCATACTTCGACACAGTTGAAGACGATGACGATGTCGAATACATGGAATCTGAACCGTTGCCGTATTCCACGACGATCCATAATGTCGGATTTTGTCATGTGGATGCGAGATCTTTAGTTTGTTGATGAAGCCAATACCAATGATCTTAAAGATGCGATCTCTTTGCAAAAGAAATAAACATGTCTCTCTTTTTTTTTTACTTCGATTTAATTAAAAGTTGTAATTATTTTGCAAATTTAAATGTATCCCAAACGAATATTGTAGTCTTTAATGAATTTATGTTTGGTTACATAAAATCGGCGACTAGCTGTAACCTACAGATATTATACATGGTAGCTAATCATGCATGGAGATTTGTGGTTTGTTATCCCTTTCGTGAGAATTTAAATTTCTTTTCGAGTTATGTTCTTCTTGTTGTTAATGGTTTTCTTCTCTTGGTTAAGTCTTTATGTACATAGTAAATAGATAAGTTTGTTTGTGCATCACAAGCGTTTAGGGTTCGAATTTTTCAATGGATTTTTCATTTCGAAGCCCATTTATTTTGATTATATTGTATCCTTATAAGCTAGTTTTTTTTTGTCACTCATCCGTATAGCACTTTTCCTTATTTAGAACTCTTTTTGTTAGCAACTTTGCAGATGCTTGTTAGATTTCATATTCGAAGTATCAAGTTCATGAGATTTTAGGATCTAACAACAAACTTTATTTGGTACATGAATCTATTCTTGAAAGTTTTCCAGTTTTATTTCTTTGGGGTAAAAATTAATCTTTGTTTTCCGATGGATTTTGAATGCAAACTATCTAATCAAGTTGAAGTCTTTAACCAAATGTTGGCCAAAATGCTGGATATTCAAACTGCCTTTTATTGATTTTTGAAGAAGCATAACAAAATTTTGCTTGTCATGCGTCTTATATATCATCACTGTCAATTATTATAAATGAGCGAATTAATATTTTTTCATGGAAAAAGTATGGAATACCGACATTTTAAAAGAAGTAGCATACAATGTTGTAAAACTTTGAGTAAGAAACTCTTAGAAAATGTTGTATTATATCCCAGCTTTAGTAATGGAGTCAATCAAAGAGTACTTGAACATTATTATAATTTATATTAAATGTATTTATGTATGATGGGCTTCTGCAAGCCCAAATCAACTCTCCATTAGTATGATATTGTTCGCTTTGGGCCAAGTGGCCAAGCCCGCACGAGTTTTTTTTTTTTTGATTCCTTCTTAAAATGTCTCATACTAATTGGAGATTGACTTGAGTTATATATTAGACTATTTAATTTCTAATATTCCGATGTGAGACGTTGGTTTGTCTTCTAATAATTCTCCCCTCAAACCAAGGACCACGAACCTTAACCTCAATTCCAACGAAACCTTGACACCTAGACACCGACACCTTTTAATCGTAAGATTATCTTAAGGCACTCTTCTAATCGTGTCACATTGGGAGTTTCTTCCACACCGACCATGCAGTCCACACTCATTTTTCTAGGTCCACCTTTTTCATCCTGACTCTGATACCAATTGTTGGACTTTTTAAAGGGCTTCTTAAAGCCTAAGTCAACTCTCCATTAGTATGTTATTGTCCGGCTTGGGTCAAGTGGTCAAGCCCACACAGATTTTTTATTGGGCTCCTTCCCAAAAGGCATCCTTCCCAAAAGATCTCATACTAATTGGCGTTAGATTTTCTTATATATTACACAATTATTTTCTAATCTTCCGATGTGGGCCGTTGGTTTGTATCCCAACAATCCTCTCCTCAAACCAAGGACCACGAATCTTAACCTCCCCTCCAACAAACCTTGGCACCCAGGCTCCTCTTAGACCGCTCATGCAGCGGACACCCTCTTCTCTAGGTCCACTTTTTCAACCTAGACTCTGATATCAATTGTTGGGCTTCTTAAAGCCCAAGTCAACTTCCCATTAGTGTGATATTGTCCTTTTGGGTCAAGTCCGCACTTATTTGTTATTAGGCTTGTAGCGCCCGTGTTCCAAAATGGAGTTTTTTTGGAAATTAATTCCGGGATTTATGCGTAGACTTTTTTTCTCTGGAAAAATATTTCCGGGAATTTTTGGAGTAATTGGGAAATTACGCCGCATTTTTCCCGTAGGGGTGTGCGGGATCAATTTAAAAGTTTGGGGTCAGTTTGTGCACTTGTGGAAGTTCAATGTCTAGACCCTAAATAAGTTTTAATCTGATGTAAATCAGATTTCCACCATTCTCCACCTGCAGCCTCCACTTTTCTTCTCCACCCTTGATGTCTCCATCACTTTTTCCCCACCCTACAAAGCAGCCTAGTGACTCCTTTTTCTCCTCCAACGTCAGCTGCACCTTTCCTTCCTCCTTCAGCTGCCGACACTTCCATCTGAAAAGAGAAAAAGAGTGAGAGGAGGACAAGGAGAGAAGGAGGAGAAAAGAGAGAAAAGAGTGAGGTTGAAGCTTGTTTGTGTGGTGTGGAGAGCAAAGAAGGGAGTTAGGGGCTGGTGCTGTGTGAGCGTGGAGAGCAAGTGGAGGTGAGTCTTGTGGCTGTGTGTGAGGGCGTGGAGAGCAAGGGAGGAGGTGAGTCTTGGTGGCTGAGTGGGCGTGTGAGTCTCGAGAGGAGTAAGTTGGAGAGCTGTTTCGTGGGTGAGAAGGACAAAGGAGTTTGACCTAGCAAATCGTTTGCAAAGGTAGCGAATTTTTGTGGAGTTGTAGTTAAGTCTTATATCTAGATTTACCAATTTGGGGAATTGAATTTGAGTTAGTATTCCAAAAGTTATTCACGTTTCCGTGAGGCGCTCTGTTTCAGATGCGAACCGGACCAACGTGGATTCAAAGGGCAATCGCGAGTTCGTCTGTTGACGGATCATCTTGAAACTTTGAAGTTAGCTTCAGGACTTTTGGGGGTTGAGTTTCAACGGTGGGATTGAGCTTTCAACGGTTAGTCGTTGTTTTATTCATGTTTTGTTTCGAGGTGCGTAAGTGTTGAAGGAGATCGTGTTGGTCGATCTGGTCAGGATCGATCGATCTGGCCAGGATCGATCGATCTAGCCTTGTTTGGTCGATCTGGTAACCTCACGGCCGGCCAGGATCGATCGATCTGGTCGGGAACGATCGATCCTGTTGGGATCGATCGTTCGGTTAAGGTCGCGGCGTGGTGGGATCGATCGATCCAGTCAGGATCGATCGATCTGGTGGTGGATCGATCGATCCTGGTCAGGATCGATCGATCTGGTGAGTTCGGCTTGGTGGGATCGATCGATCCTGACCAGGATCGATCGATCTGGTCGTTCTGGCCGTTTTCCGTGTTCGTTTCTTGTATTTTAAGTTTCGTTTTGGTTTATTTGTTAGGCACGCGTTTGGGGATTGAAGTCTTTTCATTCCGGGAAGTTTTTGGAAATTTCTGTGCGTGGCTAAAGGTGAGTGCAGGACCGTAAGCTTATCTAAGCGATTGAGTAATTTGATGTGTTTGCATGATTGTAGGCCGTATGATCTCTGGTGGATCTAGATCGAGTGTTTCTTGAGATGGTTGATTTGTTTGCGGTATTTTTGTGTTTAATGCATTGAATAATTTTAATCGTTTGTGTATATAGCTTGTAGACGGGAGGATTGTCTCACTAAGTATTTGTTGAAATACTTATTTATCTCCTTTGTTTGATGCAGGAAAAGAGTTTGTTTGATCGTGGAATCAAGGCGAAGAAGAGGGGATGATCTAGGAACTCGTTGTGTGTTTAAGAGTCTTCCGCTATAAAAAGAGTTTTGTGTTGTTTAGTATTTTTGGATAGTTAATCTAGCGATCTCGAGTCCGGTTTCTCGTTATCGAGAACCGTTATAGACAACAGAAATTGTCTATGAAAGCCAAGGTGGCTATACAGACCAACTTCGACTCTCAACTCAAGTCGTCGTATTCTGGAAAGATCAATGGATTAATATCCTTTCGGTTATTTAAGTAAAATATTTATGTGTTATATTTTACTTATGGAGTTAAATAATTTTAATGCATGAGAAGTTGCATTGTTAAATGTTTTGGGAAGTTAATTATTATTTATGGGAATAATAATTAATTGTTTATTTAAAAAAAAAAAAACAAAACGAGAGCGGTCGTTTCAATTTGGTATCAGAGCAATTACGGCTCTAGGACGGGTTTAGAAAAGTTAAATTGGATTGAATTTAATTTTTTTGGTGCTTTGAGTAGCATGTGTATTTGAGTTGAATTGATTATGTGAGTTAGTCAATTGTTTGGGTATGGAGTTTTAGATCATCCTCTTCGAGCCTTTAAAGAGATTCCACGGTGAGTTGTGTTCTATTGATTTTTTGTTTGAGTTGTTTTGGGTTTTAGTATCTGCTCTTGAAAGTGTAGATGGCTAGAGGAGCTAGAGGTCGTGGACGTGGCCGTGGCCGTGGTAGAGGCCGAGGTCGTGTTCCAGTGGTGGGTTTGGGGGAGGCACAGAGTGCCACGGTTGAGCAAGGCGGAGATTTGCATACGGGTCCGATGGGGTCTGAGGGTGCGGCCGGTGAGAGTGCCGGTGAGGTTGGAGTTCCAGCGGGTGCTGCGGGTGTGGCAGCAGGTGATGCTCAGGCCCGGGATGACCGTATTGCGAATCTGTTGACCTTGGTGTTGGAGCAGTTACCAGAGAGGGTAGCGGTACAAGCTCCAGTTGTGCCACCAGTAGTTGAGGCACAGCCGAGAGTTGTGGTTGAGGAGGAGCTCCCATCCTACCATAGGATGATGGAGCAGATGCAGAGGATGAGCACTACATTCTTCCTGGGTGGTGTCGGTCCTGAGGAGGCTAATATGTGGAGGTCCCGGTTGGAGCGGAACTTCCAGTCATGTAGGTGTCCAGAGGGATACCGAGTTGACTTAGCAGTTCATTACTTGGATGGTGATGCACATCTGTGGTTGACGAGTGTAGTCGCCAGGAGTGGTCAGGTGGAGTTGACTTGGAGAGATTTTGTGGAGGAGTTTAACTCCAAATACTTCCCACAGGAGGCAGTAGACCGGTTGGAGGCGAGGTTTTTTAGTCTGACTCAGGGGGATCAGACTGTCCGAGAATTTGAGACAGAGTTTAACCGGCTTTCCACTTATGCTGGTCGAGTCATGGAGGGTGAGCAGGCCCGAGTGCGACGGTTTATGATAGGCTTACGGCCTGAGTTGAGGACCCGTTGCCTTGGTAGGTTGTTTGGCACATTGGGAGAGTTGGTAGAGTTGGCCGCATCTATAGAGGATGGTCTGAGGGAGGAGGTAGCATCGTCTACTTTGAGTTTCCAGGCCAAGAAGATGCAGCAGCAATCAGGGTCGAGTAAGGGGAGTAGGCAGGTGGCAGGGCAGAAGAGGAAGTGGGGAGGCACTTCTGAAGGTACTCAGAGTGGTCCAGGATGCTTCGGGTGTGGAAGCAAGGATCACAAGTTTGTGAGTTGTCCCTCGAGGAGTGCAGGACGTGGAGGCCCTGTGAGGAGTAGCCAGAGTGGCCAGGGATGTTTTGGGTGCGGAAGTATGGATCACAGGGTGGCCAACTGTCCGCAGAAGGGAGAGGTCCTTCCAGATTTTCGGGTGTGTTTCCATTGCAAGGAAGTGGGGCATATCAAGCCCAAATGCCCTAAGTTGCAGCAGGGAGGGATAGCAGTAGCACCGTCGAGTAGGCAGAGTGCGGTGGCACCTCGGGTTTACACCGTCGAGGAGACAGATGAGCGGAGTGCTGGACTGCAGATGATGCCAACCGCAGCGCCAC
Organism: Barbarea vulgaris; assembly: GCA_963667165.1. Taxonomy (NCBI): domain Eukaryota; kingdom Viridiplantae; phylum Streptophyta; class Magnoliopsida; order Brassicales; family Brassicaceae; genus Barbarea; species Barbarea vulgaris. The sequence continues at coordinate 16,603,250 of OY763889.1, forward strand.
CGATCAGGCAGATAGCACCTGCGCCTCGGGTGTATTCCATCGCGGAGACAGGGGAGCCGAGCTCCAGGCCGATCACAGAATCCCGAGGAGCATGAGGAACACCTGAGAGTTGTTCTGGAAAAGCTACAAGAGCATAAGTTGTTTGCTAAGTTGAGTAAGTGTAGCTTTTGGCAGAGGATGATTATGACTCGTGTTGTTGTTTTATGTTGTTAAGTTTAGTGAGCGAGTCTTAATAAATGTTGAATTGTAATAATTTGGAATTGTCGTGTTTGTGTGATAATTAATATTTATGAATATTTTAATGTTAAAAAAAAAAAAAAAAAAAAGAGGATGTTGCTAAATGGGTCGCAGCGTACGATGTGTGCCAGTTAGTGAAGGCAGAGCATCAGGTTCCAAGCGGGCTGTTGCGGAGTTTACCCATTCCCGAGTGGAAGTGGGATATGATTACGATGGATTTCGTAGTTGGGTTACCTGTTTCTCGGACCAAGGATGCTATTTGGGTCATTGTTGATCGACTGACTAAGTCGGCGCATTTTCTAGCTATTAAGAAAACCGATGGAGTTACGGTTCTGGCTAGGAAGTATGTGCAGGAGATAGTGAGACTTCATGGAGTACCGGTGAGTATAGTGTCAGACCAGGACCCTAAGTTCACTTCGAAGTTCTGGAAGGCATTCCAGGAAGAGATGGGCACTAGGGTGCACTTAAGTACGGCATATCACCCTCAGACGGATGGGCAGTCCGAGAGGACCACCCAGAATCTTGAGGATTTGCTAAGGATGTGTGTGCTTGACTGGGGTGGTCATTGGGTGGACCACTTGAGCTTGGCAGAGTTGGCTTACAAGAATAGCTACCAGGCAAGCATTGGGATGGCCCCATACGAGGCACTCTATGGGAGGCCATGCCGTACACCCTTGTGTTGGACCCAGGTGGGGGAGAGGAGTATGTGGGGTGCAGATATTTGTTCAAGAGACTACGGAGAAGATCCGAGTTTTGAAACTGAACATGAAGGGAGCCCAAGATCGGCAAAAGAGTTATGTCGATAAGAGGAGAAAAGACCTCGAGTTTGAGGTGGGAGATAGGGTATATCTCAAGATGTCATTATTGCGGGGTCCGAACAGATCCATTACTGAGACTAAGTTGAGTCCGAGGTATTTGGGGTCCGTTCAAGATTGTTGAGAGAGTTGGCCCGGTTGCATATCGGTTGGAGTTACCGGAGGTTATGCGAGCACTTCACAAGGTCTTCCATGTGTCGATACTGAAGAAATGCTTACATAAGAATGATGAGGTATTGGAAGAGATTCCGACAGATCTTCAGCCTAATATGACCGTTGAAGCGAGACCTTTGAGGATTCTCGAGAGGAGGGTCAAAGAGCTTCGTCGGAAGAAGATTCCAATGATGAGGGTGTTATGGGATTGTGATGGTGTGTAGGAAGAGACTTGGGAACCAGAGGCAAGGATGGAAACGAGATTTAAAAAGTGGTTCGAGAAGCAAGCTGAGGCTTGAGTTTTCCATCGATGGTCTCAAAATTTCACATTTTTAGCTCTATGTCATGTTGTATATGATGAATATTATGTGAAATTGAATAAGAGGAGTATTCATATGAGTTTATGACTTATGATGTCATGTGAGTAAAGAAAAGTTTATTAGAGTATAAACTGGAAATATCCTTCGAACAAGGATAAATGGAATACCCTGAGTGAGTGGATATACCTTAAGATAACCTGTGTAGTGGTTATAGGATAGGTTGATATTCCGGGATGGGAATATGGTTGGTGAGTGTCACCATGTGATGTGGAGAGTGGACTCTGTGAGATAGATTCGGTCGGACATGCTTATAGACGTTAGACTTGCTTGCTCCAAGGACTGGTGGGTCCTGTACGACTCATGGGAGATTGATTTCTCCAGAGGCGGGGATGAGGATTTCCCCGGATACCAGAGCTCGAAGGACTTGTGAGTCCAGAGAGTGGGAGTGGTATGAGTGTGATACCCATAGCTTGAAGGTCTTTGTGACCTGAGAGTGCGAGTGGTATGGTTGCTATACCCAGAGCTCGAAGGGCTGACGAGTCCTGAGAGTGGGAGTGGTATAGGTTGGATGCCGATGGCTTGCAGGACTTTGTGGCCTGTAAGAGAGAGTGGCATGAGATACCCAGAGCCCAGAGTGCATTGCACAGAGGTTGGGAATGGTACGAGTATGAGTTGGGAGCAGTGTATGTCCATAACGTGAGTATAAGCATAACGGCTGAATAGAGGTCTCGAGAGTGGTTGGGTTGTGACTTGGGAATAGAGTCGTGTTTCTAGTTAAACTTGTTAAGGGAAAATGAGATAAGTGGTTTGATCGGATGGCTCATGAGCAGTTCTATGCGGTAGATCCGATTCTCGAACGTATGGTACTTGTTTGTTTTATTACGTTCGTCATGAGGAATCGCTAAAAAGAATGGCTAAGTATTAAAAGCTATCTTATCTAACTCTTGTCAAAAGTTCTCTGAAGCGAGTTGACGCTAGAGGGTTCACGGAGTTGTTGGATAGGTAGAATTGTATGGTCGGGTTGACCATGAGAGGGTAGGGATCGTTGCGACGATGGTGTGTTGAGTTCATAGCAGATTGAACTGTGTCTAAGGATTCGAGGACGAATCCAGTTTGGTGGGGGAGAATTGTAGCGCCCGTGTTCCAAAATGGAGTTTTTTTGGAAATTAATTCCGGGATTTATGCGTAGACTTTTTTTCTCTGGAAAAATATTTCCGAGAATTTTTGGAGTAATTGGGAAATTACGCCGCATTTTTCCCGTAGGGGTGTGCGGGATCAATTTGAAAGTTTGGGGTCAGTTTGTGCACTTGTGGAAGTTCAAGGTCTAGACCCTAAATAAGTTTTAATCTGATGTAAATCAGATTTCCACCATTCTCCACCTGCAGCCTCCACTTTTCTTCTCCACCCTTGATGTCTCCATCACTTTTTCCCCACCCTACAAAGCAGCCTAGTGACTCCTTTTTCTCCTCCAAAGTCAGCTGCACCTTTCCTTCCTCCTTCATCTGCCGACACTTCCATCTGCAGAGAGAAAAAGAGTGAGAGGAGGACAAGGAGAGAAGGAGGAGAAAAGAGAGAAAAGAGTGAGGTTGAAGCTTGTTTGTGTGGTGTGGAGAGCAAAGAAGGGAGTTGGGGGCTGGTGCTGTGTGAGCGTGGAGAGCAAGAGGAGGTGAGTCTTGTGGCTGTGTGTGAGGGCGTGGAGAGCAAGGGAGGAGGTGAGTCTTGGTGGCTGAGTGGGCGTGTGAGTCTCGAGAGGATTAAGTTGGAGAGCTGTTTCGTGGGTGAGAAGGAAAAAAGAGTTTGACCTAGAAAATCGTTTGCAAAGGTATCGAATTTTTATGGAGTTGTAGTTAAGTCTTATATCTAGATTTACCAATTTGCGGAATTGAATTTGAGTTAGTACTCCAAAAGTTATTCACGTTTCCGTGAGGCGCTCTGTTTCAGACGCGAACCGGACCAACGTGGAGTCAAAGGGCAATCGCGAGTTCGTCTGTTGACGGATCATCTTGAAACTTTGAAGTTAGCTTCAGGACTTTTGGGGGTTGAGTTTCAACGGTGGGATTGAGCTTTCAACGGTTAGTCGTTGTTTTATTCATGTTTTGTTTCGAGGTGCGTAAGTGTTGAAGGAGATCGTGTTGGTCGATCTGGTCAGGATCGATCGATCTGGCCAGGATCGATCGATCTGGCCAGGATCGATCGATCTAGCCTTGTTTGGTCGATCTGGTAACCTCACGGCCGGCCAGGATCGATCGATCCAGGCGGGATCGATCGTTCGGTTAAGGTCGCGGCGTGGTGGGATCGATCGATCCAGTCAGGATCGATCGATCTGGTGGTGGATCGATCGATCCTGGTCAGGATCGATCGATCTGGTGAGTTCGGCTTGGTGGGATCGATCGATCCTGACCAGGATCGATCGATCTGGTCGTTCTGGCCGTTTTCCGTGTTCGTTTCTTGTGTTTTAAGTTTCGTTTTGGTTTATTTGTTAGGCACGCGTTTGGGGATTGAAGTCTTTTCATTCCGGGAAGTTTTTGGAAATTTCCGTGCGTGGCTAAAGGTGAGTGCAGGACCGTAAGCTTATCTAAGCGATTGAGTTATTTGATCTGTTTGCATGATTGTAGGCCGTATGATCTCTGGTGGATCTAGATCGAGTGTTTCTTGAGATTGTTGATTTGTTTGCGGTATTTTTGTGTTTAATGCATTGAATAATTTTAATCGTTTGTGTATATAGCTTGTAGACGGGAGGATTGCCTCACTAAGTATTTGTTGAAATACTTATGCATCTCCTTTGTTTGATGCAGGAAAAGAGTTTCTTTGATCGTGGAATCAAGGCGAGGAAGAGGGGATGATCTAGGAACTCGTTGTGTGTTTAAGAGTCTTCCGCTATAAAAAGAGTTTTGTGTTGTTTAGTATTTTTGGATAGTTAATCTAGCGATCTCGAGTCCGGTTTCTCGTTATCGAGAACCGTTATAGACAACAGAAATTGTCTATGAAAGCCAAGGTGGCTATACAGACCAACTTCGACTCTCAACTCAAGTCGTCGTATTCTGGAAAGATCAATGGATTAATATCCTTTCGGTTATTTAAGTAAAATATTTATGTGTTATATTTTACTTATGGAGTTAAATAATTTTAATGCATGAGAAGTTGCATTGTTAAATGTTTTGGGAAGTTAATTATTATTTATGGGAATAATAATTAATTGTTTATTTAAAAAAAAAAAAACAAAACGAGGGCGGTCGTTTCAAGGCTCCTTCTCAAAAAGTCTCATACTAATTAAAATTGAATTTGACTTACTTATTAGAAACTTAATTTCTAATCTTCTGATGTGAAACGTTAGTTTGTATTCCAACAACATCCAAAGTTTTAGTTTTGTTTTGTCGGGAAAATAATCTTAAAATTCTAAATGAGAAAAAATAATTCAATGTTTTCAGCTAATATTTGTTTTTAGTCAATTCAAAATTTTGGAATGTAATTTTTTTTGTTAATAAGTTTTTTTTTGCACGGTAATTAATTTTGCTAATGAGTTTGTTATATAAAAGAAACAACTATAAATGTTTATATACTTTGCCATAAAAAGGTTTTGGAGTACATGTCGTGAAATTCGAGGTAAAATATTTTGAAAATGCAGTAATGATAACTGGGCTTCAACAATAAGTCAATCAAAAGCTAAAGTTGGCCCAAAATGTTTTTAAATATAATGTATTTCTATCCAAAGTATTTTATTACTTTTTCAGAAAAAATAATCAATATTTTAAAAGAAAGCCCAACATTAATCCATTTTTTAGTTAATAAAGTATAATTTTATTAATTAAAGATTATATAGTGTTATTTAGTCAATTCAAAGATTTGATGTATAATTTATGCAATTATAAATAATGTTGTGTGATATTTAACTAATTTAAAATTTTGTTTAAATTTATAATGTATTACATTAATTTACAAATTTGTTTAAATTTACAAATTTATATCACTTTGCAAAAGAAAATATCAAAGGTTTTTTTTTTTGCCAAAAAAGCAAAACATATAAAATCTCATAACTACCATAACAAGAGAAAATATATCTATCACTATTTATACATTTAAAAACTACAAATCCCTGTTGTTAAAAACTAAAGAAAAACAAAAAAAAAAACTCCAGATCCCCAAAAAATGAAAAACCCTAAAAACTGGCAACCACCAGCCGCCACCTTCTCCAAGCCGCCACAGATGGCTGAGGTATGAGCATCTCGACTTCTGAGCATCTCATCTCGTCGTCTCCCGCAGAGGTGTTCAGATCTTATCTTCTGATCGTTTGCCAATACTTAGGAGTTGCAAGATATTTATCGACGATCTCAACCCTAAAGGTTTTGGCGATAGAACAGGTATGAACCATCTTTCTAGCCAATCATGAATTGTACGACAAACTAACAATTTATTTGATTATTACTCTATTATGGACCATCACCACCGTAATAATCTGTGTCTCTTACATGTAGTACTGTTTCCGACAAAAAAATAAAACAGAGGTCTATTGTTTTGTTTTGACAGGTGGCACACCTCATGATCTATATCTAGCTTGATATAGACCCACCACGTTGAAGGCTTGAGAATCATATAGCTCGGACGACGTTGTTTTCTTACATGTTCATATTACCCCTGACCAACACCATCAGAATATCACAGGTAATATTTCTTAATAATCATGAACGATAAGAATTTAATATTTAGTTAGTATATATTGTCTTTGAATTATTTCAACCAAAGGATTCGTATTAGATCTGACTATGTGAATAAAAAGATACGTTTTAAATGAAGTAATCAAAACCAAATTTTAATTTTTTTTTTTCTTTTGGTATATAGCTACAGTACATTACAGTAGAAGCTATATGCAATTAATTTCTTAGTCATTAGTCATCTAACCAAGAAAACTATAAACAATAAACTTGAAATGAATGTATAGTTTATTACCAAAAAACTCCAAAAAAAACAAACTATAACAGAAAAAAAAAAAAAACTATCACTCACCTAGAATTGTCATGAAATTTAACTAAAGAAACTATAAAATTTAAAAAACATAACCACTTATATCCAAAAAGAGTGCCTCATCCTAATGGGACTCAGAGTTTGAAACTTAGAAAAAAAAACTTAAGATGGAGTCTAAGGAAATCTTGTTTTAGTTTCAATATAAGAGAACCTAAGCAAAGAAACCCAAAAATACAAAGTCTTAATGTTGAGAGTGAGGAGATAAAGTTTTCTTATATTGTCTCAAATGCAACCACCACCAACGACAATACCTTCCTCCACAGCAGCCTGAAACACAATAAGATCATACAAGTAAGAGAATCCATGAGTAGTGAGAATAGCACACCCCTCTATAACCCAACCAGCTGGATAAAGAAAATCACCTTTGTAGCATTAAGAGCATCTTCAACTCTCTGTTTCTTTTCTTTTAGCTCTGTCTCATTTTGTGGCCCAACCTTTAACCAAGATGTAAGAGCTTTAATTAGGATCACTTAATTCAATCTTCCATCACACAAATCCAAGCAAGCCCATGTGGTTACTATTTACCTGAATTACAGCTACTCCACCAGAGAGCTTCGCAATTCTCTCGTTCAATTACTCCTTCTCGTAGTCTTGCTCTGCTTGCTGCAAGATCATGGTCATGTTAGCATTACCAAGCAATATACAAAAGTAGCTATCACAGACTTCTTAAGCGGTTTGACCTAAACATATACCTCAATAAGATTCCTAATCTGTACAACACGCTTGTTCCTTGCTTCCTGTGTGGTCCCATCACCCACAATTGTTGTCATCTCCTTTGTCAGTACAACCTTAGAGGCGATACTCAGAACCTCTTTTCCAGCTTTGTCAAGAGAAAGACCAACTTCCTCTCTAATCACAGTTGCTGCGCGCACAAACAGAAACCACATGACTACATCATAACATCAAAATAATTCCAAAATAGGAGGGCACATTGATTGATATCCACATATAGGTTTTGTCATAAAAACATCAACTACCTCCAGTTAGAATGGCAATATCATCAAGGTATTGGCACTTGCGTTCTCCAAATCCATGGGCTTTGAGAGCTGCAATCTTCAGTGTGCCTCTAAGCTTGTTAACAACAAGAGTAGCTAAAGCCTCTTGTTCAATATCTTCTGCAATTATTAGGGTTGGGTATGTGCCTCTAATCACATCCTCTAGAACACCAACAAGATCCCTTGCATTGGTAACATTTTTGTCAACGAGAAGCAACTGCACAGTAGAAAACTTGTTAGTCTATCTACATTATCATTCCTGTAGCTTAGAACCAAGAAAATTTACCTTGCAATTTTCATACTCAACAGACATTTTCTCACTGTTTGTCACAAAAGTATGGGGAAATATAACCACGGTCAAACTGCATTCCTTCCGCCACATAGAGACATTAGCGTTGTGGAGAGATTTACATTGCTGAGCGCCTCCTAGAAAAGACTATCCAAAAGAGAAAAGTTGTGTCCTATGGTAATAGCAATGCTTGTCGTGATCCTCGGTGTTTCCTTGTGATACACGAAGATGTTGGTTATGTGAGATGCGACTTATTAAAAATTGACAGTCTCAAAATGGTGGGTTTTAAGGTATATAAGATGGATGAGGAATTAATTAAATAAATGGAAATTAAATCCTTAAAAGACAATCCGTTTGTGATGGCTACCGATTATAGTTTCTCTGTTTTGGCTCATGAGTTCTATCATCTATGGATGCCTAAAAAATTCTATTTACTTCATTAACGACAAGGAATATATTATTAAGTGGTTAAAGGTAGAAAATGGTAGTATGATCAAGAAAATGTTGGAATTTGAGCAGAGCTATTTCCAAATATTTGTTCTTGTTTAGAGAAAGCTAGGAACAAACACTTGGAAAAAACTCTGCTCAAATTCCGACATTTTCTTGATCATACTACCATCGTCTAGCTTGAAAACCTTAATCCTATCTTCCTTGTCCTCAATGAAGTAAACAGAAATTTTTAGGTATCCATATAACTCATGAGCCAAAATAGAGAAACTATAATCAGTAGCCATCAAAAACAATTGTCTCCCAAGGATTTAACTTCCATTTATTTCATCAGTTCCTCGTCCATCTTGTATACCTTGAAACCAGTCGTTTTGAGACTGTCACTTTCGAAGAAGTCGCATCTCACATCACCAACATCTTTGTGTATCACAAGGAAATACCAAGGATCACGACAAGCAAAGATATTACTCGAGGAAACAGCTTTTCTCTTTTGGACATTCTTTTCTAGGAGGCGCTCAACAATGTAAAGCTCTCCACAACATTCCACATACCTAATTTCTCTACAACAGCCACTAGTGATGTTTTCATCGAGTGAAGGTTCATACCTAAAGATGTTCAGTGAGAGTCTAATTAACCAAACAAAGCCTTTAGAATCCAAGGCGTAATTAAGCCCTTTGTGAACTATAATGTCGGTGAATTGCGCCACTTGGTATGGGATTCTGCTCCTTTTTCCTACACTCCAGTTCCAGACTCTTATCTTCCCATCGCGGCTGACCACGAGAACCCGATAATGATCTTCTCCCGCATCTTTGACAATAACTACTCTTTTAAGTCCATGAGCTAGTCTTTTCTTGCGGCAGTCTTGAACTTCATAGGCTTGTCGAATCTCGCAGACCGTGAATTACAATAGATCGAGGCTCTGGCATGAATGTTTGAGAGACAGTTGAGGAGCTGAAATTTCCTAATACTGATGTCCACGTCGGAGTTTACCAACCACCCTTTATCTAGAGAGTAGTTGAATTATTATTCATGAGTAATTGAATTTTAATCGATTGGGGAAGTAATTAATATTTATGGAAATATTAATTATTTGTTAAAAAAAAAGTCGGGTGCGGTCATTTTCATGTAAAAATGGTCTTTGGGTTGAATGAATTTTACATTCATACAAAAAAAAAAAACCAGAAAGTTATAAATTAATGTGACAATAAATAAAATAATGTATTTTGATAAATTAAAGTCAATATGTTGTTAGTTATGACAAATATGTAGATGCAATAGACAATAAGTTTGATATTGGTTCAAGATATACAATGTGTTTTGAGGGTGAGAACTTTTCAAAAAGAACTTAACACAGCAACAAAAAAATTCTTTCTTGCTTCTAATTGTCAAGGAAAAATGAACCTAACAACCTACACAGATCAAACTTATGGTTGTCGTGATACTATGTTTATTATATTATACATAATATATTTTTATCGCTACTACATTAGTACAATTTGAGAATAATATTTGATTTGTATCATGACAACACAAGATGGATTCACTCTTGCATTCCAAGTCTGACCATAACCTTTTGTTCAAAGTATCGTCAAATAAATATTATTCTCAAATTGTAATAATGTAGTAGCGATGAACACATATTATGTAAAATATAATAAACAAACTATCACAACAACTAGAAGTTTGATTTGTGTAGGTTGTTAGATTCATTTTTCCTTGACAATTAGAAACAAGAAAGAATTTTATTTTGGCTGTGTTACATTCTTTCTGAAAAGTTCTCACCCTCAAACCGCATTGTAAATCTGGAACCAATATCAAACTTATTGTCTATTGCATCTACATATTTTTCGTAACTAACAACATATTGACTTTAATTCACAAAATAAATTATTTTATTTATTGTCACATTAATTTATAAGTTTCTGTTTTTTTTGAATGAATGTAAAATTTGTTCAACCCAAAAGACCGTTTGTACATTATATACATCCTTTTGCATAATGCTAAGATAGTGAATGAAAAAAATTAGTAGTAGGTTTAACTGAACTCAAACAAATTTAGCTTCTGGAACCAAACCAAACTCGAAGCCAATCTCTCAACTTAGACGACTCTGGCTTCAAAAGTGAAGCTTTCCTATTACGGATTGTGCGGTCGATGCATGAAATAAGCTGGGCTAAGGGATGAGGAGGCCCACCATGTCGTCGCCGATTGTGCTCAGCCAGAGGGCATGGACTGCAACCTGCAAAACATAACAAAGGAGGAATCTTGTAGTAGCTTTGAAGAATAAACCAGATGCAAGCGAGAGGGGCTGACAAAAATCTCTAGCGTAACGTCGCTGGAGAAGACCTTTCACTAAAACTTCCCATATACATGAAGTAAAACTACAATTAAATAACAAGTGATTTCGTGTTTCCGATAAATGAGTACAGAAAACACAAGATGGATTCACTCATGTGTTCCAAGTTACCATCCATAACTTTCTGTTAAAAGTATCGTCAAAGAAATATTATTCACACATTTTAATAATGTAGTAGCAATAAGCATATATGTTTTAACTTTCTTTGTTAAGGTGCATGAAACTGTGAAGTCAAGGCTCTAACAATTTGCAAAACCTAAGTAACGAGTAGCTTTCTAAATTGATTTAAGCTAACCTCAAAGCCACAAGACAAGCTAGGATGGCTAAACGATAAAATCAGCATGGTCTTGGAGGGGGTATACAATATCTTATTGATGATCATGAAGATGTTTCTTCTGTGGTAGCTCATAAAAGAGATTAGTATTGTATTTTTATAAGTTTTATTTTGAATCTTACTAATTGCTTTCTTAATTACATAAACCATCTTATAAAAGGCTTATAAAAACTTAATATGGAACCTTATAGAAGAAGTTATAAAAAAAACATTATAAAAATTGTCAAATAACCTTATAAAAATTACTTTTCAAATGAACTTATAAAAATAACTTTTGAATAAACTGATGATAGGGAATTAATTTTATTATACTAGAGTAATACTAATCTTTGAAATAATTACTAAAGTAATACTCCAAAAAAAAAGTTAACTAGAGTAATACTAATCTTTTTGTAAAAATAAAAAATAACCAAACTGGATCCTAGTATTCACATAAATGCCATTTAGAATGAATTAAGTAATTTATTTGTTAAATTTGAAAAACAAACAGGAAAAACTAAAACAAAAAATATAACCTTTTGGAGAAAATCAGGAAACTAAATAACTTCTTCTTCCATCTATCTACTACACTTTTAAAAAGAGGTTATTTTAAGTGATTCCAAACACACCTATTAAAAGACAATAAACCATGATTAGTTTTATAAGTGTATCCAAAAAGATTAAAAAAATAATATTATGAAAACTAACATCGATTTTAAATTTCCTAAAATCTATCTACCTAATTTACATCAATATATTGGAAAATAATATGAGTCTCATTTCACCTTTATTTGATCTTATTTTAAAATTATTTTGAATTATCATATAATGAATATAATTAATAAAAAATTAAAAAAATTTATTTTTGTTCAATGTCCCACATCGGCTAAAGAATATGGGTGATAGTCTAGATTCATATTATAAAAGTATTAAAATGATTTCAAATACAAATGAAAAGAAAACTTGACTTAGTAGGCATACAAATTAAAAATATATATATTCTGTTTACTCTGATTCTTTAGTTCAATAAATTTCAACTATTAAAAAGTTTTAAAATATTAAAAATATTTAAACTTTTAAAAAGTTTTAAAATATTAAAAATATTTAAACTTTTAAAAAGTTTTAAAATATTAAAAATATTTAAACTTTTAAAAAGTTTCAAATAATTTAAATTTTTAAATTTTGTAAGAATTTAAATATATTATAAATATAGATTAAACTCTATAAAATATTTAAAATATTTATATATGTAAACTTGATAAAGTGTTTAAGATATTAATATTATTTTAACTCTATAAAAATAAGAAATCACTATATTATTATTTAAGAATTAAATTTAGAAAAATAAATTATATGTGTTAGTTATTATTAAATGCACTACATATATTCTATTTTTATAATACACTAGAAATAGAAATGAGATTCAAAATTATATAAAACAATGATCAGTGGGTTGGTAAAATCTCTATACAGATATCTCGTTCTCTTATTGAGTTTCTTACCGTTCTTACCCGCTGAACTAAAATAATCAAATCCAAAACATGTAACTATATAAAAGGGGGTTGTGTACAAGACAAAAAGTTCTTGACGGATACGGGACATAACGAGTTTCCGTCTTAAAATGGAAACGTCTAAGAGAAGTGTTGGATAACTAATCATAAAATATATACTAAAAATATAGTATATATTTTCAATATTAGAATTACTTACAAAAATTTAAATGGGTTTAAAATCATATTCTCTTCAAGTTTAAATTGTAATGAGGATATTTATTTATGTGGTGGAAATTAATTATACATAAGACTGAAAATTGTATTGGTTTTGATTTAGTTAAAACTTTTTAAAATTTAATATCTAATTCGGTAGGATTTGCTCTAAATTTTTTCAATGAGAGTAAAGAACATAATTCATTTTGTGTAGGTTTGATTCAAACAATAGATTAAATATATTATAAAAAAAAATTTAATTTAAACGATCAACTAAAAATATTTATAAACAGTATAGGACCAAAAAAACTACTATTTATATCAAAATAATTGACATGTGGTGTACGGTGGGTATAAATCTAGTTCACAAAACAAAAACAAAAAACCCTAAAAACTGAAAAGTCACCCTCCACCGTTGGACCTAAAGGTGAACCGCCGCTCTCTTACTCATCACGGTCACGAACAAATAAAGAATTGCTCTGCAGTCAAACCCTTTGGTGTAGAGGTTTTCATAATATAATTGTGGAAACAGATTTTCAAGAGCTACATACACTTCTCAATAACCAATGCAAGAATACAGTAATGAAGTCCTTAAATATTGATATCCGCAGTTGAGCGGATCGATTTACCAATATATCGTTTACCTTGGTTCCAAGTCAATATAACCAAGTAGTTGATAAATTGGTAAAAGGAGCGCTACTTTAAACTGTTATTTTTCAAATTTATTTGTATCCACCTTGTTGTATAAGAATGTAAAAAATAATTCTTATTAATAAAATAGATGTTAAAAAAATGCTTTTCTCTTAGAGAAAAAAGTGATATGTAGTAAAAAGACAACTCTTGCTGTTATCAGAGGGAAAAAACAAAACTTTACTCTATGCGACGATCCAATTAGGGATTCAAATCTCTGCTCCACCGTCGCCGACATATGTTACTTCTGTCGTCGTCTCTATGTTTCAGCTCAATTAAGGTTGAAAATCTTGCATCTCCCTCTTTTAGAAAACTTGGGGAATCAATCCCTCTGTAGGGTTACTTGTTTTTATTGGATATGAGAAAACCAGATTTATGGGTACTTTGTTCTTAAAGCCTTTTGCGCATTATGTTTAATTTTCGATTTCAGAGTCATTTTTGTTTTTGGTAAATTCCTACTGATGTTTTTTTGGTTCTGGGAAATGTGTGAACCAGATTTATGGGTAATTTGTTCTTCAACCCCTTATAAAATTATTTGGCATGTGCTTAATTATCGATTTAAGGCTCATTTTTGTTTTTTTGGTAAAAATCATGTTGATGTTTTTTTGATTCTGGGAATGCGTGAACTACATTTATGTGTTATTTTTCTTAAAACCTATAAAACTTTGTGACATTATGTTTAATTTCCGATTTCATACTCATTTCTGTTTTTGGTAAAAATCTTGTTGATTTTGATGAGCATTGATTTGGGATTTCTGAAATTGGTTTTGGAGTTTTGTTTGTCGTGTAGTACAAAACTAGTTTCTTGGCTTCCATCACGAGACTGTAAGGTCCGTTTTTGTTGACCTATGTAGACACTCTGCTAACGAGACAATCTGCTAACGAGCTTGTTCCGTCCGTTGAGTTTCAAAGACTGTCCGATGAAAAGTGTGTCGGTCGGAGAATCAAAGCTCTGCCATACGAATTTCCCACTGGACTCATATATTACCATATTGTCATTCTCCATGACACCTTTGTTAGGGCATTTCCAACCGAACTCTATTTCCACCTCCAAACTCCATTTTGAAGTAAAATAGACTACAACAAATATGGGCATTGATAGCACATTACCAAAGCTCATTTTAACAGACTGCTATTAAAGTTTTTATTTTCGATTTTGTTACTCTATAATAGCTTTTAATAAATGCTTAGGAAATTTTTGGATTAAGCGGGTATAATTTTCAAGTTCATCGCCAACACTTAGGAAAAATAAGACTATAGCGCTTAAAGCAAAACATACTTTACTCTCTTATCCCGATAAAAAAAATAACATAGCACAAAAAAAAAATCCCTAATTTTTTTCCCTGAATTCCTGAACAAATTTTTTCATTTACACTTAGACAAAATTTAGTTTTAGGAGAACTTATCCATAGACTTTTAGGTTTTTCCTAAAGGACTTTTTCCTCCAAAAAGGTTTTTTTTTTAGTAAGGTCTATTAGTCATTCTCTTTACTCTCTCTCTCTCTGATACGATTCTGGGTGGAGAATCGTGTCCCAATCTCTCACTGGGAAGTTAAGATGACCAGTTTAGACTCCAGGCTTGATCAGCAAGCGGTTCTGGAGAGGATGGAGTGATAGACGCCACGAGAGGATGCGGAAGGCCTCTTGATAAGTCTGGTTCGAACAATCTAATCACTAGAATTGTTCTCAAGTATCCTAAATCGAATCACTCGAAATAGAAGACAAGGATCTATCAGATAAAAAGAGATTTTGATTGAAAAGATAGATAAGAAATACATCAGAGTCTCAGAGACATTATAAAGAAGAGAGGAGACGAAGAGGAGAAGAGAGGAGGAGCGGAGCATTGAAGTCTCGGCGAGTTCCAAGACAGGCCTTGGAACTTACCAACGACTAAGGCACAAAACACAATCCCGCGCCCAAATAACAATCTCAAACATAAGTTTAAACATTTAAATAACTAAAATAGAAAAGATAGAAAGAAAAGAAGATAACGGTCCGCGCCAAACAACATCGAGTCGGCCGGACTAGGTCGGACTAGCACCAATGGACCTATGGATCACGAACCTCATTAAAAACCTTCCTTTGGAAAACCACTTGGGAAAAACCAAAGGCAAGGGAAAAAGAGTGTAGGTGAGCCATAGGGCTTGATACTAATCATCCCGGACATGAACCAAGACCAACGTGGCCGAGGTATCACCTTCGTCCGAGTGACCCCTATGAACCAAAGCTTGTCGTAGCAATGTTCCAGCTGCATGAATGAGTTCCTTAGTCTTAGTACGAGTAATTGTTCCCACTAGCTCTTCCTTGGCCGAACAAGAACGCTTCCTATCACAATATGGCTCATCCGTCTCTTCCTGCTCGACCAGCTCGATCGTGTCCTCGACCGGTTCCCACATTTCCTCGGCCATCGGTTGTTCTTCCGGGTTGCTATCCATTCTCGCATCAGGCTCCCCCAGTTGAAAAGGATTTGTCCTCAAATCCGGAATACCTGCTAAGAACAACGTCAAGTTAGCTTTCCAAAAGAAAAGAAACTTGATAAGGACATAAAAATATTTAAGCATAAGAGAAAGGTAAAGGAAAAGCTTAGGCGAAGATTCGGTGTGCGGGCTAGCAGTGGATGCAGAATATGGATTCTGTCCGTGGACTCCAGAGGTGCTGAACACTTCCCAAAGATCTCCCTTAGTCCCAAGCTTAGTATCACGGAAGTAGTCTAGAACAAAGGTTCGATGACATGGAGCTTCATTAGTTGAGTTTCTGTTCTTCACTTCAAAAGTCTGTTCCTTGTATTCCTTAGCTCTGTCCCTTGTTCCTGTCATATCACAAAGATAAGTATAATCACGATTAGAAGATAAGAAATCTACAACAGGACCGGGTTGTACTATCAGCAACTTAAAGCCATTAGAAACTATTTTAAAGAGTTTAAGAAATCCTGTTAGGTCCGGAATGTCCGCGGACTGGACTTGGATGGTTGTACGAGTCTGGCTCTCTTCCTGGACTTGAAAAATGTATAGAGTCTTCTCGCCATCATAAGCAAAGTATTTGGCACTCAAGTCGGATGGATACTCCTTGAAGACTTCGTTTTGTTCCTTTGAAACTTCCTTGTCTTGGTCCGATGGTGGAGCTTTGTTTGATCCTAGAGACACACTGTAGTGGTAGAACTGATCCTCCTGTCTCGGTCCATCACCTATAACCTGCAAAGAATTAAAATCACTCGGTAGCACCGGTGTAAAGTTAAACGAACAAGTAAAATTGTCATCAAGTCCAAAATATTTCGGTTCAGCCCAAAGTTTGTTTCTTTCACTTATCCTAGCCATAGCAAAATGATTGGCTTTCTTGCTTGGTTCCTGATTGCTTTGTAGTCGGACTTGATCAAGATAAACTTCATGCGGTGACATCGGCACTAGAGTAGTCTTCCTTCCTTTGAACTCGAACGTATGCCGGTTGGTGAAGCCATCATGAACTACCTTCCTGTCAGATTGCCACGGCCTCCCAAGAAGAATATGTCCAGCTTCCATAGGTAGAACATCACACAAAATCTCATCTTCGTATTTGCCGATTACTATATGAACCTCCACTTGATGTTTCACTTTCATTTCTCCATCTTTGCTAAGCCACTGAAGATCATACGGCTTTGGATGCTTCTTAATCTCCAATCCCAGCTTCTTAACCATTGTTTCACTAGCCACATTTGTGCAACTTCCACCGTCAATGATAAGGCTGCACACTTTTCCCTTGACTAGGCATCGCGTGTGAAACAAGTTAGCTCTTTGTTCTTGCTCTTCGGACTTAGACTGTATGTTGAGCGTCCTTACTGATACTAGCAACTCTCCCTTAGCTGGTAACTCAAAATTTTCATCTTCAGGCTTCTCAACTTCTGGTTGCTCATCTTCAGATTCATACTCGCCATTATCTTTTAGAACCATTATCCTTTTGTTGGTACACTCACTCGCATAGTGTCCCATTCCTTGACACTTGTAGCACTTGATTCTGCTGGTTCTGGATTCAGTCTTTTCTTTATCTCCATAAGTTCTTGCTCCAGAGTTTGAAAAAGCCGGCTGCTTGCTTTCACTTGGTACCCTCGGCTTCTCTTCTCTCGGATAACCTCTTGTGTAACTACTACCTCCAGCTCCAAACTGAGTCCGTATAGGACCTCTCCTCTTAAGCTGCTGCTCTATTAGTATAGCTTGGTGTAGCATTTCCTGTAGATCAACATGAGGCTGCATCTCCAACCTATCTTGAATGTCACGCTGCAAACCTCCTAGAAACCTCGACATAGTAGCCTCTCGGTCTTCTTGCACATCAGCTTGTATCAACAAGGTTTCCATCTCCTGGTAGTATTCTTCAACACTCTTACTACCTTGCACAAGTCTCCTAAGTTGGTTATGCAACTCACGGTAGTAGTAGCTAGGCACAAAACGTTTTCGCATGATAGTCTTCATCTCGTTCCAAGTAGAGACCGGATACTCTTGGTTTCTTCTTCTAGACGTAACCAACTGATCCCACCAACTCAACGCATAGTCAGTGAACTCAGTAGCTGCAACTTTAACTCGGTTCACCTCAGAGTAATGTTGACAATCAAACACCAACTCAATCTTCTTTTCCCACTCCAAGTAAGCACTCGGATCATTTTTCCCTTGAAAAGAAGGTATGCGGAGTTTGAGTCCTCCAAAGCCATCCTGGGGCTGGTTCCTTTCATTCCTCATGTGCCTGGGCCTCCTATGACTGCCACGAGAAGAGCCACTGTAATAATCTTCTGCTTCAAAATCTCCAGGTTCCCTTGGTAGCTGTCTTGGATTGAATTCTCGGGGTTCTCTTAGAACTTCTTCTTGTTGCCTTGCTTGACGAATGTTTTCCTCACCATTTCTTGCTGTATTAGCTTCTTGAGATTCTCTAGCATCACGAATCATCTCTGGAATAATTCGCTCTTGCAGAACACTAAATCTTTCTTCCATCAACCGAGCCATCTTTGCCGTGAGAGCATCGATCAAGAGTTGATTGTTGTTGCGGCTGGTTCCACTGTGATCTGACATCCTTTTCCTGAAACAACACACAAGAATACACCAGTAAAGAGTCCTTTTGAAGATCGAATTGACCCTAAATCATAAGAACACGAAAATGACTCTTGGTTTTCAATTTCATCTGATGAACACTGAACGCGACTGTTTTCAGAAAACGATCTCTAAAAATTATCAAAACATATCCAAAAATTCCCAAACAAATTTTAACAAATACTAGACTAAAAATCGGTTCCGATCCAATTGATTTCACGATTTTATCACAAGCCAATATTTAATTAAAATTCGGACAAGATAGGACGAAAACCACTTAACTTCTCAATGTTGCTCTGATACCACTTGATACGATTCTGGGTGGAGAATCGTGTCCCAATCTCTCACTGGGAAGTTAAGATGACCAGTTTAGACTCCAGGCTTGATCAGCAAGCGGTTCTGGAGAGGATGGAGTGATAGACGCCACGAGAGGATGCGGAAGGCCTCTTGATAAGTCTGGTTCGAACAATCTAATCACTAGAATTGTTCTCAAGTATCCTAAATCGAATCACTCGAAATAGAAGACAAGGATCTATCAGATAAAAAGAGATTTTGATTGAAAAGATAGATAAGAAATACATCAGAGTCTCAGAGACATTATAAAGAAGAGAGGAGACGAAGAGGAGAAGAGAGGAGGAGCGGAGCATTGAAGTCTCGGCGAGTTCCAAGACAGGCCTTGGAACTTACCAACGACTAAGGCACAAAACACAATCCCGCGCCCAAATAACAATCTCAAACATAAGTTTAAACATTTAAATAACTAAAATAGAAAAGATAGAAAGAAAAGAAGATAACGGTCCGCGCCAAACAACATCGAGTCGGCCGGACTAGGTCGGACTAGCACCAATGGACCTATGGATCACGAACCTCATTAAAAACCTTCCTTTGGAAAACCACTTGGGAAAAACCAAAGGCAAGGGAAAAAGAGTGTAGGTGAGCCATAGGGCTTGATACTAATCATCCCGGACATGAACCAAGACCAACGTGGCCGAGGTATCACCTTCGTCCGAGTGACCCCTATGAACCAAAGCTTGTCGTAGCAATGTTCCAGCTGCATGAATGAGTTCCTTAGTCTTAGTACGAGTAATTGTTCCCACTAGCTCTTCCTTGGCCGAACAAGAACGCTTCCTATCACAATATGGCTCATCCGTCTCTTCCTGCTCGACCAGCTCGATCGTGTCCTCGACCGGTTCCCACATTTCCTCGGCCATCGGTTGTTCTTCCGGGTTGCTATCCATTCTCGCATCAGGCTCCCCCAGTTGAAAAGGATTTGTCCTCAAATCCGGAATACCTGCTAAGAACAACGTCAAGTTAGCTTTCCAAAAGAAAAGAAACTTGATAAGGACATAAAAATATTTAAGCATAAGAGAAAGGTAAAGGAAAAGCTTAGGCGAAGATTCGGTGTGCGGGCTAGCAGTGGATGCAGAATATGGATTCTGTCCGTGGACTCCAGAGGTGCTGAACACTTCCCAAAGATCTCCCTTAGTCCCAAGCTTAGTATCACGGAAGTAGTCTAGAACAAAGGTTCGATGACATGGAGCTTCATTAGTTGAGTTTCTGTTCTTCACTTCAAAAGTCTGTTCCTTGTATTCCTTAGCTCTGTCCCTTGTTCCTGTCATATCACAAAGATAAGTATAATCACGATTAGAAGATAAGAAATCTACAACAGGACCGGGTTGTACTATCAGCAACTTAAAGCCATTAGAAACTATTTTAAAGAGTTTAAGAAATCCTGTTAGGTCCGGAATGTCCGCGGACTGGACTTGGATGGTTGTACGAGTCTGGCTCTCTTCCTGGACTTGAAAAATGTATAGAGTCTTCTCGCCATCATAAGCAAAGTATTTGGCACTCAAGTCGGATGGATACTCCTTGAAGACTTCGTTTTGTTCCTTTGAAACTTCCTTGTCTTGGTCCGATGGTGGAGCTTTGTTTGATCCTAGAGACACACTGTAGTGGTAGAACTGATCCTCCTGTCTCGGTCCATCACCTATAACCTGCAAAGAATTAAAATCACTCGGTAGCACCGGTGTAAAGTTAAACGAACAAGTAAAATTGTCATCAAGTCCAAAATATTTCGGTTCAGCCCAAAGTTTGTTTCTTTCACTTATCCTAGCCATAGCAAAATGATTGGCTTTCTTGCTTGGTTCCTGATTGCTTTGTAGTCGGACTTGATCAAGATAAACTTCATGCGGTGACATCGGCACTAGAGTAGTCTTCCTTCCTTTGAACTCGAACGTATGCCGGTTGGTGAAGCCATCATGAACTACCTTCCTGTCAGATTGCCACGGCCTCCCAAGAAGAATATGTCCAGCTTCCATAGGTAGAACATCACACAAAATCTCATCTTCGTATTTGCCGATTACTATATGAACCTCCACTTGATGTTTCACTTTCATTTCTCCATCTTTGCTAAGCCACTGAAGATCATACGGCTTTGGATGCTTCTTAATCTCCAATCCCAGCTTCTTAACCATTGTTTCACTAGCCACATTTGTGCAACTTCCACCGTCAATGATAAGGCTGCACACTTTTCCCTTGACTAGGCATCGCGTGTGAAACAAGTTAGCTCTTTGTTCTTGCTCTTCGGACTTAGACTGTATGTTGAGCGTCCTTACTGATACTAGCAACTCTCCCTTAGCTGGTAACTCAAAATTTTCATCTTCAGGCTTCTCAACTTCTGGTTGCTCATCTTCAGATTCATACTCGCCATTATCTTTTAGAACCATTATCCTTTTGTTGGTACACTCACTCGCATAGTGTCCCATTCCTTGACACTTGTAGCACTTGATTCTGCTGGTTCTGGATTCAGTCTTTTCTTTATCTCCATAAGTTCTTGCTCCAGAGTTTGAAAAAGCCGGCTGCTTGCTTTCACTTGGTACCCTCGGCTTCTCTTCTCTCGGATAACCTCTTGTGTAACTACTACCTCCAGCTCCAAACTGAGTCCGTATAGGACCTCTCCTCTTAAGCTGCTGCTCTATTAGTATAGCTTGGTGTAGCATTTCCTGTAGATCAACATGAGGCTGCATCTCCAACCTATCTTGAATGTCACGCTGCAAACCTCCTAGAAACCTCGACATAGTAGCCTCTCGGTCTTCTTGCACATCAGCTTGTATCAACAAGGTTTCCATCTCCTGGTAGTATTCTTCAACACTCTTACTACCTTGCACAAGTCTCCTAAGTTGGTTATGCAACTCACGGTAGTAGTAGCTAGGCACAAAACGTTTTCGCATGATAGTCTTCATCTCGTTCCAAGTAGAGACCGGATACTCTTGGTTTCTTCTTCTAGACGTAACCAACTGATCCCACCAACTCAACGCATAGTCAGTGAACTCAGTAGCTGCAACTTTAACTCGGTTCACCTCAGAGTAATGTTGACAATCAAACACCAACTCAATCTTCTTTTCCCACTCCAAGTAAGCACTCGGATCATTTTTCCCTTGAAAAGAAGGTATGCGGAGTTTGAGTCCTCCAAAGCCATCCTGGGGCTGGTTCCTTTCATTCCTCATGTGCCTGGGCCTCCTATGACTGCCACGAGAAGAGCCACTGTAATAATCTTCTGCTTCAAAATCTCCAGGTTCCCTTGGTAGCTGTCTTGGATTGAATTCTCGGGGTTCTCTTAGAACTTCTTCTTGTTGCCTTGCTTGACGAATGTTTTCCTCACCATTTCTTGCTGTATTAGCTTCTTGAGATTCTCTAGCATCACGAATCATCTCTGGAATAATTCGCTCTTGCAGAACACTAAATCTTTCTTCCATCAACCGAGCCATCTTTGCCGTGAGAGCATCGATCAAGAGTTGATTGTTGTTGCGGCTGGTTCCACTGTGATCTGACATCCTTTTCCTGAAACAACACACAAGAATACACCAGTAAAGAGTCCTTTTGAAGATCGAATTGACCCTAAATCATAAGAACACGAAAATGACTCTTGGTTTTCAATTTCATCTGATGAACACTGAACGCGACTGTTTTCAGAAAACGATCTCTAAAAATTATCAAAACATATCCAAAAATTCCCAAACAAATTTTAACAAATACTAGACTAAAAATCGGTTCCGATCCAATTGATTTCACGATTTTATCACAAGCCAATATTTAATTAAAATTCGGACAAGATAGGACGAAAACCACTTAACTTCTCAATGTTGCTCTGATACCACTTGATACGATTCTGGGTGGAGAATCGTGTCCCAATCTCTCACTGGGAAGTTAAGATGACCAGTTTAGACTCCAGGCTTGATCAGCAAGCGGTTCTGGAGAGGATGGAGTGATAGACGCCACGAGAGGATGCGGAAGGCCTCTTGATAAGTCTGGTTCGAACAATCTAATCACTAGAATTGTTCTCAAGTATCCTAAATCGAATCACTCGAAATAGAAGACAAGGATCTATCAGATAAAAAGAGATTTTGATTGAAAAGATAGATAAGAAATACATCAGAGTCTCAGAGACATTATAAAGAAGAGAGGAGACGAAGAGGAGAAGAGAGGAGGAGCGGAGCATTGAAGTCTCGGCGAGTTCCAAGACAGGCCTTGGAACTTACCAACGACTAAGGCACAAAACACAATCCCGCGCCCAAATAACAATCTCAAACATAAGTTTAAACATTTAAATAACTAAAATAGAAAAGATAGAAAGAAAAGAAGATAACGGTCCGCGCCAAACAACATCGAGTCGGCCGGACTAGGTCGGACTAGCACCAAGCGAAGATGGACCTATGGATCACGAACCTCATTAAAAACCTTCCTTTGGAAAACCACTTGGGAAAAACCAAAGGCAAGGGAAAAAGAGTGTAGGTGAGCCATAGGGCTTGATACTAATCATCCCGGACATGAACCAAGACCAACGTGGCCGAGGTATCACCTTCGTCCGAGTGACCCCTATGAACCAAAGCTTGTCGTAGCAATGTTCCAGCTGCATGAATGAGTTCCTTAGTCTTAGTACGAGTAATTGTTCCCACTAGCTCTTCCTTGGCCGAACAAGAACGCTTCCTATCACAATATGGCTCATCCGTCTCTTCCTGCTCGACCAGCTCGATCGTGTCCTCGACCGGTTCCCACATTTCCTCGGCCATCGGTTGTTCTTCCAGGTTGCTATCCATTCTCGCATCACTCTCTCGTCTCTAGGATTTTCTTTCTTCATCTCCATTTTTCTCCATCAATTTAGAACTCTATGACTATGAGACATTTGAAGGGTTTGAACTAGTGATGTTAATATGGGTTTTCAAACCCATTTAATAAATGGGTATGTTAAGGGAAATTAAACCCATTTAAACCCATTTAACAGAAAAAATTATATGGGTTAAATGGGTTTACCCATTTAGACCCATTTATTAAATAGTGTTTAACCAAAAATAAATGGGTACCTATTTAAACCCATTTATGTTTAAATAAAAAATAAGAATATTTATAATTTAAAATTAATTATGGTGGGAGAATATTAGCGTGGCGAAAAAACATAATTCCGTAATTTGATGGAAAAAACAATTTTGACGGAAAACAATGATTTAACAAAAAAAAATATTCCAGAAAATACCGAAAACATAATTTTGACGGAAAATGCGGGAAACCATGTTTTGTTACGAAGAAAAATAGAAAAGAAAACACGATTTTCGTGGAAAAACATGATTTTGACAGAGAAACATGATTTTGGCGGAAAAACATGATTTTGACGGGAAAAGATAATTTTTGGCGGGAAAATTTGATTTTGACGGGAAAACACGATTTTGGCGGGAAAACATGATTTTGCGGAAAAACGTGATTTTGCGGAAAAACGTGATTTTGGCGGGAAAACATGATTTTGGGGGGGGGGGAACGCGATTTTGGCGGGAAATGCGATTTTTTGCCGGGAAACATTATTTTGGCGGGAAAAATGTGATTTTGGCGGAAAAACGTGATTTTGGTGGGAAAACGCGATTTTGGCGGAAAAATGTGATTTTGGCGGAAAACGCGGTTTTGGTGAGAAAACGTGATTTTGGCGGAAAAATGCGATTTTGGTGGGAAAAATGTGATTTTGGCGGGAAAACATGATTTTGGCAGAAAAAGCGGTTTTGGCGGGAAAACATGAATTTGACGGAAAAACGTAAATTTGGCGGGAAAACGTGAAACTCAACCTCTTCCACGACACCAACCTACACCACATCCAAAATCACACTCAACACGACACAACCTTTCACACACCAACAACAGTTCTCCATAGTCTGAGACTTATATCCATAAGTTCTCAAGATTCCTTCAGAGTTTAAGCTCAAACCGAGCTCGTTTGCCCAACCAAACAATACAACTCGTGGGATTATTCTATAGAAAATATGTCTCAAATCAATACATGAATAAATCAACGAATAACCGTTGAAATCTCAATCCCACCATTGAAACTCAACCCCTAAATGTCCT
Source organism: Barbarea vulgaris (assembly GCA_963667165.1). Classification (NCBI taxonomy): domain Eukaryota; kingdom Viridiplantae; phylum Streptophyta; class Magnoliopsida; order Brassicales; family Brassicaceae; genus Barbarea; species Barbarea vulgaris. Next base: position 16,628,021 of record OY763889.1, read on the forward strand.
GAAGCTAACTTAAAAGTTTCGTGATGATCCGATCACAGACATACTCGCGATTATTCTTTGAATCCACGTTGGTCCCGATCGCGTCTGAAACAGAGCGCCTCACGGAAACGTGAATAACTTTTAGAATATTAACTCAAATCCAATTCCGCAAATTGGTACATCTAGATATAAGATTTAACTACAAATCCACAAATTTTCGTTACCTTTGGAAACGATTTGCTAGGTCGAACCCCTTTTTCCTTCTCACTCACGGAACAGCTCTCCAACCCTCACTCTTCTCTCATTCTCTAAAACTTCTGATCAGAGCCTCTCTCTCCTCACCCTTTCACCCTCTCTCTCTCTCTCTCTCTCTCTCTCTCTCTCTCTCTCTCTCTCTCTCTCTCTCTCTCAGAACTGAAGTGTCGGCAATTCTGAAGGAGAAATGGGGTGGTGGAGATGTTAGTGGCTTTAGTGGAGAATGTAGGCTGCTTTGTAGGGAGGAAGTGGATGACTTTTTGGAAGGTGGAGGCTGCTGGTGGAGAAGGTAAGTGGAAATGGTAGGTGCTGAAAAATTCAGCTTCATTTATTTATGGTTTGGGTCCCTGAATTCGCAAAAGTCCACAAACTGACCCCAAACTTCCAAATCGATTCCGAACACCCCTACAGGAAAAATGGGATGTAACTTTTAAGTTACTCCAAAATTTCTGGGAAATATTTTCCAGAGATTCTCCGAATAAATCCCGGATATAATTCCGAAATTTCCATTTTTTTTTTTTTTGGAACACGGACGTTACAATTCTCCCCCACTAACATAGATTCGTCCTCGAATCTAACGCCTCAGTCCATCCGCAATGAACTCAACCAAACATATCATAACACAATGGTCACACTTGACCATACTGGCCACACAACCTGTAACATCCGTATTTCTGAAACGGGAAGTGAATCTATTTTCGGATTAAGGAGCTGATTATTTTCTCAGATTGTATTTGAACAAATAATGATCTGAGGTGTTAAAATGGAGAATCGGAAAGTTTGGGGTCGTTTCTGTTAACTCAGAAAGTTGTGGTGGATTTAATTGTTACAATTAGAAGTTATGGGGCTGTTTTCAAGGAGCAAAAAGTCAAAGGACTTAGCTGCAATTTTTGAGTAGGTGGGACCCACCTATTCATTTAAAAAAAAAATGTGTCGGCCATCTCCTTCTCTTCTTGTTTTCTTCTTCTTCTTTTCTTCTCCATTACGCGCAAAAGAATGATAAAAAAAAAAAGTGATAGTGGAGTAAAAAGAAAACGTTAAAGGAAGCTGAGATCAAGGGGGAAGAGTAGGCTGAGGTTTGAGTTGGAAGTGGTGTTGGCGAGAGGAAGAGAAGGAGAGAGGAGAAGAACCATCGTTGTGTGTTGGTCGCGTAGCTCCGTGCCGTTGTTGTGTGCCGTGAGCGAGAAGTCGATTCCATCACTCTCGTTCTTCATCACGGTAAGGGCTTTTCCTTCTTTACTTTTCATGGTTATCATGAGATGATGAACCTGTGTTGTCATCAAGTCTCGTTGATGGTGTGGTGGTGTGATTGGTGGCGGCGTGATGGAGTTGAAGGTGTGGTGGTGTAAACGGCGGCGTGGTGGTGGAGTTCGTTGGTCTCATGGTGGCAACGCATCGGAGCTTGACGTGTTGAGGTTCGGTGATGGTGCAATCAGTTTCCGTTGTTGATGAACATGGAGTCGTTGTCGTGGGATGATCGGAGATGGTGGCGTCGAGTTTTTGGATTAGTTGTTGTTGAGTCTTGGTGATGTTGGTCGGAGGGTGTTAATGGTTATGTTGGAGTGTGGTGTGTGTCGAACGTGAGGAGATGTTGGAAGTTGGCGGTGGAGGTGAATTTCTTTGGCGGCGTGAGGGATGGTCGTGAGGTTACAGTCTCATCTAAGAAGATGAAGTCGTTCGTGTGCTGTAGTTGTAGTTGTTGTGTTTGGTTTTAATTAGTGAATTATTAAGTTTTATTATTTTATTATTTTAGGTCTCGCGTTCGGGAAATTTATGGTGTATTCATCCCGGGGAGTTCTATAATTTTGCAGAATTTTATCGTGAAAGTTTCTGCACTTGGCTAAGGTGAGTGCAGTACCGTGGTCGGACTGAACTTACGAGAGTCCTCGGCTTAATTTATGCGATAGGAATTAATTTACGTTGTTGCGTGTTATAATTTTTTTATTTTTGGGGTTTTTGAGCTGTTATAAATTCCTTAAAAGATTGCTAAAATTAATGGCGTAATTAAATGGTTGTTTTGCTAAATTTTATTTAATTATGCCGGGATAATAATAATTTTTAATTAATTATTCATTTGCTGAATTTAAATAATTTTATTTGGAGTATAAATGAATTATTTATTTGCTGAAAATAATTATTTATCGCTAATAATTATTGCTGAAATTTCTGGTTTGATTTTTTTGAAGTTTGTTGCATTCTATTTGGTTAAACAAATAATAATTTTAATTAATTATTATTTTGCTGAATTTAAATAATTTCATTTGGAGTATAAATGAGTTATTTAATTGCTGAAAATAATTATTTATCTCTTATAATTATTGCTGAAATTTCTAGGTTGATTATTTTGTGTTGGTTGTGTTCAATTCCGAACATAAATTTATGCCGGAAATATTTTGTATTTTCTGTCCGTATTGACCTAGTAGACGGGTTAATCGCCTCCTCAGTATTTATTAAATACTGACTGCGTCTATTCGTAATGACGCAGGTAAAGGAAAAAGAAAAGAGTCTTAGGTGGAGCTCGTGGGACTATGGCTGTGGGATGAGATGACATACGGGGATATTGCGTTATTATCTATTTTGTTATTTACAAATTTATGCATTGCTGTAACCGTTAGGTTGCTAGATATTGCGATGTGTTCTGTTGGTTATTATTTTATTGTTAAAGCTGATTTGGTTGTTGTTTAATTGAATGATCTATGCCGTTGGAGTTTAAATATTTATGGGAATATTATTAACTGTAAAAAAAAAAAAATTGGGTTGGGTTGTTTCACAACCAGTCCCGAGATCAAACACTATTGACCTCTGAGGTCTACATTCAGTCGCTAGCTTAAGACTCCGATCATAAATCATTGCTCACAACTCAAACTCATACCTCTCCACTCTAAGACACCAAGTCCTACGAGTTCTGGGTATCAATACCACTCCGCTCTCAGGCCACAAAGTCCTTATGAGCTCTCGGTATCAAATTCATGCCACTCCACTCTGGGCACTATAACCTTACGAGTTCTCGGTACTCACGTACCACTCCACTCTGGGCTATACACCTTACGAGTTCTCGACATCGCACTCATACCACTCCACTCTGGGCAGTATAATCTTACTAATTCTCGATATCACATACCACTCCACTCTGGGCAGTATAACCTTACGGATTCTCGATATCACATACCACTCCACTCTGGGCAGTATAACCTTACGGATTCTCGATATCACATACCACTCCTCCCTGGGCTATATACCTTACGAGTTCTGGGTATCACACTCATACCACTCCACTCTGGGCAGTATAACCTTACGGATTCTCGATATCATATACCACTCCACCCTGGACTATATACCTTACGAGTTCTCGATATCACATACCACTCCACCATGGGCTATATACCTTACGAGTTCTGGGTATCAGAGGAACTATCCATCCTCCCTAGAGTTGTACAGGACCAAACCGTCCTTTGAGCAACCATGACCCACAATACGTCTATAAACACTCCCGACTGAACTACCTCCCGTGATCCACATACGACCTCGCAAGGTAATACCGGCATCACACTCATTCCAAACCCGGAATATCATATTTTCCATAACCACTACTCAGGTTATCTCACCACATGTAACGCCCGTGTTCCGAAAATGGAGATTTCGGAAATTTAAATCGGGATTTATGCGGAGAATCTCTGAAAAATATTTTCGAGAATTTTTGGAGTAATTGGGAAATTACGCCGCATTTTTCCCGTAGGGGTGTGCGGGATCGATTTAGGAAGTTGGGGTCCTTCTTGTGAACTTGTGGAAGTTCAAGGGCTAGTTCCTAAATAAGTTCTAATCTGATTTATTCAGATTTCACCAACCATTTTCCACCATCCT